>OZ018324.1:36501505-36827852 GCA_963969495.1 Ceratothoa steindachneri | reverse complement strand
TCTCTCTCTCTCTCTCTCTCTCTCTCTCTCTCTCTCTCTCTCTCTCTCTCTCTCTCTCTCTCTCTCTCTCTCACACACACACACACACACACACACACACACACACACACAAGACACATAATAGATTATTTTTTCGTCCTGGGGCCTGCCAGAGATGTTTCCATATCCAGACCCCTAATACGGAACGCGATGCCCTCCCTGCCTGCTTGTTAATGACAAAACACTACCATGTCTCTTACTACGAGTTGCGGCCATAATGCACTTGAACATGCCACTGGGGGTCATTCGGATCTTTATGTAGATTTCATTATTCAGTCTGGGATCTCGTCCACGATTGAAAGTTGATGGGGAGCTTAATTCACCTAACAAACATCGCAAAAAGCGTTGCTTTTTTACGCCCCTCCCCCCAACACACAAATTAGACCTTGTGTTCTTTGTAGGAATTTGTTCCTCGAAGTTTCTCTTGCCTCCCTCTCCCCATCCTTTAGAGTTGGCGAGGCTTATTATTCCCATGGACCGACTTCCAATGCCGCGTCGTTTCAGGTCCTTTTCCGCCCCCTTCGAATTGGGCACACTCGCGGCGGGACTGCCTACCCCGTAAGGGGCGCGGCGATTTGCCATCCTGGCCGCCGTGCTGACGGGATCCAGCGCCCCGTCCGGCCCCAGCTTAGCCTCTCTTCCTTCCTTCAGATAGCCTGTATTCCTATCCTACCTCGTCGCTTTTCATACAACCTCTCCCACAACTTTCTCTGGTCAACCTCTAATTTCACAGGGTAGAAGCTGACCTTCTTCTCAGCCAATCGTCCCGGATCGGGGCTGAGGGGGGAGGGGACAATGTCCCCTAACCCCTGAGCTCCGGTCTGGGGTGGTTGGCTTTTAACAACCTGCTTCATCCCCACCCATACCTTCCTCACATCCCTTTTCCTCTCGTCTTCAAAATCTATCCGTTTTACGCCGTGTTCAAGGTGGAGCCGCCATGCCGAAGGACTGCCAGGCCACCAGGCGGGAGGGGTGGTCCCAAATGGCGGCGCCTGGCTCTGCCGGGCCTGTAAGCACCTCTTGCAGTGCGGGCTACTGCAAGAGGTGGTGAGCGATTGCGTCCCGTAAAACAAAGAGGGTCACCATGCCCAATGATGAAACAAAAAAACATCTCCCCTTAATTCCCCCTATAACAACAACGGAGCCGCCCTCGTGCAGCTCCACAGAAAAGATGGAGGTCCCCCCCCTGTGCTTGCGCAGGGGACCCTCCATACCTCTTTAACCGGAGAGGAGGCTTACTCGTCTCCTACGCCTACGGGTGTAGGGGACTCCCCCTCACCCCCTTCTTTGGAGGTGCTTTCGGGCACCTCCCTATCTCCAGCGGCAGTCCCTCCTATGCTTTCTAAGGGGACTGCCAAGAAAGCCAGCAGGCAGCCCATTGCCGACTGCCCCTCGTACAAGCGGCTCGGTAGGGCAAACCCCCTTAGGTGGGAGAGGGAAGCCAGGCCCCTTCGGTCGCTTCCCTCAAAAGACCTGCTGGCAAAAATATTAAACCTTGCCGGGGTCAAGGCCTGTGCCTCCCCACTAAAGACTTATGACGCTGCCAAGGGGACCTGCGATGTCCTGGGAGGGGATGGCCAACTGGAGGCCCCTCCTGTGATAGACATGGTCCTTGAGGAAAACCAGCCTCAGACGGTAGGGCCTTCCATGGGGGGGAATCCGGGCTTGGCGCCAAGCACCGAACCCGAATCCGCCCCTATGCAAGGTCCTCATCAAACGGCTGTGGATTGTCAGGCAGGACAAGGAGGGGAGGGATCTCCTCCGGATGAATCCCCTGCGCCCACCGGGACCTTCTCCATTTCAGAGAAGGACCTGGCTGAGGCCGGTCCATCTGGCCTGGGGGCTTCTACGGCGGGGGTGAGAAGCGGGTTCATTCCCCGCCCTCCTCTCCTAAAAAGAAGAAAAAGACAAGAAAAACGAAAAAGACTCGGGGCTCCTCTCCATCCGCGGGGGCTGCGGGGACTGATGGGTCTGCTGCCACTTTGGTAGGCGACCAAGCCAAGATCGGCAAATCCGGCCCCTCTACCCCCTCGTGTGCGGAGCTCCTGACCAAGACTAAGACGAAGAATGCACAGGGCGGAGCCTCGATGACATCGGGGCCCCTGATTCAGAGGTTACCTGGCGTTTTCGAGCCCGCTGGCTTCAAACGCTTCCTCGTCATTCGCTCCACTGATGGCACCATGTTGTCTAAGGGCAACATGATCCATCAGAGGAGAGGATTAGCTAGTGCAATTGGTAGAGAGCCGAAGGTGACCCGTTTCTCGGACGGCAGCCTTCCTGCGAATGCGGCGAATCCCGCCGAGGCGGCCAAGATAAGTGCTCTTCGGACACTTCATGGCACCCCGGTGAGTGTGACGCCGCACTCTACCATGAACTTTGTGAAAGGAGTAGTTTATGCGAGGGAACTCGTTGACTACTCCATTGAGGACATCACCTTAGAGCTGGCCGACCATGGGGCGGTCAAGGTCGAACGTGTGATGAGAAAACAGGGAGGGGCTTCGAGACCCACCCCTACACTCTTCGTCACGTTCGACTGTGACAAGCTCCCTGAGTCGGTGCGTGCCGGTTGGTACCGCTACCGCGTGAAGGCATTCGTGCCACTGCCGCGGCGGTGCTATTACTGTCACCGCTTCGGCCATACGAATCGCTCATGTAGACGTGCAAAGTCGGGGTCACCCGAAGTCTGTGTAAATTGCTCCAAGGTCGCACACGATAAGTCCAAATCGTGTGTGGCCAAGTGTGTCAATTGCGGAGAGCCGCACCCTGCTTCTTCGAAGCAATGTGGTGCATATCTCCTGGAGAAAGAAATCCTGGCCGTTCAGGCCCAGGATAGACTCTCATTCCGCGAGGCTAAGGACTTGGTCCTGGCGCGCCCAGCTCTGCCTGGGACGTCATATGCCTCAGTAGTTCGAAAGGCACCCTCTGCTCCTGGCCCATCCAGGCCAACGAGCACGGTTGTTTCCGCGCCCATTCGGAGCCCTTCTGCGGGCTCTACTACACCCGGGCGCTCCCCTGGTAGAGCTGGCGGCAAAAAGGGTTCAAACCCAGCCCCGGCTAAAACCAGGGCTCCCCCCTCTTCCCCCAGCGTGACCGTTTCCCGTAAGGCGAAACGGCCACGCGCCTCCACCGAGTCGTTAGACTCACAGGAGGCAACACCCCTGAAGATGGTCGCTAGGCCATCTTCGGGGGTTCCTAAAGCTGTCCCCCGAAAGGAGGACAGCAACAAAGGAGCTTCGGCTCCTTCGCCCACGCCACGAGGTGGAGCGAGTGGCTCGGAGACGGTGGTTCCTCGAAAAGAGGGCCCCCCGCCTCCGAAGCCGCAGCGCCCGCCTAAGGTTTCGAGGCGGAGGGAGGAAAAGACTCGCATGGCGAGCTGAACCTCCCGTAATAAGTCCTCGAAGGCGACAGCGCCTCCAGCGCTTTGTCCGGCCAACAGCGCCCGGGGTTCTGCCCCCGGGAAGCGTACGGCCATTCCCGTGAGGGTCTTCAATTCGAGGAGGGCCCCCGCGTCTCCTCCGAGCTAGGCCTGGAGGGCATATTCCTTCAATGGAATTGCCGTGGACTCGGGGCCAACTGGGAGGAGCTGCGGAGGCTCGCCTCGTCCCGTTCCCCGTTAGCTATTTTTTTGCAGGAGACCATGCTAGGCGCGTGCCCACTGCCTGCCCTCCCGGGGTATAAGGGTCTTGCAACCCCACCACCGCGGGACGGCCGGGCTGGGGGATGCGCGGTTTACACCCGGCATGATGTCTCCGTTCTTCCTTTCTCTTTAGATACCTCCTTACAGGCAGTGGCTGTGCAGCTGCACCTGGATAGGAGGTATACTATCATTTCTGTGTACATTCCACCGTCAGCTGACTTCGACGCGGGGGACTTCCGCCGCGTCGTGGCACGGTTGCCGAGGCCCTATCTCTTGCTTGGAGATCTGAACGGCAGGCATCCTCTCTGGGGAGATTACACCATAAATCCCAGGGGACAAGTCCTTGCCGATCTGATCGAAGAGCTTGAGATGGGTGTCCTAAACGTGGATGAGTTTACGCATCACTGTCCGAGAACCGCTTCATTTTCTTGCCTTGACCTATCTTTGTGCTCTTCGGATGCACAGCTTGATTTTGATTGGGGGGTGGTCGATGACCTCCATGGTAGTGATCACTTTCCCATTCAAATATCATTTTCAGGGCAACTGCCGCCTGAGAGACCACCTCGGTGGTGCTTGGCACGGGCGCGGTGGCCTGCATTTCAGGAAATGACTGAATTCTCTATCTCAGTCGAGGAGTTTAGGTCGGTAGATGAGGCCGTTGAGTTCTTCTCCGGCAACCTTATCGCCGTGGGCCTGACTACTATTCCTAGGACGTCTGGCTGTTTTGCACGCCGACCACTCCCATGGTGGTCGGCCGAGTGTGAGACGGCCCTCAAACAGAAGCGTTATGCCTACATGCGCTATAAGCGCCGCCCGAACGATTTCACTGTCGCTGAATTTCGTCGGGCTAGGGCTAGGTTCCGGTATATTTCGAAGCACGCCCGCCGCTCTTCTTGGCGGGCATACGTGTCTTCACTTAACGGGAAGACCCCTTTAGCTGAGGTGTGGAAGCGAGTCAAAAGGATTCGGGGCAAGTTCTCGCAGGACCCCCCTCCCGTTCTCCAGGAGAATGGGACCGCAATCTCGGACCCCGCCTCCGTGGCGGAATCCTTAGCGACCGCTTTCTCTGCATTCTCTAGCCGTGATGCTGCTCCGCCAGCATTCAATGCACGTCGTGATGTCGCGGAAGGCCGCCGGCTGGACTTTACCTCCAGAGGCGGAGAACCCTTCAACGACAAGTTTACTGTGAGTGAGTTGCGTTCCGCTCTCGCTTTGTGCGCGGACACCGCCCATGGTCCGGACGATGTCCCGTACGCCATGCTTCGACACCTGGGTGAGCGAGGCATGGCCTTTCTGTTAGATCTGTTCAACAGGATCTGGGTGGAAGGTCTTCTCCCAGACTCCTGGCGAATCGCTACTGTGCTCGCCTTTCGCAAGCCGGGGAGAGATCACTCTACTCCGACCGGTTTCCGCCCAATCTCTCTAACCTCTTGCGTGTGCAAGTTGATGGAGAAATTGGTAAATGTTAGATTAGCCCATTTCCTGGACAGCGGAGGCCATCTGTCTTCTGCACAGTGCGGCTTCAGTAAGTTTCACTCCACGTCGGATGCTCTGCTCCGACTGGAAAATGCCGTCTGCGAGGCTTTCCTTCGTAGACAGCACTACGCCACGGTGTTTTTTGATCTGGAGAAGGCCTATGATACCGCATGGCGATACGGTATCATGGAGACTCTCCACACGATGGGGGCGAGGGGACGCCTCCCAATGTTTATATCTAAATTTTTGCAAGATCGTCGATTCCGCGTACGGTTGGGGGGAGCCCTCTCTGCCCCAAAGGAGCAGGAAGAGGGTGTCCCGCAGGGAAGTGTCCTCAGTGTCGCACTCTTTGCCCTGAGCATCAACGGCATCACCTCGGTGCTGCCAGAAGATGTTCTCGCTACGCTCTACGTGGACGACCTTTCGATCTCTTTTGGCGCGGCCCAGATGCCAACTCTGGAGCGTCGACTCCAACAGGCATTGAACCGCGTCTCTCGCTATGCCGAAGCGCACAGGTTTCGGTTTTCTTTGGCCAAGACTAAGGTGGTGCACTTCTGCCGCCATCCACGGCTTCACCCTGACCCAGATTTGTTTCTTAATGGGGAACGCCTGGATGTGGTTGAGTCGCACCGTTTCCTTGGTCTTGTATTCGACCGACGCCTCACCTGGGAGGCTCATATTCGCAGCCTTAGGGTCTCTTGTACCCGCGCCATGGACATTCTCCGTTCCGTGACGTTCAGCGCTTGGGGCGCTGATAGGGCTACCGCCTTACTTTTTTATCGATCCTTTGTTCGCTCGAAGCTCGACTACGGATGCGAGTTTTATGCATCCGCAGCCGAGCGTTTATTGCGGAAGGTGGATTCAATCCACCACACCGGCCTTCGCCTTGCGACCGGTGCCTTCCGCACTTCCCCCATTGAGAGCCTGTTGGTCGATGCTGGGGAGATGCCACTCGCTCTGCGCCGCGTGCAGTGCATCACTCGCCTGTATGCGCGAGCCCGGCGCCTCCCTCAGTCGCTAACAGCTCTCACTGCATCCGCAGCTGATCTCGATGGTGCCTATGCCGCCGAGAGACGCCAGTCATACCCTAAGCCCTTTGGGTTTAGGGCCAGGAAACTCCTTCGAGAGGTAGATATAGCTCTTGGGCCGGTGGCGCCCCTGGTTCTGCCCAGGACGCCACCCTGGAGGGTACCACATTTGGCTATTTGTCGCCACGCCTCTGCTCCCAAAGCTTGTACTGCGCCGGGAGTATTGCGTTCGACCTTATTGGAGCACACATCGTGTCACGCTGGTACCGTGCCAGTGTATACGGATGGCTCCAAGTCCCAAGAGGGGGTCGGCTTCCACGCCGTATCCCCTCTGTTTGAAGTCAGCGGGGCTCTACCAGGCGCTGCGTCTGTCTTCACGGCCGAGCTGGTGGCAATACACCACTCGGTACGGGAGATTACGCGACGTGCCCGGTTCGGAGACCGGATTGTGATCTATAGCGACTCACAAAGCGCCCTGAGTGCTCTCGGGGCATTGGAATCTCCGCATCCCCTGGTTCGCGATATCCGTGACGCCACGGTTTTGGCGAGCCGGGCAGATGTCGAGATTATCTTCTGCTGGGTTCCTGGACATGTAGGAATTGCGGGGAATGAGCGCGCCGATGAGGGCGCCAAAGAGTCCGCGAGGACTCTGCGACCGGACCAGCGTTTCGCTCTTCCTCACACCGACTACATGGCAGGAATACGGGCAGCTCTTCGGACTGCTTGGCAAAGAAGATGGGAGACGGTCGAGGGGAACTTAAAGTTGCGTGCCATTGCGCCGCGACTGTTCCCATGGACCTATCCCCCAATGCCGCGGCGGCTTCAGGTTGCTTTCTGTCGTCTCCGAATCGGACACACTCGTGTGACGCATCGCTATCTGATGGAGCGCTCGCCTGCGCCCTATTGCAACGACTGCGTCGTCCCCCAGACTGTTCGGCACATTCTTGTCGAATGTCCCAGTCTGGGTGATCTTCGCGCACGATACCTGTCCCAGTACCGGGATGGGCGGGGTCGCTACCGCCTGTCCCTTGTGCTCGGGACAGATTCGTGCACACTGACTTGTGGACTTGTTGACTTCTTGGGGGAGGCCGGCCTTCTCCCTATTATTTAAGCAAGGTTTGTTTGTTTTGTTTTTTGTTGTTGTTTTTTGTTGTTTTTTTGCATTTTTTGTTTTTTGTTTGTTTGTTTTTTTTCTTTAGTTGCACGCTCCTGCGCCTGGGGGACCTCTCCCCGACCCACCAGCTTGCTTCTTTTCCCCCTTTTGGGGTGTTTTTTTTTTTTCTCTCTTTAATTTCATTTTAAAGTAGCCTAGAACTAGGCCAGTTTTAATACGGCGACTAATGCCCAAGTAGGCAGTCGCCAGATGAGCTCTTAAAAAAAAAAAAAAAAAAAAAAAAAAATCGCGGCGGGACTGACCGCTCCCCTCCCCCTTAGGATCTGCTTCCTTCTTGCTTTTGTTTTGCTTCTTGGTTTTTGCTTGTATTTTTATTTGTTTTTTTGTTTTTTATCGGAATTTAAAATCAGCCTAGTACTAGGCTACATTTTTAATTACAGCCACTATATCCTTGATGACAATCGCCAGATGGGCGATATTGAATTTAAAAAAAAAAGCTGAGGCCTACTTTTGCTTCCTTTGCATTATATTCCTTTTCTTGTTATTCACCCCCTCCCCCTTAACCTCATTTTCTTACCTCTGAGTAAAATGCCTTCGTCGATCATGAAAATTTACATTTCTTTTTAAATATTTTCCCAGTTTATTCAAGGGTGCCTTAATTCCGTTGGATGGGCGAGAAATGAGAGCTTTTCGTGCCCTCACCCCCACCTCTTAGGTCCCTTATATCCAGAACACAATTTTCATCATCCTGAGTGGGATCAATCAAGCAGAATTTCTTCCCGCCCAAATTTGATCTTTACATGCGAAAGAATTTAAACGAGTTCCAAAATAGCTCCGTCCAATATGCTGTCCAATTTCACTTTCGTTCGCTTTTCTTGCAAAGGAAGAAAAGCCCCAAATAATCTTGCATTTGCGTTATGCAGGCTATGTGCCTTTGTCACATTTTGATCATCCCTAAAATAACCATTTATTTTTTCAACAACTTTCTGTTGGAAAAGGTATCTTTGGTTTTCTTTTAAATGGAGCCCTCATTTGGTCTTTGTCATCCGACACTTGAGAGCCGTTAAGCTGTCTTCGCTTGTGCATGTAATTCTTGGTCTCCTTCAACGTTCGCCTTGACGGGTGTCACCTAAGTTTGGATAAGTTGTCTTTTCTGACAGTGTTGGCACTCTGGATTACCACTTTGAGAAGAACTGATATGTCCGAATTGTCTATGTCGGAAGGTTAACTTCTACGGAATTACTTAGTACAGAGTTGGAAACTAATTCATTAAAATAGACATCATCGGCAAATCGACTCCATAGAATTGACCATGAAAATTATCCTCAATTTTCCTTTTTTGAAAACTCAACTCGCTTATTTGCTACTGTCGAGAGTGGCACTCGTAGTTGGCACTGCATTATCGTCGTGGGCGAAGTTTCGGTTCTACAAAATTATGATGAGTTCTCCCCTTTGTCCTTTTAGGAACCCACCGTTTCTTCCCTTACCACAGATCCCCTTACATTGTCATCCTCTTCCTCGCTCGGTGGATGAGTAGAAAGAATTGGAGGCCACTGATAATCGTAAATAGGGATACGGATCTTTGAGTGTGCCGCGAAGACTCGCTTGAATGTTCCTAGTTATACCGGATTTCGGGGACCACTCGAAATTAATTGGACTAAGAGGTGGGTAGCCAAACAGAAGTCTGAGCGTGTTCGATCTAATTTAACGTATATACGGATGTAAATCCAAGGTCTTGTCATATTTGGGGGACTAACCTCCGAAACAGACCTATCAGATCGATTGCTCTCTTTTCTGCGTGCACGCATGGGTGTGTAAACCAAAGTGTTTTATACAGCTGCTTACGGTTGACATAGTCGAGTTGAAACTGATATTGTTATTTTTTAATGTCAGCAAAAGTTTTATAATTTTTTTTTTTACACCTTAGCAAGTATTTCTTCCGTCTTTATATTAGAGCAGCCCCAAATCATCTTTATATTGGTGTATTGCCATATTTGTAGTATTTTTCAATAACAAAGATTCTCTGTTGCAGAGTCATTTTGTTCATAATTACCGTTACCGCTGTCATATCCTCCAGGACGCCGGCAACCAAGGACTTCCATAATTCTTGATAAGTCCATGGTTAAACTAGGATTAGTACGTAGTGAGGGCCCCACTCCTCTTCTACGGTGACTGGTCGATAACCACTTTTGATGGCTGGCTCGCCCTAAGGCGTGTAACCATCCTTGTTGTTACATTTACACTGCTCCAGACATTACTTAGTTTAGCTGGCATTGCTCAACACCACAGCTTTGGGTTGTGGTGCCCCCTCACCTGGTTTCGCCCATCATCTGAGATGGTTCCCCGAGATATAGCCGTTGTTCTAAACTAACAACTACTTGGAGCCACAGGTGAGAGTTGGGAGTGAGTATAATGGGGACGGTAACTAACTGTCCAGGCTCTGCAGGTATGGCTGATGCAGCCTTCCTTCTCTCTCGGGCCAAAGTGACACATGAACGTTGCTCCTCTTCAAAGCGGTCATGGGTCATCTTTATCAGAGCACGCCACTAGAGTCCGTCCTGTGCACATTCCTCCAGTTATTTTGCAGCGATTCCGGTGAGGGCTGTGTTCACCTTCACATAGTCCTTGAAACGCTTGCGAGGCCTACCCTGGTTTCGCTTTCCTGAAGAGAGCTCTCCGTACACAAGCTCCGGAATATATTCAGTAGTGGGGAGCGACGGGTAAACAGACTGTTCGATACTGATATAAAATAATTATGGGCTTAAAAATATGCAAATATAACAAAAAAATATTTTATAATAAAAATTTGCTAATAAAAAGAAATGTTGAAATTAACGGTGATTTCGACTCATAGCATTCAATAATTAAACATTTATAGGTAAATGGAATGAATAAATAAATTGAATATTAAGTATTTATGGGATTTTTATGTACTGTCGGGTGACAGTATATATAAAGCTTGCGGCCCAAAGGGTCCAGACCCAGCCCCGGCTAAAACTAGGGCTCCATCCCCTTCCCCCAGCGTGACCGTTTCCCGTAAGGCGAAACGGCCACGTGCCTCCACCAAGTCGTTAGACTCACAGGAGGCAACACCCCTGAAGTTGGTCGCCAGGCCATAATCCGGGGTTCCTAAAGCTGCCCCCTGAAAGGAGGACAGCAACAAAGGAGCTTCGGCTCGTTCGCCCACGCCCAGTGGTGTGCTGAGTTGCTCGAAAAGAGAGCGTCCCGCCTCCGAAGCCGCAACGCCCGCCTAAGGTTTCGAGGCGAAGGGAGGAAAAGACTCGCATGGCGAGCCAAACCTCCCCCAATAAGTCCGCGAAGGCGACAGCGCCTTCAGCGCATTGTCCGGCCAACAGCACCCGGGTTTATGCCTCCGGGAAGCGTACAACCATTCCCGTGAGGGTCTTCTGTTCGAAGAGGGCCCACGCGTCTCCTCCGAGCTAGGACTTGGAGAAAATATTCCTTCAATGGAATTGCCGTGGACTCCGAGCCAACTGGGAGGAGTTGTGGAGGCTCGTTATGTCCCGTTCCCCGTTAGCTGTCACCCCCTCTGGGGAGACTTCTATCAATCCCGGGGGTATAGTCCTTGCCGACCTGATCGATGAGCTTGAGATGGGTGTCCTAAATGTGGATGAGTTTACGCATCACTGCCCGACAACCGCTTCATTTTCTTGCCTTGATCTATATCTGTGCTCTCCGGATGCACAGCCTGATTTTGATTGGGGAGTGGTCGATGACCTCCATGTTAGTGATCACTTTCCCATTCAAATATCATCTTCAGGGCAACTGCCGCCTGAGAGCCCACCTCGGTAGTGCTTGGCGCGGGTGCCGTGGCCTGCATTTCAGGAAATGACTGAATTCTCTATTTCAGTCGAGGAGCTTAGGTGGGCAGATGAAGCAGTTGAGTTCTCCGGCAACCTAATCGTCGTCGGCCTGACTACTAATCCCAGAACGTCTGGCCGTTTTGCACGCCGACCACTCCCGTGGTGGTTGGCCGAGTGTGAGACGGCCCTCAAACAGAATCGTTATGCCTACATGCGCTATAAGCGCCGCCCGAACGATTTCACTGTCGGTGAATTTCGTCTGGCTAGGGCCAGGTTGCGGTATATTTTGAAGCACACCCGCCGCTCTTCTTGGCGGGCATACGTGTCTTCACTTAACAGGAAAATCCCTTTAGAAGAGGTGTGGAAGCGAATCAAAAGGATTCGGGGCAAGTTCTCCCAGGACCCACCTCCCGTTCTCCAGGAGAATGGGACCGCAATCTCGGACCCCGCCTCTGTGGCGGAATCCTTCGCGACCGCTTTCGCCGCATTCTCTATCCGGGATGCTGCTCCGCCGGCATTCAATGCACGTCGTGATGTCGCGGAAGGCCGCCGACTGGACTTTACCTCCAGAGGCGGAGAAACTTTAAACGACAGGTTTACTGTGAGTGAGTTGCTTTGCGCTCTTGTTTCGTGCGCGGACAATGCCCATGGTCCGGACGATGTCCCGTACGCCATGCTTCGACAACTGGGTGAGCGAGGCATGGCTTTTCTGTTAGATTTGTTCAACAGGATCTGGGTGGAAGGTCTTGTCCCAGACTCCTGGCGAATCGCTACTGTGCCCAATCTCTCTAAAACCTCTTGCGTGAGCAAGTTGATGGAGAAATTGGTAAATGTTAGATTAGCCTTTTTCCTGGACAGCGGAGGCCATCTGTCTTCCGCACAGTGTGGCTTCCGCAAGTTCCACTCCACGTCGGATGCTCTGCTCCGACTGGAAATGCCGTCTGCGAGGCTTTCCTTCGTAGACAGCACTACGCCACGGTGTTTTTCGATCTGGAGAAGGCCTATGATACCGCATGGCGATACGGTATCATGGAGACTCTCCACACGATGGGGGCGAGGGGACGCCTCCCAATGTTTATATCTGAATTTTTGCGAGATCGATGATTCCGCGCACGGGTGGGGGAGCCCTCTCCGGCCCAAAGAAGCAGGAAGAGGGTGTCCCGCAGGGAATTGTCCTCAGTGTCACACTCTTTGCCCTGAGCATCAACGGCATCACCTCGGTGCTGCCGGACGATGTTCTCGCTACGCTCTACGTAGACAACCTTTCGATCTCTTTTGGCGCGGCCCAGATGCCAACTCTGGAGCGCCGACTACAACAGGCATTGAACCGCGTCTTTCGCTATGCCGAAGCGCACAGGTTTCGGTTTTCTTTGGCCAAGACTAAGGTGGTGCACTTCTGCCGCCATCCACGGCTTCACCCCGACCCAGATTTGTTTCTTAATGGGGTGCGCCTGGATGTGGGTGAGTCGCACCGTTTCCTTGGTCTTGTATTCGACCGACGCCTCACCTGGGAGGCTCATATTCGCAGCCTTAAGGTCTCCTGTACCCGCGCCATGGACATTCTCCGTTCCGTGACGTTCAGCGCTTGGGGCGCTGATAGGACTACTGCCCTACTTTTTTATCGATCCTTTGTTCGTTCGAAGCTCGACTACATTTGCGAGTTTTATGCATCCGCAGCCGAGCGTTTATTGCGGAAGGTGGATTCGATCCACCACACCGGCTTTCGCCTTCTGTTAGATTTGTTCAACAGGATCTGAGTTGAGAGTCTCCTCCCACATTCCTGGCGAATCGGTACTGTGCTCGCCTTTCGCAAACCGGGAAGAGATCACTCTACTCCAGCCGGTTTCCGCCCAATCTCTCTAACCTCTTTCGTGTGCAAGTTGATGAAGAAATTGGTAAATGTTAGATTAGCCTTTTTCCTGGACAGCGGAGGCCATCTGTCTTCCGCACAGTACGGCTTCCGCAAGTTCCACTTCACGTCGGATGCTCTGCTCCGACTGGAAAATGCCGTCTGCGAGGCCTTCCTTCGTAGACAGCACTACGTCACGGTGTTTTTCGATCTGGAGAAGACAATAATACCGCATGGCGATACGGTATCATGGAGACTCGGCACACGATGGGTCGAGGGTCGCCTCCCAATGTTTATATCTGAATTTTTGCGAGATCGTTGATTCCATGTACGGGTGGGGTGGGGGAGCCCTCTCCGTCCCAATGGATCAGGAAGAGGGTGTCCCGCAGTGAAGTCTCCTTAGTGTCAAACTCTTTTTCCTAATATCAATGGCATCACCTCGGTCCTGCTGGAAGATGTTCTTGCTACTCTCTACGTGGACGCCCTTCAATCTCTTTTGGCTCGGCCCAAATGCCAACCCTGGAGCGTCGACTGCAACAGAATGAAACCACGTCTATTGCTATCCCGACTAAGACTAAGGTGGTGCACTTCTGCCGCCATCCACGGCTCCACTCTGACCCAGACTTGTTTTTTAATAGGGTGCGCCTGGATGTGGGTGAGTCGCACCGTTTCCTTGGTCTTGTATTCGACCGACGCCTCACCTGGGAGGCTCATATTCGCAGCGTTAGAGTCTCTTGTACCCGCGCCATGGCTATTCTCCGTTCCGTGACGTTGAGCACTTGGAGCGCTGATAAGGCTACCTCCTTACCTTTTATTGATCTTTTATTCGTTCGAAGTTCGCTTAGGGATTCAAGTTTTATGCATCCGCAGCCGAGCGTGTATTGCGGAAGGTGGATTCGATCTACCACACCGGACTTCGCTTGACGACCGGTGCCTTCTGCACTTCCCCCATTGAGAGCCTACTAGTCGATGCTGGGGAGATGCCACTCGCTCTACGCCGTGTACAGTGCATTATTCGCCTGTACGCGCGAGCCCTTTGCCTCTCTCAGTCGCTGAGAGACGCCAGTCATACCCTAAGCTCTTTGTGTTTATGGCCAGGAAACTCCTTCGGGAGCTAGGTATAGCTCTTGGGCCGGTTGCTCTTCTTGTTCTTCCCAGGACGCCACCTGGAGGGTAGCACTTTGGCTATTTGTCGCCACGCCTCCTCCAAAAGCTTGTACAGCGTCGGGAGTATTCCGTTCGATCTTTTTGGAGCACACCTCGTGTCACGCTGGAATCGTGTCAGTGTATACGGATGGCTTCAATTCCGAACAGGGGGTCGGCTTCCACGCCGTATCCCCTATGTTTGAAGTCAGCTGGGCTCTGCCAAGCGCTGCGTCTGTCTTCACGCCGAGCTGGTGGCAATACACCATTCGGTACGGGAGATTACGCGATGTGCTCGGTTCGGAGACCGGATTGTGATCTATAGCGACTCACAAAGCGCCCTGAGTGCTTTCGGAGCATTGGAATCTCCGCATCCCATGGTTCGCGATATCCGTGACGCCACGATATTGGCGAGCCGGGTGGATATCGAGATTAACTTTTGCTGGGTTCCTGAACATGTAGGAATTGCCGGGAATGAGCGCACCGATGACTGCGTCAAAGAGTCCGTGAGGACTCTGCGACCGGACCTAGCGTTTCCCTCTTCCTCACACCGATACATGGCAGGAATACGGGCAGCTCTTCGGGTCGCTTGGCAAAGAAGATGAGAGACGGTCCAATGGAACTTAAAGTTGTGTGCTATTGCCCCGCGACTGTTTCCATGGACCTACCTTCCAATGCCGCGAAGGCTTCAGGTTGCTTTCTGTCGTCTCCGACTTGGGTACACTTGCGGGACGCACCGCCATTTGATTGAGCGCTCGCCAGCGACCTAATGTGAAGACTGCGTTGTCCCCCACACTGTTCGGCCCCCTTCTTATTGAATGTCCCAGTCTGGGCGATCTTCGCGCATGTTACCTGTTCCGGTACCGGGATGGGCAGGGTCGCTACCGCCTCTCCCTTTTACTCGGGACGAGTTCGTGCACATTGACTGGTTGACTTATAGACTTTTGGGGGGAGGCCGGCCTTCTCCCCTTTGCTTAACTAGATTTTGTTTCAATGTTATTGTTGTTTTCTTTGTACGTCGCACGCTCATGCGCCTTAGGAGACCTCCCCACGATGCCGGAGCTTGCTTTCTGTCCTGATTGTTGCCATCTTCCCTTTTTATCGTTGTTGTGTTTTCATATTCTTATTTTAAAGTAGCCTACAACTAGGCTGTGTTGATTCCGGCGACCTTATGCGCAATTGGGCAGTCGCCAGATTAGCTCCTAAAATTGAAAAAAAAAAAAATGGGATGGGGCCCAGGCGGGAGGACTTGCGATTTACACCCAGCATGATGTCTCCGTTCTTCTCTTCCCTTTAGACACTTCCTTTCAGGGAGTAGCTGTGCAGCTGCACCTTAATAGGATGTACACTGTTATTTCCGCGTACATTCCACCGTCAGCCGATTTCAACGCGGGGGACTTCCGCCTTGTTGTGGCACGGTTGCCGAGGCCCTTTCTCTTGCTCGGGGATCTAAACGGTAGACACCCCCTCCGGGGAGACTATTCAATCAATTCCCGGGGTCAATTCCTCGCCGACCTGATCGACGAGCTTGAGATGGGTGTCCTTGATGTAGATGAGTATACGCATCACTTCCCGACAATGCTTCATTTTCTTGCCTCGATCTATCTTTGTGCTCTTCGGATGCACAGCCCTATTTTGATTGAGGAGTGGTCGATGACCTTCATGTTAGAGATCACTTTCCTCTTCAAATATCATTTTCTGGGCCGCTGCCGCCCGAGAGCCCGCCCCGGTGGTGCTTGGCGCGGGCGCGGTTGCCTGCATTTCAGGAAATGACTGAATTCTCTATCTCAGTCGAGGAGCTTAGGTCGGTAGATGAGGCCGTTGAGTTCTCCGGCAACCTCATCGTCGCCGGCCTTAATCCCAGAACATCTGGCCGTTTTGCACGCCGACCACTCCCGTGGTGGTTGGCCGAGTGTGAGACGGCCCTCAAACAGAATCGTTATGCCTACATGCGCTATAAGCGCCGCCCGAACGATTTCACTGTCAGTGAATTTCGTCCGGCTAGGGCGAGGTTTCGGTATATTTCGAATCACGCCAGCCGCTCTTCTTGGCGGGCATACGTGTCTTCACTCAACACTAAGATCTCTTTAGAAGAGGTGTGGAATCGAGTCAAAAGGATTCGGGGCACGTTCTCGCAGGACCCCCCTCCCGTTCTCCAGCTGAATGGGACCGCAATCTCGGACCCCGCGTCCGTGGCGGAATCCTTCGCAACCGCTTTCGCCGCATTCTCTATCCGGGATGCTACTCCGCCAGCATTCAATGCACATCGTGATGTTGCGGAGACCGCCCATGGTCCGGACGATGTCCCGTACGCCATGCTTCGACACCTGGGTGAGCGAGGCATGGCCTTTCTCCTAGATTTTTTCAACAGCATCTGGGTGGAGGGTCTCCTCCCGCATTCCTGGCGAATCGCTACTGTGCTTGCCTTTCGCAAACCGGTGAGAGATCACTCTACTACAGGGAGGGATCAGGAATAGGGTGTCCCGCAGGAAAGTGTCCTCAGTGTCGCACTCTTTACCCTGAGCATCAACGGCATATGCCGCTGCTGTCGGAAGATGTTCTCGCTACGCTCTAATTGGATAACCTTTCGATCTCCTTTTCGTGCGCCCCAGATGCCACCTCTGGAGCGTCGACCCCAAAGGCATTGCACCGCGTCTCTTGCTATGCCGAACCGCACAGGTTTCAGTTTTCTTTTGCCAAGACTAAGGTAGTGCACTTCTGCCGCCTCCACGGCTCCTCCCTGACCCAAACTTGTTTCTTAATCTGGTAAGCCTGGAAGTAGTTGAATCGCACTGTTTCCTTGGTCTTGTATTTGACCGACGTCTCACCTGGGAGGCTCATATTCGCAGTCTTAGGATCTCTTGTACCCGCGCCATGGATATTCTCCATTCCGTGACGTTCATCGTTTGGGACGCTAATAGGGCTACTGCCCCACTTTTTCATCGTTCGAAGCTTGCTATGGATGCGAGTTTTATGCATCCGCAGCCGAGCGTATATTGCGGAAGGTGGACTCGATCCACAACACCGGTCTTCGCTCGGCGACCGGTGTCTTCCGCACTTACCCCATTGGGAACCTACTAGTCGATGCTGGGGAGATGCCACTCGTTCTACGCCGTGCACAGTGCATTATTCGCCTGTCCGCGCCAGCCCAGCGCCTCCCTCAGTCGCTAACAGCTCTCACTGCATCCGCAGCTGATTTCGACGGTGCTTATGCCGCCGAGAACGCCAGTCATAGACTAAACCCTTTCGGGTTAGGGCTAGGTAACTCATTCGAGAGCTATATATAGCTCTCGAGCCGGTCGTGACCCTGTTATTTGTCGCCACGCCTCTGCTCGAATAGCTTCTACAGCGCCAGGAGTATTACGTTCGACCTTTTCAGAGCACACCTCGTGTCACGCTGGAACCGTGCCACGCCGGCGTCCACGCCGTATCCCCTCTGTTTGAATTCAGCGGGGCTCTGCCAGGCACTGCGTCTGTCTTCACGGCCGAGCTGGTGGCAATACACCACTCAGTACGGGAGATTACGCGACGTGCCCGGTTCGGAGACCGGATTGTGATTTATAGCGACTCACAAAGCGCCCTGAGTGCTCTCGGGGCATTGAAATATCTGTATCCCCTGGTTCGCGATATCCGTGACGCCACAGTTTTGGCAAGCCGCGTGGATGTCGAGATTATCTTCTGCTGGTTTCCTGGACATGTAGGCATTGCTGGGAATGCGTGCGCTGATGAGGGCCCTTAAGAGACCGCGATGACTCTGCGACCGGACCAGCCTTTCTCTCTTCCTCACACCCACTACATTGGAGGAATATCTTGCAGCTGCTTGGCAAAGAAGATGGGAGACGGTCTAATAGAACTTAAAGTTGCGTGCCATTGCGCCGCGACTGTTCCCATGGATCTACCCCCCAATGCCGCGAAGGTTTCAGGTTGCTTTCTGTCGTCTCCGAATTTGACACCCCTGTGGGACGCACCGCCATTTGATGGAGCGCTCGCCAGCGCCCTACTGTGAATCCTGCGTTGTCCCCCAGACTGTTCGGCTCATTCTTATTGAATGTCCCAGTCTGGGCGATCTCCGCCCACTTTACCTGTCCCGGTACCGGGATGGGCGGGGTCGCTACCGCCTGTCCCTTGTATTCGGGACGAGTTCGTGCACATTGAGTGGTGGACTTATAGACTTTTGGGGGGAGGCCGGCCTTTATTGAACTAGGTTTTTGTTGTTTTCCTTGTAGGTCGCACGCTTCTGCGCCGGAGGGGGGGGGGGAGGCTGACCTCCCCTCGACGCCGGAGCTTGCTTCCTCATTGTTGTCATTTTCCCTTTTTATTATTGTTGTTTTTCATATTCTTATTTTAACGTTGCCTACTGCTAGGCTGTCGTGAGTCCGGTGACTTGAGCCCAATTGGATTGTCGCCAGATAGGCTTATAAAATTAAAAAAAAAACAAAACAAACTTCCCTTGCCAGTTTAAAATGCAGGATTGAACGGTGCACGGACTAACGGGCCCTGCTATCCTTTTTCCACTAGAGGGTTGACCATATCAGCAGCTCTCACTGGGAGCGGCCGCCAATTTTGAGTCGCTTGCCTGCTCTCTTGGCACTCCCCTGGGATTGGTAAGGATGGACTGTACCTGGTAGGTATATGTACTCGCCCCTGGTCGCCTACAAAGAAGGGAGTGATAGGGAAACCACCGCGCCCATAGGGTTGAAGGGGCTTCTGAGAAAGCACAGGAACGTGGGCACCTTCTCTCTAGAGTTGGAGCGTCCCGAGAGCAATTCCGAAGATGGTGAGAGAGGAGCCTCTCCATCGGTCGAGAGATTACCTCGATTTTTCTCGTCCTCCCCGACACCTAGGGAGGGCGAGACCGCGCTTGGAGCCGGATCTCCATTCGCTCTCCAACTATTCCTTTGGCTTGTGGCTATAGTATGAAGGAAAAAGAAAAGAGCACATGGAAAGTAGATACTAAGACTCACCAATGCCGGGGGGGGGGGAGAGAAAAGTCTCCATAGAATTAGAAATTTGCAGAATGTGATCAGTTACACATACTCGACCCACGGGTCCAGCTAAGATGGGCTTTGACAACCCGGCCGTCCATTCAGGCTAAATTGTCCTCGAGCTTTAACCATTAGTGATAGTTCCGGCGTAGCCACCTTATATATGTACTGGAAGAAGGTGAGGAGAGTCAACGGCCCAACATACTCCGTACCTACTTGCCCTACCCAGCGGTCTTCCGGCACTCACCGGTATACACAGTCACTCGACTAAGGCTCATAAGAGGACGAAATTGTCCCAGACTACCAGGACCTCCGTTGATAGAACAGCAGGTTTGGAAATGAGTAGGAGAGTATGCAATAAAGAGAAATAGACAGAGGTGGATCCATTAACGATTAGGGTGGGTGATCACCTCTTATTATTATACTCTGGTGATAGGCGATCCCAGGATGGCATGAAGTCCACCAAGGTATCATGGCTACTGGTCCGAACTGTCCAGTTGGGAACAGTGCTCCTGTTACAAATTGCTGGTAGAAAAGTTTGAGAAGATATCCATAATAATAACACTACTATTAATAACAGCTTAAGCTAAGATTAATATATAATACTAGTAATAATAAATATTAATATACAATAATAATAAAAAGGTAAAGTTGCGCTGAGAAGGGCCGAGGGAGTGGTAAGCGCACCAACAACTATCCCAGGCGTCATCAGAGTGCTTATATCTTCCAGGTACCAAGTGCTACCGGCTACGCAGGCTACCCCCTGCGGAGCTATGCGTAATCGGCCAGAATTGCTGGCCGACCTATATTCTATCGTCTCCCGATTTCAATAAGCTGGTCTTACTCCTTGTCGTAACATGGCTGCTAAGGTCCTCTCTCCACCTCAGGAACTCTGAAGTAGGCACCCCATTTGATCAGTCCAAGAGGTCGGGTCCTAGCGGATCTGATCGAAGAACCGGAAATTGGTGTCCTTAATTTCGATTGCTCTAAGAACTACTTCATTTTCCTTTCGCGACATGTCGCTTTTAACTCCGTATTCATAAGCAGGCAGAATGAGAGCTAATAGAAGACCTGCTTGGGAGCTATCACTAACATTACAATATCTTTCGGCAGGCCACTACCGCTCAAGAGGCTACCTCGGTGGTGTTTGGATCTGTCACTTTGGTCTTTAAATTAGGATATAGACTTCTCGGGCAACCTCATCAGCGCGGGCTTAGCTTCTATTCCTTGAGCCTCTGGCCATTTTGCGCACCGAATACTTCCGCTTTGGTAGGCTCAGAAAGAAGAGCTCTTTAGCGCCGTTGGTATGAGTTATAACTCTCAGTGAATTTCGCCTGGCGAGAGCCACCTTTCGTCAATTACGAAGAACTCTCGCAATCCTTTTTGACGAGTATATACGTGTCTTCATTTAATGGTAGGAATCCTCTTGAAGAGGTGTGTAAGCATCTTAAAAGGATTCGGTAAGTTCTCGCAGGACCCCTTGACGTCCTCCAGGATTCCAGAACCCCGGTCAGACCCTGTCCCTGGCAGTATCCTTCGTAGCAACTTTCTCCACATTCTCTAGTCGGGATTCTGCTTCACCAGTATTTCAAGCACCACGTATTTGCTGAAGTTAGCTGATTAGACTTCACCTTCAGAGGTGGTGAACCCATTCAAGGATCTGTTTATGCTAAGCAATCTGTGCTCATCCCTCTCTTCATACACGGATACCGCTGGGTGAACGAAGCATGTCCTTTTTGTTAGTTTTGTTGAATTAGATGTGGACGGAGGGTATCTTCCCACATTCTTGGCGAATGGCTACCGTGTTTGCTTTTCGCAAGTCGGTAAAAGATCATTCTACTCCGGTCTGTTTCAGCTCAATTTCTTCCTGCATGTTCAAGTTGAAGGCGAAATTGGTTAATGCTAAGATAGCTTATCTTTTTGATGGCAGAAGTTACCTGACCTCTACACAGTGCGGCTTTCGGAAGTTCTATTCCCTGTTGGAAGATTAACCTCGGCTGGAAAAAGCTATGTGCGAGGCCTTCCTTCAATAGTATGGGATCGAGTCGTAAGTTTCCCAATATTTCAGTTCCTACGAGATCGTGGATACCGCGTATGGGTGGGAGAGGGAGCTCTTCCCGTCCAAATAGGACAGAAATAGGGCTTCCCGCAGGCATCTTAGTACCTTGATGTTCAATCGTATCATCTCGCTGGCGACTTTTCGATCCCATTTGGTACGCCCTGATTCCTAGCTTGGACCGTTTAATCAAACAGGCTCTGAACTGCATCTCTCAGTATAAAGAAGCTCTCAGGATAAGTTTTCTTTGGCCCAAAACTAAGATGGTTGATTTTGGTAGCTTCCCTCGATTTCCTCCCCACCGTTCCTAAATATGATAGTGTCGCACGGTTTCCCTTTATCTTGTTTATAACCGAGCCCTCACCTTAAATGCGCACATTCACACCTTTAAGGTTTTTAATATTCGCGGCATGGATATTATGCACTATACTCCAATGACCTCATTTAGCCATTCACTAGCCGCGTCATGGATATTCTCATCTTCGTGTTCGACACTTAGGATGCCAATATAGCTACTTTTCTATCGTTTCTTTGTTCATTCTAAGTTACAATAATGATACTCATTCTACGCATCCGAGTATTTATTTCGTAAGGCGGAGTCGATCCATCGCATTGCACTCATTTAGCGACTGGTGCCTTCCGCACGTCCCATATCTATGCGAGTGATATACCGCTCGAACTGCGACGTGCACATGGAATGATGCATTTTTACACGAGTTCAGCATCTCACCCAGTCGCCAACAGTTCTTATTTCATCTGCACCCAATTTCGACGGTGCCTATGTAAAATAGAGACTAAAATCCTAAGCCCTTCGCTTTTGGAGAGTTTCATTTAACTCTAAGTGGAAAGCTGACAAATACTCGTAAAACACTGACAGTCTAAATTAATGTTATTTTAATACTATAACTCCTTTAATTAATAAAAAAGAAATAAAGTAGTGTTAAGATTAAACTGAGATCTTTTCAGGAAGATTGCAGCTTGTCAATTTGTGCAGATTACGGGGGAAAGATGCCGTTCCCGCTCGAGAAATCCCCCAACAAGATCCCCCCAAATTTTATAGATAGACCTATGTCCTTTATTTATCATAAATAAATAATTAGCTTTTAAAGTTTTCCATTCAGTTATGCAAGCATCAAGCTCATCCCTGCAGTGAGCTAGGTGTTAACTTTCCACTAAATATTTTATTTTTTATTTTTGCTCAATCCACTTTTTGTTAAAAGCAAAAGCTCTTTATTTATAAAGCGGTCGAGGAATTTAGTGGCATAAAATCGGAGGAATTACATATAACTCTAGGTAAACGATATATCTATTTTTGCTTACAATATTGATACCGCTTACAATAGATATAGCACTACTTTCAAGGTCGACAGGCACTGAGTTTTTGTCTTGAAATGTAGGTTCGATTCATGAGTCGCACCTGGGGGAAGGGGGGGGGGGCTGTTTTCCAGACATTTCCCCTCATCTTTGATCTTCCATTGGAAAGAAAGAGAGTTAATCTCTTCCCTGATTTGATCCGAACTGGTCTGCAGAACTTAGTGGGAGAAGGCCTCATGTTCCGAGAGTCTATCCCTTTTAAACAGCGAGATCTCCAAGTAATTAAAAGTCATATTTCGTATAATGCGTCGTGAGTTGGAGTGGATTTGCTTGCAGTGAAATTTTTTGCAGCTAAATATGTCGGTCGGTCACTGGGATTATGGCCTCGATGAGCCTAGGATTATAGCCCAATTATTAGGAGAGAATCAGTGACAATGGTTGGTTACAAACCAATCAGAAGTTTACTAATGGGTTATGGTTATGACATAATCATCAAATCTATCCCTAGATTTTTTTTTTTAGATGTGTTCATACTTAGCAAACTAATTATGATTTATGTTATGAAGAAAAATTTTACGTAATAAACAGATGCGTCAGATACTTGGGGTTTGGAAAAAACCCAAGGTTGGTGTGCAGAAACCCCAAATACTTGGGGTTTCTACACACCAACCTTTATTTGGGCAAATGAAGGAAGGCAGTAGGAGCTTCGGGTGGAATGAACGGAATGATCGGAATGATTAACGCCCAAACGATTTCTGATAATGACAGATGATGTGCTTTGATATGATCATTCGTCGCTCCGTTTTATGATGTCGCCTTTTTGGTAAGGGGAATCGTTTGCACCCCTCCCTCCCTTATAGGAGAAATAAGGGTGTAATTGTGAGGGAGATAGCAATCCTTGCACGATCTCAACATTCCATGGAGATAATGTTCAATTGTCGCCTTATTTCTGCGTTATTTGCCATGACGCTTTTATTTGTAACCGGTTATCAATTAGAGAATAAAGAGAACATTTGGAATTATGTTCTTTGTACTCTGAGTTGCTCGTTTTGCCTTTGGTACCCTCGTTACTCAGGAGAATGTGGTTCAATTCCTTGTTCTGGGGGTCATTTTGTACGAATTTGTTTCTAGAAACTTAGGATGTACTCATACAGTTGAGGGATTTTGCTACAGGAATCGCTTTCTGGCTTAATTTTTCCCTATTCCTGCCCGTTTCTTCTTTTCTTTAGCATTTTTGGCGTAGTGAGCGCACACTTCCCTTGATGACACGCCATTTTCATAAATCGAAAAATTCCTACCCACGGGCCACTTCCCTCCTTACCAAGTCTGCCAAACCTGGGGGAATAGGCGATTTTGTCAAAAATTGTTAATAATCTGGGGGAATTATGAAATAAGATGAATATAACGTGTAAATTGCATTATTTTTAAGAGATACAATTTTAAAATGAATGTAAACTCATTTGAATATAAAATTTATAATGTAGAACGGTCACTACGTACTTAAATAGCAACACGTGCAAGAAATACATGCAGTCTGACCGAGTATCGAACGCGTTTAATCATCATCATCACTAACTAAATAATTTAAGAGGGGGATTTTTTGAGTATTTGAATTATAATTTCATATTAGTTTGGTTATGACTTATGTTTTTTTATCAAAGAGATTTCCGCTGAATGAAGATAATGTGATTGTCAATTTAAATGCTCTTGATCCAACCATTGCCTCAAACATAAGTCTTTCGCCATCATCATTAATTAGTATTTCAAGCAATTTTCCTAATTTAGCGCCGCCAGCTCAAGTGAATGAACTTGACGATCAGTGGAGAAGCTATCGGTTCACAGCTAAAGAGCTAACTTATCTCAAGCGACAACATACCACAGTACTGATATGATTTACGTTCCATTAAAGATGGTATTGGCAATTCTAAATTTGCGCTAATTTCTGATTTAATGACATCTTTCGTGTTTACCACATTCTTCAGCATGTGTTGAACGAATATGTTTTCAAGTGAATAACATCAAAACTAGGAAAAATAATTCACTAAAAGCACAAAGAGTAGCTGGTAGAATTCTGGCAAAACAATCAATTACAAAAATAATAATTCAGACTGTATTAATTGGGAGCCAAGCAAGGAATTAATTAGAGATGTAGAAAATGGAACGAGTGCTATTATGTACCTGAGACGTATGAAAGAAAGTAATATAACAATGACTTTAGATGCAGAAAAAGAGGAAGAATTGCATTTGGATTAATCATTGGTAAGTAAATTCGGTTATAATTTATTTAATTTCACTGAATATTATTTTTATTATACTATGGGGGATTTTAGGGGAATCTGGGCAATTTTTTTATTTAGGTTCTGGAGGAAACGGGGAAAAATCTCATTGGCAGACCTGCTCTTTACTGACCAAGACAGGTTCAGGAGAGCTGTGCAATTTTCCTATGTGTATCGCATTGTTTCAAGCATTTTTCACTCGCATGCCCTTGTTGGGTGATTTTGGCAACGAAATTTAATCAGGGCGTCGAAGACTTCGCCAAGACTGGGCGACCAAACCAGCGTTTAGCACTTCCTCACACTGGTTACATGGCATGGATGTGGCAAAGAAGAAGGGAGACGGCCGAAGAAAGCCTAAATTTGCCTGCTTTCCCTCTGCGATTGTTCCCCTTGACGTACATCTCAATGCCTCGCTGGCTTTAGGGCACTTTCTGTCATCTTCGAATTGGACATACTCGGGACACATCGTACCTCACACTGTTCGGGACATTCTTCTTGAATGTCCCAGTCCGGGTGATCTTCGCGCACGTTCCCTGCCCCGGTATCGGGAGGAGCAGAGTCGCTACCTCTCGTCTCTTGTACTCCAAACGGGTTCTTTAATACCGGACTGTGGACTATTTGCCCCTATATTTTATTTGGAGTTTATGCTCGGGTGTAGGGGGTAAAGGCGGACCTCTCTCCAGCGCTGGAGCATGCCTTTACTTTTGGATTTCGTTCTTTTAGGTATTTGTCTAGATTTATTTTGTTGGATTCTTTATTGATTTTTTTAATAGCCTAAGATTATGCTAGTTATCTTTTCGGTGACTATGCCCTTGGTTGCAGTCGCCAGATCGGCGCTACTAAAATAAAATGCAGAGGAAACGGCCGGCAGACGATGCAGAGAACCACGGGTCTCTGCAGCGTATGTCAATGGCCCTAAAGGTCTTTGAATAGAAACTATCTGGGTTTAGCACACTCGGAAGCGGCGTTTCCAATCAGCTACTCGGTAGCCTTATAGAGACGACATGCTGTAGGTGTCCGTTCTAAACGTTAATGTGGAGAGGCCGTCAGCGACCAAAGAAGTGTTGATTACCGAATAATTGAAGGAAACCCAGCCGTCAATTGAATGGGGGTCGAACCTACGATCCCGAAATACGAAATAGCTAGTCGCCTACGACTGGCGTTACATATTGGTTGCAGGCTCCCTCTCTACCCGTCTTTCGTCCCCCTGAGGGGAGGGGAGGAAGCTGGAGGGGGCGGTGTTCTCCGAATGGGGAACTGGAGATGCAAGAGACTGATCCAATTAAATCGGAGACTGAAGGTGAAAATTCGAACCCAATTATTCGTTCTCGCATCCACATCCCTACTCGGTTTCCTCCGCTCCTCCCACACAGCTGTGCACATGCATCCACCCTTCTTGAGGTGTTCATGCATTATATATTGTTGGTCATCGTTGTAGGAACTCTGTGGGAGAGTTACGTGCCCTCCGGTCCTTTCGCCCCCCAGAAAACTTTCGTTTGCAATGAATCTTCCACAAATTGTTACCACGCCCCACTTTGTTTACGAACTCTGTAGGCACTTGCAGCCTGCCCTCCCGCTTCATTTTATTAGCGCTCTCGATCTCTTCCCTGACGTGTAAGAGGGTGCTCAGAGTAGACTGGGACCTGCAGGACCCGCACGACCTCCAATCCCAGTGCTCCTGGCAGTCTCAAACTAGATTGAAACTACCAGGGGGAAGGGGGTTCGGTTCGCCTTCTAGACATCTCTATTTTTACCCTTTTCCGAAAATTTCTTAACGAGCCTCATCTCACCTATTTTGGGGGGCTGCCGGCTGTTTTTGCAGGCTAGTCACCCACCAGAATTCGCGCCCCTATCTCTGGCCTGGTGCGTGTGTGTGTCGAGGGGAGGGGGGGGGGTATTAAGCCTGCTTTATTTCCACCTTTGCCCCATTTTTCTTTTCCGTATCTATTCCGCAAGGGGGTGCCAGGTTACCATGGAAATCCTGCTGTATCTGAAAGATCGCGGACGCTCCCAACCCCCAACGGCCAAGGAAGCGTTCCCTCCCGACCTCAATGGTTAAATAAGCCTAAAACATGTGAAGTGAAAGAAAATACTGCTAATAATAATAATAATTATTAATATTACTATCCAAATCGAGCTCTCACCTCTCTCTCTCTCTCTCTCTCTTCTCTCTCTCTCTCTCTCTCTCTCTCTCTCTCTCTCTCTATATATATATATATATATATATATATATATATATATATATATATACATATATATTTATATATATATATATATATATATATATATATATATATATATATATATATATATCCGTCTCTCTTTCTCTATTTTGTCCTTCTCTTTTTTTTCTCTCTCGTTATTGCATTATTCCCCCTCTCCCATGTCAATGAAATAACGGGGTCGTATTAATCCTCACGAATATTTCCTCTATAATTATTAAGATACGCCACAATAAGGGGCGATGATTCACGACGTGATAGGCCAAGACCACTTTTCCCATATCGGTTGTCTTGGCTTGGCCCCTGTTGGTCCTTCGCTCTTTTTTATGGTTCCTTTAACCTTTTCATTCTTCTCTTTATCTACTACTTTCATTCGTCCTAGTTGCTGACCGACCGGACGATTGCAAGGTTTTCTCCTCACTCGCAAAGGGTTTATTCCTCCAGTTTTAGGGGAGCGGGAAAGTGGAGGAGACGGGAAATAACATTGGGCTAGACAAGCAACAAGATCGGAATGGATTGATTGAGGAGAGTTCTCTTACTATAGAGGCAACCAGCCGGGGGCACCGTCGTGAGTACTGAGGAAGATAATTACTCATATATCCCCCCCTCCTCCTTCTCGCGTTAAGATAAAAGCACGAATTTATGGCTTAGTTTCTGCATCGCTGGATAATGTAGAGAAGACATCTATACAATCTACCTTTCCCAACCTCTGATAGAAGGCTCGTTATACGTCCAATTTGCGGACGACATAAAGATGATCTATACGACATCTTATCGGAATGTGAATTACGAGTATATGGCACGGAGTGCGGCGGTGGAAATCGAAAACATCAACTCCTTCGAGAGGAGATGGAAGATATCTACCAATACCCAAAAGTTCCAGATAATTCCACTATTCCGACGAACACTGGCAGACATCCGTGTGGGGGGGTGTACAAATCCCATACCGCACGGAGGATACGGTTCTGGCACTCCGAATTAAAACTGGGAGTCAGGTAGCTAGAGAACTACAGCGAATGCACGGAGGGACTTAGGTGAATTCTTTCGGTTCATAGACCTAAGTTCCTCCAACAAACTTAAGATCTACAATGCTCGCATTCGATCCAAACTCCTGTACCCTCCGGTCCCTATACACGCGAGTCCCAAGAACCAAGTCATTAACTACATACGGTTCAAAATAAGGCTGTCTTAATTATAACGAGAACCCGAAGGAGAGAGGGGAGAAGGCAAAGCGAACTGCACGGTGAACTGGGGATAACCCCCATAAGCATTGATCTTCACAAAAGAGCAACACAGATCTGGGACACCGTACAATGGCCCCTTCCTCCCGAGTTTGTACTCGAGCACCGAGTTTGTACTCGAGCACATAAGTATGAATGGCATGAGACGCGCAAGATCATTTACAAGTAGCAGACTGCTCATCGACAACGACATAAACCCATTGTTCACGTAAAATTCCAATACCCAACCAAACAAAGCCAACACTTATCCCTTCTTCCTTTAAAATTAGTTAACTACTAATTTCTCCCCAAACAACGCTAGCAACTCGCCATAAGTCTAAAAAAACAAAAAAAAACAAACTATCCTGGCCTAAAAACCCCAGATTAAAAGAATTCACCATACCGGTAGGGACCAAAACACCCGCTGTTATAAAGGCTTGAATGCCTCATATATATATATATATATATATATATATATATATATATATATATATATATATATATATATATATATATATATATATATATATATATATACTAAAAAGAAACGCAAAGAAAGCCAGTGATACCTTTTCACCAGGCACCTGCTTTTTCATTTTACCTTCATTTTCACTTTCCTATTTTTTTTTCTCCAATTTTCCTCTCTATATTTATATGTCCAATGTCCAAAGACAGGATGAAATTGGGTCGGAAATTTGAGATCTCAATTACTGTTGGAGATGATGTCGAAGAAATGGTCTAGAGCACCCGGTTCAATCTAGCTTACCCATAGATAAGTAATAAATTGGTCACCCGGACGATTCGCGAACCTTGGCCATTCCATAAATTTCGAACCAAAATAGAACCCCCAAGTTGTCTACGCATTTTCACTTATCCTAACATATCTTCTTTCTTTACGAACCTATTTTCGAAAACTTTATTGGAGATGGTTTCGTTCGTCTTTATTTTAATAAATCATTAGCTTCTTATTCTTTCTGTTCGCGACCAATCGAAATAAGTCTTGAGAATTAATAATAAAACAATTAGTTTGTCTCTCGATCGCCTTCTTTCGAATGCGCCTTCGGTCTCTCTTCTTTAGAGGCTTCTCATGTTGGGTTATCATCAGGGGAGAGGCACGGCGTTACTTCTTGCCCCCCATTATTACGTCCCTTTCTAATCAGAGGTCCTGTACCTCCCTGTATCTAGGTTTTTGCATGTTGTGCCAATCTCATGTGGGTACATCCGAGTACTTTGTTCCCTTTATTTCGAAGCTTTGCCACGCCTCATATTTCTTTTTACTGTTGCACTAAAACTTTTTGTTGCTGCCTTGGCAACCATGGTGCAGGTAACATTTTGAGAAGTGTCCTCCCAAGTCCATTGCCCCCGTAGGGTGGATCTACCTTAATTTGGTAGGCTCTGGAGAGTTGGACAACCTCTCAGTTATAATCCCCCACCTCACTATCTTTAAACTAATGAGGATATATTCTTTGCAAACACATTTGCACCCTTCCCCCTTCCTTCTTCACCATCTTCACGAAATTCTCCTCGTAAACGTTCTGGAGGAGATGTCCTTGTTGTGTTCCTTCTTTGTTGTGATAACACTAATATTTTTCTCTCACACCTCCGAATGTGGGTTTATTGAGTCCTTGATAGCCAAAGTGCGTAATATGGAGGAGTAAGGGAGGCGAACGGACGACTTAGAAAATAATAATAATATTAGAGATTTTTCGTATGGCGCTCTTTAAGTCCATGGGCCCTTATCGAAGCGCTCATCAACTAAGGAGGAGCTTGAGAGAAGAAGTGGTTTTTCAAAGCCCCTTTGAAGGGGGGGGGGGAGATGAGCTTATTGCAGCAGGCAGATCATTCCACATTCTCGTAGCAAATACAAAGAAAGCACGATCATCCATGCAGTATGGACGGCTACGAGGAGCACTCAGTAAGAGGCCAGAGCTTAGGGTTCTTATGTAGGTGCTCGGATAGAGTCTGGTGAAAAGAGTTGGAGGGAACTGCGGAATTTAAGCTCTTACGTAAGAAGAGGGAATAAAGCAAAAAGTGGTGACAGAGACCGATCGCGGCTACAAATCTTCTTTTTCACCTAAAATGCAATGGCAGAAAACATCTGCGTATATGTACGTTGATACCAGGATTGAAGGAAATCAGACATTTGATCTAAAACTCGATGTGTGGTCTTGGGTTCAACCGCCCCCCTCCCCTTTATTTTCCTGGTTGTTTATCTCCTAAATGATTGCCCCTTTATTTTATTTGTTGTTTCTCTCCTAAATAATTCCCCTGGTATTTTATAGGTTGTTTCTCTCCTAAATGATTCCCCCTTTATTTTTTTGGTTGTTTCTCTCCTAAATGATCCCCCCCTTTATTTTCTTGGTTGTTTCTCTCCTATATGATTCCCCTTTATTTTTTTGGTTGTTTTTCTCCTAAATGATCCCCCCCTCTTTATTTTCTTGGTTGTTTCTCTCCTAAATGATTCACCCGCTATTTTCTTGGTTGTTTCTCCTAAATAATTCCCCCTTTACTTTCTTGGTTGTTTCTCTCCTAAATGAATCGATTCTCTCTACCTTCGTACTTCCAGGGCCTTCTCTTCGTGGCCGCACACTCGTCCCCTGTGGCCTATAACTACACTGTTGCCACCCCAGTACTTAGTAACGATTAGCCATGTAACCCTTTTGGGTGGTGATTGTTTTCTGGCTTTTTTTGCGTTGGGTGGGAGGGGAGGGGGGGGGGTTGATTGGATCACCTGTTTTCTATTCTTTCCCATTCAACGTTTCTTTATTTTTCAGTCGTCTGTAGAGATTCCTTTTTAACCTCATTAGAACGTTTTTCGTTTTTTTTTTACTTAGCTTGACCTCGTCCCATCGTCTCACCCCCCCCCCCCCCCCCTCCTCCTCCTCCCCTATCGAAAACTGGAGACAGAATCGAAACAAAAGTGCAAATGAAATTCGCCTTTTTTTTATTTAAATGTCGCGACAAAGAGGCCGAGGTTGGCGTCCCCTCTTTGCTCTGAAACGCCGCCAATTGGACCGGAAAAGAGGAGATACACTCAATCTTCTCATCTTATTTGCTCCCTCGTTCCTTCTCTTACACTTCATCTATTTTACTTTATTGATTTTTTTATCTTGGATTTGAGTATTCTCTCAATTTCTACTTTCTTCGTTTCCTCGCTCGAGGGATCGAATTCGCCTAATGATCCTGGTCCCAGCGCATGCAATTGCGTATCCTCCTGGCCTCAATGCCTGCTGGAGGACCCGCGGCTATATTATATCTTCCACTATTATCACTGTTTGCCTTCACTACTTTCTTTACCGTCCATTTGCTATTGCTCTTTAAATTCGAGTAACCCTTCACCCCCTTCTCATGCTTAATGAACACTGCCTCGTTGGATTATATAAATTTGTCCATCCATCGCTCTGTCTTTCTTCGGACGGGAGAAAGAGAAAATGGTGAGATGAGCAGAATGTGAGGTGGCACGCGTGCGGAAGAAGAAAGGTGATTGTGCATGTGTTGTAACGTGACTCGGCTTTAATCATGATTCTAGGCAGATTGGAGTGGCGGAGGAAAAGAAAAGGGAGGCGCAATAAGGAAAAATCGTGGATGCGAAACGGGTATAAGAAGGCCAAAAAGGTACTGGAAGAAAATTGTTAAAACGATTACAAAGAAACTTACGTAAACCAACAGGAGCATTTTCATCCATTTTCGAAAATAATTAAGGAATAAATGTTTAATATAAAAACAACGACAATAATGAGAGAAATGATAAATTAAGTAATTAACCATCCTTAGTGATAGCGGAAAACAAGGCTCTTTATAAACAACCAAAGGTATTTCAATTTGTCCCTCTGAACTCTATTGAGAAAATTCTTCCTAGGATTTTGCTCTTCAACCTTAATTTTGTTCAAAGTACTTTTTCCGTTATCTTCTTTCTGATCACAGTATGCCTTCATAAGATTACCTCGTTTTCTTTTCATTCCATATAATAAAAAAAACCCATACTTCACTCCCACTTCCCCTCTTATACCCCATTATTGGGTGATTTCATTCCTGATGCGTTCTGCCCTTTGTTTCCTTGGCATTGTGATTCCAAGAGATGTTTTATTGATCGCTCGATTTCCATTGATTAAACGATTCTCATTCGAATGATTGACTGTAGCTTTTATTGACCGGAAATAAATGAAGATACTTTGAGATGAATGGGGCGAGACTGGTGTTTACTATAGAAATAAGAAGGAAATGAAGGAATCGGTATAACAAAGGAAACGACGTAAACTAACTCTTTAACTGTGAATTCCTTCGTGAATGAGGTTTCAAATAGTACCGTCCGTCTGCTGTCTGGTCGATCGCTTGGATACCTAACAACTTGACGCAAGGTGCGTGAAGCGATTGGTTATGCAAACACGTTCATAATTTCCATTTATGAGAAGGTCTACAGATAGAATTCTTCAGGGCTGCCTCAGGTCAAGGGGCTGGCAGCTTACGTGGATGGAAAACTTTCTTGGAGGTTTATGTGAAGGCTGGCAATTGGAGTGGAACGAGCGAGAGTGTACGGTGACAATTGATGTGTCTCCCCCGTGCGCGCCAGATAAGTGGGCCCGAATGGCGTGAGGTTGCTAGGTGTCGTCATTTGGAGTTGCCAGCGGTCGCTAGCTGCGTCATGCGTCTCTGCATACTTGACTAAGCCCGGATGGGGGTCGCAGGACTGAAAAACGGCTTACCAAAGTTTGTTCTTTTTTCTACCGCCGCTATACGCAATTGCGTAATGGGCGGGGGTTTCGCGGACTCCGTCTAATCTGAGCTGTTAATCCGCATTAATTTATGAACCGAATTCGTGAGTGTGATGTGGGAGAGATATGTGATGATGGAAAGAGGAGAGTGGTAGTCAATTTCTTTAAAATAGGGGGATTGCCGGTGCTTACACCATGTGAGGCTAACAGGAAGCAAAGGATCGGTAGAAAAATAAGCCAGTACCCATAACGTCACGGTGTCCGCGCATGAAACGAGTGCGATTGCAACTCACAGCGTAAAACCTGTCGTTGAAGGGTTCTCAGCCTCCAGACGCAAAATCCAATCGGTGGCCTTCAACGACATCAGGCCTTGCATTGAATGCTGTCGGAGCGGCAACCCGGCTAGTAAATGTAGATCAAGCGATCGTGAAAGATTCTTGTCCTGTTCTCCTAAAGAACGAATACACGTATGCCCGCCAGGAAACATAACGGAACCTTATAGCGCATGTATGTATCTGGTTTGTCTGAGATCCGTATCACACGGCCGACCACCGAGGAAGCGGACGGCTTGCATAATAACCAGACTTTATTGGAATATTAGCTAGGCCTCCGGCGATGAGGTTACCGGAGAAGAACTCTATGGCATCATTCACACTAAAATTCCTCGCCTGAGACAGAAGGGACCCAGAAAATGAGAGTTGAATGGGAAAGTGGTTACTACCATGGCGGTCATCGACCATCTCCCACCCAATTTCGACAGGTTGTGCATCTGGGGAGCATGGGTAGATTGGAGCAGGAAAAGGAAGTTGTTGTCTTACAAGTAAACTTATGCATATTTAGGACACATTTCAACTCATCGATCAGGTCGGCAAGGACCCGACCACTGGGATTTATCCTCTAGCAAGAGAAAGTGCTTTTTCAACCACCCCATGAAGAGGCGAAACTGCCCCGCGTCAAAGTCAGCTGCCGATGAAATGTTGAGAAATTAAAACAGCTCTGTTCCCGTTCTCTCACCGACGCAGGTCGGCATATAGACCCATTGACGTTCATGACTGCCCATAAGCCCCTTTAGTCCCTAATCGGAACGTCTTATACCTCAGTTTAAAAAGAAACTGTTCCTGGCCCTTCCAGGCTTAGGACCACGGTCGTTTTCGCGCCCCGTGTGTTTCCCCGGTCGAGCTGACGGCATACAGTGTTTACACCCAACCATGTCTAAAACCAGAGCTTCCACTTTCTCCCCCAGCGTGACCGTTTACCATAAGGCGAACTGACCGACCGCCTCCACCGATTCTTTAGACTCAAATGATATAACACCCCAGAACGTGGTCATGAGACCGTCTTATGGCTTCATAACGTTGGACCCCGAAATGAGAACTTCACCAAAGGAGCTTCTGCTTCTACCACTCTCATCCAAAGCTGGACTGGGTGGCACGGAGACTGGATCCTCCAAAAGAAGGACCCCTGCCTCCGAAGCAACTCCTTCGTACAAAAGATTCGAGGGGGAGGGAGGAAAAGACACATAAAGAGCCAACCTCCCAATAAGTCTTCGAAGGTGACAGCGCCTTTAGCCACTTGTTCGACAAACAGCGCCAATTCTGCTTCTGGGGAGCATACCACTACTACCGTGTAGGTCTTCTCTTCGAAGACGGACCCCTCAGTGCCATACTCTGCCATGCACATCAACGGTATCACCTCGCTGCTGTCGGGAGATGTTCTTACTACGTTCTGCATCCACTACCTTTCTATCTCTTTAAGTGCGGCTCAGTTGCCAACTCAGGAGCTTCTACTCTAACAGCCATTGAACCTGCATGTTTCGCTATTTAAAATCGCGCAGCTTTCCGTTTTCCTTGACTAAGACTAAGGTGCTGCACTTCTGCCGCCATCTACAGTTCAACCCCAATCCCGAATTTTTCCTAAACGGGGTTCGCCTGGAAGTGATGGATGCGCACCCTTTCCTTGGTCCTGTTTTGTACCGACGCCTCATCTGGGAGGCTCATATTTACATCATTACGGTCTCCTTTACCCGCGCCATCGACACTTTGTTACGTAACGTTCAGTACTTGAGATGCTGATATGGCTACTGCCTTACTCTTTCACCGATCTTTTGTTCATTCAATATTTGACTACGGATAGAAGTTTTGGCCATCCAAAGCCAAGCGTGTATTGCTGAAGGTGGACTCGATCCACCATAGGGTCCTCAGGAGGCGAACTGTGCCTTTCACACGTCTCTTATTGAGGGCCTTGTTCTCGATCCCCGGAAGATGCGACTCTGTGCCGTTCAGTGCATTCTGTACTTATTCGCACTAGCCCGGTACCTCGTTCAGTAGCCAACGGCTCTCACTGCATCCGCGGCCGTTCTCGACGGTGCTTATTCCGCCGAGAGACGCCAGTCATACCCTAAGCCATTCTGGTTTACGGATAGGAAATTCCTTCGGAAGCTTGGTGTAGTTCTCGGGCCAGTGGCGCCCCTGGTTCTGTCCAGGACACCAACATAGAGGCTACCACCTTTGACTATTTTTCTTTACGCCTCTACTCCTAAAGTTTCTAATGCGCCGGGAGCACACTTCGTGCCCCGCTCTATCTGTGCCTGTGTATACAGATGGTTCCAAGTTTCAGGAGTGGGTCGGCTTCCACGCCGTATCCCTTATATCAGGCGCTGCGTCTCTCTTCATGGCCGAGCTGGTTGCAATACACTACTCGTTACGGGAGATAACGCATCGAGCCCAGTTCATATACCGGATTATGATCGTTTGCGACTCACAAACCCCGCCTGAGTGGTCTCGGGGTATTGCAATCTCAGCACCGCCTGGTTAGCGGTATCCGTGACGCCACTGTTGCCCCGAGCCTGGTATGTCGAGATTCTATTCTGCTGAGTTCCTGGATGTGAAGGAATTGCGGGCAATGAGGGCGCCAAAAAATCCGTGAGGACTGGGTGACCAGACCTGTCAATCGCTCTTCCTCTCCGCCTACATTGCCAAAAGGGCTAGGTGAACTTAAAGTTGCGTGTCATTGCGCCGTCACTCTTCACATGGACCTACCCACCAATACCACGACGGTTTCAGGTCGTCTTCTATTATCTTCGAATTAGGCCCACTGGGGACGCACCGCCATTTGAGACAGCGCTCCCTTGCTCCTTACTGCAACGACTCCTTTCTCCCCCGAAATGTTAGGCACATTCTTGTTGAATGTCCCAGTTTGTGTGATCTTCACGTACGTTACCCGAGTGAGGTTGCTACCACTTGTTCTCCCTCGTACTCGGGAAGGCTTTGTGCAACTATATGAGTTTTTGATGGAGGGTAGCCTCCTCCATTTTATTTGACTCTTTGGCGTTGGTCGCATTTTCATGTGCAAAGCGGAGGCGTTTTTCGAAATAAAGAATTTGTTAGGACAAAAACAGAGCTGTCTCCATTCGTGAATGTTCCAAATTTGATCTGGTTTTATTTCGGCGAAGGGGCCATATAACGGGCCGCTTCTAAACAACACATTCGGCATATCGGCGCGGGCGCCTCGCTCTCCGTAGCGGGGCCATAGACATCCCGCATAAGGAACCGTGCAGGACGTATCCTGGTTCGTCATTATCCATTACCTCGTCCCTTCTTGGTTCAGGCCCGGTCCTACGGACTGAATGCCGACTGTTGCGTTCCATCCATTCTCGGTACCTTAAAAAAAAAAAAATCAGGCATCGGAGGGAATTTGTTTGGTAGCTCCAAATATTCCCCATCGACTATCGGGATGCAGACCAGGGCCAGTCCCAAAGAATCTGGCCTCCCCACGACTAATTACGAGCACGGACCCGAACGCAGGGTGAGCAGTTCTATCTAGCTCAACCAAATTCTCTGAGGGGAGTAGGAACGGTGTTAGGGGAAGGCTTAATTGCTCTTAGGTTTATGCCAAGATGGATGTAATGAGTCACATTATTTTTTTTTTAATAAAGAGAAGCAACAACTAACGAAAGGTATCTCCGTCAGAGGTGTTCGTGTAAGAAGTCGTGAAGTGATATATATATATATATATATATATATATATATATATATATATATATATATATATATATATATATATATATATATATATATATATATATATTTTTTTTTTCAGCAGCCCATCTGGCGACTGCCTACTTGGGCATAAGTCGCTGTACTCACTACAGACTACGACTAGGCTATATTTAAAATAATAAGTGAATAACAAGGATAAAAATATCATAGGCTAAAAAAAAATGTAACAAGAAGGAAGCGCGCTCCAGCGTCGGGAGTAGTCCCGCCTCCCTCCGGCGCAGGAGCATGCGACCCACAACAAACAGTCAAATAGTCGTATAGTCCGCAAGTCGGTGTACACGAACCATTCCCGAGTACAAGGGACAAGCGATAACGACCCCGTTCATCCCGCTACCGGGACAGATAACTTGCGCTAAGATCACCCAGACTGGGACATTTAACAAGAATGTGCCGAATAGTCTTGGGGACAACGCGGTCGTCGCAGTAAGGCGACGGAGAGCGCTCCATCAAATGGTGGTGTGTCCAATTCGGAGACGACAGAAAGCAACCTGAAGCCCTCGCGGCATTGGGGGTTAGATTCATGGGAACACTCGCTGTGCAATGATACGTAACTTTAAGTTCCCTTTGACCATCTCCCATTTTCTTTGCCAAGCTGCCCGGTGGACAGCCCGTATTCCTGCGTGTAGTCGGTGTGAGGCAGAGCGAAACGCTGCTCTGGCGCCCTCATCGGCCTGCTCATTCTCCGCATTTCCTACATGTCCAGGAACCTATCAGAAGATAATCTCGACATCCGCCCGGCTCGCCAAAACTGTGGCGTCACGGATATATCGAACCAGAGGATGGGGAGATTCCAATGCCCCGAGAGCACCCAGGCCACTATGTGAGTCGCTATAAATCACAATCCGGTCTCCGAACCGTGCACGTCGCGTTATATCCCGTACCGAGCGGTGTATTGCAACGAGCTTGGCCGTGAAGACTAACGCAGCGCCTGGCCGAGCCCTGCTGACTTTAAACAGAGGGGATGCGGCGTGGAATCCCTCTTGAGACTTGGAGCCATCCGTATACACTGGCACTGTTCGAGCGTGGCACGAAGTGTGCTCCAAAAACGCAGAACGCAATACTCGAGGCGCTTTAGAAGTTTGGGAGCAAAGGCGTGGCGACAAATAGTCAAACGTGGTGAAAAGATGTTCAGACGGTGAATTCCCGAGTAAGCAAAGGAAACAAATACGTAGGGAGATAAAGATTGGGTGGGCGCGCTACTCTCCCAAATGTGTGGTTCATACAAGGCCTCGAAGATTTATATTTAAAGCGAAAATCATCTAGGGCATTTCCCGCATTGGAAACAGGAGGGCATGAAATTTTCATGATGAATTCGGTATCATGGGTTCCAATGCTACACCTGACACGCCCTTGATGGGTATAAGAATTATCTCTCTCTTTCTATATATCTCACATTACAAGTTCTTCGGTCTTCTCCATACCAGTTGGGTTGGTTTATGACATTTTTTTTTGCAATTCTGACAGAGGCTGGTTTTGCTGCTTGTTCCCATGCCTGAGGATCTTTGGAGTGATCCCCCCCACCCCCACCCCACCGTGGGGCCATAGTGGGATACTGTGAGTACAGTTGAAACGCCCCTTTCCTCTGGGAGGTTCAGCCTTTTCCTCTGTTCAGAGAGGGATTCTTTCTCTCCTTCAAATAAGAAAATCAAAAGACCGGAGAAATCCAATGGTGCTAGCATAACAATTCAAACTTCTCTCCATTCATTACGACTTCTGCATTTTTAACCTTCCTCACCTCTCTTTAGTTTTTGACTTTCCCAACTTAGGGATTTTTATATATATATATGTGTGTGTGTGTGTGTGTATATTTGTGTGTAAACGGTAAGTCAAATCAAACTCGTTTCAAACAAAGAGATAAGCATTTCCCTCCATTATTATCTTAGGATATTTATCGTCAAACTTCAAACTCAAAAGTTAGTTAAGTAACTTCATTTGTCGTCAACCTATTATTTTTTTATTCTTCAAATCGTTCAAACTCTACTCAGACTGTACTCATGTATACTTTATTCAAACTTCAATATCTAAATCTTTTTTTCTCTTCATTTCAACTAACGAGGGAATCTGGTAACGAACTAAAACCGTTTTCGTCTTCCTCTAGAAAAGGCAACCATCTTTTTTTAAAAAAACGAAATTAATTCATTTCTGATCGTTTCGTACTTTTAATGATCCGTCATCAACGTTCAAACTAATACTTTGGAATTACTGTTTCACAACAGAGTAACCATTAGTTTTCTACTCGTATTATGTGGTTTGTCCCATTTTCACTTTCCCTTACTTCTACTCCTTAACAAACTCTTTGGTGGGAGGAGAGATTTTACCATTCGTTTTCAATTTTGTTATATAATAAATAAAATAAAATATTCCTAACCTCATTAGTAGTTCTGTTCTTTCCCTTTATCCATCGTCTTCTTTTATCTGCCTAACCCCTCGCCCTCTGTATTGCTATAATGTGTGAAAATTACCCAGTAACCAGTTTGTTTTCTAAATTACACCTTCCCCCCAATTACTGTTGGTTCACGTCTAACGAAAGAGGCCCTGGTCTTTTAGATGCGGTTTCTTCACCGTGGTCTTATCACCCCGAGGCAGAGACGATTTCCTTCCCCGAATTCGAATTTCGAGGGCCAAAAGCGGCTCTGCGTCAGTCGGAATGCCGCAGTTAACGGCCAATTTCGTAGTTTTGCTGCAGGCGTGTGTAAGGGGAGTGACGGAGGGAAATCCTTAATTTCTATCGTTTCCTGGGGTTATTTCTCGCTTCATTGAGTGCCGTATTGAGTTGCCTTATTGTTTGCCCCTCGCCCTAATGAGCTCGTGACTTGCGCTACAAATTTAATGCAACGTTCAGTCACGGGAGAAAATGGCAAGTAAGGTCTCTCTGGGTGTTGCCATACTTTGAGTTTTCGTTGCGAGCTTATAAAATTATTATCCGTGTAGGAGGAGTTTGCCGAGTTGACTGCCTTGGGGTCTTCGTTGAAGAAAGGAGTTCGATAGAGGGTTCAGCTTTACAAACTTGTTTGAAGAAGTTTAGGATACAGCCTCTCTGCCCATGTAAATACGGTAGACACTGTTTGCTACTGAAGTGCGTGCAACCTTTTTCTTTATTCTTGATTGCCTTTCACTATAGATGAGAATTAGTTTTTTCTTAACACTTTTTAGTGCTATCATCTTCACTATGGGGTTTAAAATCTCGCTGAATATCCATACAACCTTTCAATGGATTGAAGGAGGTTTACGACTTTTGGAGAATGAGCTGAATATGTGTATCTATAGTGACAGTAAATCCCTTTCATCCTTCTCTCTTCTTTTGTCCCAAATGCTTTACGCTTATCTGCTATAAAATCAATCGAACTTCCCTCTTTTCCACACAGCTCGAGAGAAACTTAAATCTTTTCAACAACACTTTAATAACAATAAATATGAACGCGCTATAAATCATTTTACCACTTTTTAAATAATTTAGTAGTATCGACAGTGACACCCGTTGCATCGTGCCATCTTCCTTAGGTTTTTTTTAGAAGGCGACCGGTTTTCTTCGTCAACATGCAGGGCCCGATATTCTTAATGGAGCTTTAGACGTGAAATTTCACTCCTTTGACTGATGACAAATGTTTCGAAATGTCAGTCAGTGTCATTCCTTTAACTTGTCTCACCATCCTGATGAGCAATGCCATCAGTACCAGTCTACAATACATTTGAGTGTGTTGCCATACATAGATTTCGAATTCTCACGTGTAAACTGAAAGTTATGTTATTATTTTCTAGTTTAGACTTATCCTTTATGTTTTATCTCATGGAAATTAAACGAATATTTTCAAGAATATATAGATTTGGGTGATTTTTTCTCTAGTTTTGGACGATACTGTATAGTGGATTTGACAGCAGCCGCCTCACACACTGTCTAGTTCACTCTCCACACCTGATCCTACCATCCTTTCACCCGCTGACTCGACATTTTGCAAACTTAATGTACAGGAAAATCGTTCATAAACACGTTACAAATACATACAGTGAAAAAAAATAAGTATTTGAGTACGATAAATTGGTTAACTAAATTATAACATGGGGAGAGAGGATCATTATGAAATATAGTATAAATATGTATACACCGTATTGTGATGAAGTTTTTATATCGTAAGTTGCGTCGAATCCAATGCACAAAATTTTGCATTACAATAACATAAATTTAAATAAACTTAAGATAAGTATAATAACACATTAGACTTAGTTCAACGCTTGCAAGATAACAACGAGCACCGCTAACATAAAGCTTTGATATTGCGTATGAACTCCTCATGAGTCTATCACAGCTTGGAGTCTCCGTTGTATACACCCTGAGTGTATTGTCCTTTCGGCACATTCCTTTTGAAGAACGCTCTGTTGCTCTGCATTACTTGAAAACTTCGTTTTTCGTATTTTTGATTGAAAAATACTCGATAAGTTTCAATAGGATTCAGATCTGTGGATTGGTGATTGGTTTGAAGTCTTCGAGCAGTTTTAGGTCGTTGTCCTGTTGGGAAATGTAGGACTCTTTAGCCGTAGTTTGTTTGTATCCCCTCCTCCCCTAAAATATCGATGTATTTACGTGTGTTGCAGTATTCCATCAATAATGGCTAACTCCAATAACTGTCAAGGGCATGTACCCCCCTCCCTTCTACCATTACGCAGCCCCCTCCATGTTTAAATGTAGCTACATTGTTAGCCAAGGTATGATGCAACTGCAGAATTCTTTCGGTTCGTCCAGATGTTTCCTTGCAAACTCGCCTTTTCTGTCTATTCGCTTTCACTGATGTAGGGCTTTCTTCGTAGAGTTCTTCCTCGCAATTCGACTCACTTTGTGTAGATAATTTTACAGTCTGAAGTATAACAACGCTCCAAGGTGTTTATAGGAAGGATGTCTGTCGCTAAAGTCTGGCTACTGACGAAGAGATATTTCCTCAGTTCCGTCCAGATTAGTAGCCTTCCATCCCTGCTCGTGAACAGGGATAGAGTGGGAAAAAAACAGCTCATTGCCATTTTTTAATGTCAAAATATCTATAGTAAACAACAAAGCATATTCTGTTTACCGGAAACCACTAATACCTATATTCACTATTTCTCTTGCCACGTCGGATCTTTAAAAGGTCCGTAGTTTCTTCCCTGTTCCTGAAAGCATATCGCATAATATGTGATCCTTGTTTCCCTCAGGATGAAATCAACATGATCATCCAAACATTCATTGAGTTGCAGTATCCCCTTTGGTTCCTATAAAAATGTCATTATAAAACAATAATCAACCTTTGCTCACCAGCTAATCCTAAGGAAAAAGTATGGAATAATAATTATATTACGTTCTCATGCTCGCCCTAATTAATTAATTTTAAAAAGTTGACATGCGTCAACAACATAAATGTTGCCTTTCAATACGAAAAATCGATCCGAAATAGTCTGTCTAAAAATAGACCCACCGATAAAGAACAGGGCGTTTATTATATCCCATGTAAAATTTGCGATCAAATATACATTTGGGGAAACCAGCAGATTCTGAAAGAGAATGAAGGAACACAAATGTGACATGCGCCGTGGAAGCCCATCATCTAGCCTGTTCCTACACATGTCAAATGAAAACCATTCAATTGACATTGATAATGCAAAAATAATATATAATTCACACAACTATATACATAGGAGTCTAAGAGAATCAGCTCTTAAAAAGGAAATTGCAAACCTTAATACTTCCGATGGGCAATTCAACACTAATCCTATGATAAGCAGAATATTCCTCCTTCCTCTGCGCAAAAATGCCGATAAGCAGGGGTGACATTTGAAAAGGCCATTCGAAAGATAGATTTTTGGCTATCTGAGAAAACGCTTATTTTAACTGTTACCTTCTTGTGTATATGAGAAGAGCTGCTTCCGAGGGCTTTGAGGATGACTGGTTTGCCAAAAAATAGCCTTTTAACCGCATAATTATGATTGCGTTATTGCAATAACTTTCAATATATATATATATATATATATATATATATATATATATATATATATATATATATATATATATATATATATATTCAACAAGGTTGCTTCTAAGAAGGCGTAATTTTAATTGCAGTAGAAAGGATACGACCATTAGTGACATTCTTATTTATTCCAAGCAACGTTTCGGATTACCTAATCCATCATCAGGCTAAAGGGATAAACACAATTTGTGAGGCGAACAAATGTTAACTTAAACTAAATACAAATCAAAAGCAAATAGTTAAGAGGTAAACATGTAGACGAGCGGCCCGGCCGGAAAAAATATTTTGTGTAAATATTATCGTTCACCCGTATCATTTCTGACGTCATACCCCACCCCCAATCCCTATTATAATTCGCAAAACGATTAAAGGCGCTGACATGATGTAGTTAAAGCATTCACCTCTGTAAACGTCAGAACATTATGAAAATTAGGATTATATACTGGGGGGGGGGGGGGCTGTGCCCCCCAGACCCCCCCAATTTAATGAAACTCAGAATCATCGTAGTGCGGTCCACGCATCGTGTTTACCCCCTCACGAGCCGTCCCCTATAAATATACTCCAAAAACGTGAAACATTTTGGAACACGGACGAAATAGTACATCTTATCGGCCGGGCCGCTCGTCTACATATTTACCAATTAAGATAGTAAACTTATAAAATTAAAAGTATTAATAATTACAAGTACATATACAGATAATCTCAAAGCAAAGGAGAGGAACGAATTCATACCTGCTGTTAGCGAGTCAGGGCAATGACTAAGGAATTTACCAAAATCGGACACGATTATGGGTAGTTTGTTGTCGGTAGAATATTATGAGGTCTGAAGCTGTTTGGTTGGGGCTATTACCGATAATGGGTGGCAGGCCAAGTCTGAATTTAACTTGGGCGAATGTGTTTTTATGAAGAGAGATTCCAGAATTCTGGCCTGGGTGATGTTAGGATTAGAGCCCAGAATCTCAAAATTATTGATGTTTGCATCAACCTTACACTTTATAATGTGATCTCTGATTGCCGAGACTTCCTTACTAGCGAGAGACTTTTCTGTTCGGCAACTAATGCCAAGGTGTGCGCAAATCCTCGAGTGTAACGAGCGAATAGTACTACCAATATATGTTCCCTGGGAACATCCAGGGCAAGAAAATTTGTATACAATACTATTGCGCAAATAAGCCGGGGTTAAATCTTTGGTGCGGAAGAAATTACCTATTTTCAAATTGTTAATGAAGGTTATTCGGAAATGTATTTGCGGAAAAAAACTCTCAAGAACTTTTCGGTACCGTCTTGAAGCCTTTTGATTTAGATGTCCTTAGGGACATCTATCTATCTTTGCAACCTTTGGATGGAAAGAGTCATTTAATATTTTGCCTATGACTCCTATCTAAATTACCTACAGTGCGAAGTTTATATTTGTCATGGAGAAACTTTTCAAAGCGATGATAATCGTTAACAAAGTTAATCTTGAAGACTGGCAATTTAAATTGAAAACCTAAGGAAAGAAAAAACTTGTCACGGGAAGAGAAAACGTAATTTGAGAGATTTCTAACTACTTTATCAGGTGGAAAGAATGTTGGACTTTGTAGGCCGAGTTTGTGTAGGTTTTGTTTGTTTTTGTGTGTGTCGAGCATTTGTGCTCTAAATGGTGACCATTTCGTGCCAAAGAAAAAAACCTTTGTTTCAAAATAAGGCTTGATGGAGATAAAATCTTTTTAATAGATAATAGTTGTGAGTTTAGACAGAGGCGACTGCTAAGATCGCAATAGTCCTTTACTCCCAATCAACTAAATCAGTCCAACGGACGAAGATGAATAAGGGATAACTGATGCACAAAAATGAATATGATGCAACAGCGATGGCAAATACAAATAATAAGTAAGTATTAAGTATGACATTGTCTTAAATAGTAGATACAATAATTAATAGCTGATAACTGGGATGTTATATCAGACAAGTGGAAAAAGAGCATGGCCCTTAATTCATCAGTGGTGCAGAACTCTCTACCATGCCTTAGGGGCGAGCCTGAAGTTCTCACACTTCCCATTGGCGGACAAGTTCACGTGTCCTAATTTCCATGACAACGGTCTATTGAGTCTGATATCCTCCTTTTAGTAAACAAAATATCGTGGACTTCTTTTGGATTCTTAGGCACTTTACTCGTTCAAGTGTGAACTGATTAGTAGACCGCCGTATTTGAATTTTGTAGGCGACTCTTGTCGCAAGTGTTATTCAAAAGATACAATGTTCGTCCCCCGTTCGTGAGGCAAGTTTAGGATTTTGCGAGTTTGTCTTTTTTCTCAGAGAGAGAGAGAGAAAAAAAAAAAAATATATATATATATATATATATATATATATATATATATATATATATAAAGAACACAAAAAGCCCATAAACGTATTAGGATGGGGAAAAATTACCGTGTCAGACAAGTGCTATCGGCTCCTTTAAACAAAAGGATCTCGGAATGACTGGGTTAACGAAACGTAACTATGAAAAAACACCAGAAAATATACTAAGGAACATTACAGATATATTTAATGCATTTCTGAATATCGGAGCCTTCCCTGATGTTTTCAATGTAACGAAAATAATTTTCCTGCCAAAACCAGGCAAACTGTCTAACCTGGTCTACAGCTATAGCCAAATATCTCTCCTGAATTTCCCTAAATTTCCTGGGAAAGGTAGTTGAATACCTAAAGAAGCCAGAAAATTCAACGAACACCAGTACTGCTTCAGAAAGAACAGAGACTCGACCATGGTACTTGCAATAATAACGGAGAAAATTGCACAAGCTAAATCTGAAAAAGGGTATGTGGACGTGGTACTCCGGGATGTCGAGTAGGCCTTCGACAAGTATGGGTTGAAGGACTAAAACAGAAACTCCTTTAACTCTATATCTTCATCCGGATGGAGAAAATACTAGCCTATTAATGATAACGCATTTGATTCTTTCTTTGAACAATTAAATTATATCCACCCCACCACTACATTTAAAGTAGAATGGGAACAAAATGACTCATTGCCATTTCTGGATTTAAAAATATCTGAAGTAAATAACAAAGCACATTGTTCTGTCTACCGGAAATCAACCAACTATAATGCCTATATTCACTATTTCTCGTGCCATGACGTATCATTTAAAAGGTCCTGAGTTTCTTCCCTGTCCCTGAGAGCATATCGCATAATATACGATCCTTGTTTTTCCAGGATGAAATCAATACGATCATCCAAACATCCATTGAGCTGCAGTATCCCTTTTGGTTCATATAAAAATGACATTATAAAGCCAGAACCATCTTTTAATCACCAGCTAATCCTAAGGAAAAAGTATGTGACAATTATTATATGCGACGTGGATCTCTTCTAGTTTGTTTATCCACGTGTCAAATGAAAAACCATTCAATTGACACTGATAAGGCAAAAAATAATTTATAATTTTCACAATTATATCCATAGGCTCCAATTAAATCGGCGCTTATAAAGAAAATTCCAAACTTTAATACTTCTGATTCCCAATTTAACACTAATCTCTTGATAAGTAAGAAATTTGTACTTCCTTTACTCAAAAATGCGGCTGCTTCCCCATATCGCCCACCCACCCCTAATCAGATTCCAACTTGTAAATTTGTGTGTCCAGAAGTTTTGCATCTCTCTTGTATTTCATTAGTATTCCAGCGATTGACGATGACGGAGGTTTACGTCGAAACCTGGTTTCGCGAATTAATTTATCCTATCACTGGTTTCTTTCTTGCATTTACATGTACGTTAGTGTACTTTTGTGTGTATATATATATATATATATATATATATATATATATATATATATATATATATATATATATATATATATTGTCTTCTAAAGGCACAGAAGCAACAATTAGCAGACGTACTGGGCACACAAACTGACTAAAATACCACGTTTTCTATCTATACCCTCTCCTACTATCCTTTACGCATTTTTTTCTATCTTTAAATATCGTGGGTCATTATTCTTAATTTACTAACTACACTCAGCAGACTACGGACCACCCTCTTTGAAGATGGTCACATAGAGTGAAAACTTAGCAACTTAACGATCAATCTTTAGAAAATGTTTTAATAATAATAAACAACCTTACGAAAGACATAAGCAGTAATTCATAATAGCGCGCTTCGTGAACCATGGAAAAATCAGCCTCCACCGGAATTCGAATCGCGACCTCACGCGTTGATCACTGAACTGAACCACCATGGACTAAAAGGAAACGCTATCTGAACTTTCTCGGGAGCTCTGTCTTATGAATTTGGTAATGAATGATAGCGCGCCTCCTGATGATGGAAAAATCAGCCTCCACCACTAAGCTTCTGGGGAGCTTGCCCCCTCTCGATCGATACCAATGCCGTGGTTATATAGGATGAGATGTATAATTTGTCATTGTGAGCAAATCAGAATTCGGCGCATTCGTGTTGTCTAACATCTGTTCTCTTTCCCTATTATAGTAGTATATACTAGGTTGTGCATCGTGTGCGAAGGAAGCAATATCATGGATGAATGGTACGCTCCCAAAATTTGGAAAGAGGGAATCTCTTTTGCTTGATATTCACGCCGGAAGCTTCACTGCGAAGATGTCTGAATGCCTGGTCATCGATCTAAGATCGTTCTGATAAGAAAAGGAAATGTCAATCCTTCATTAGGTAGTTAGTGAATGAGAACAACCGCTACTACTCATACAAGAAGATAAAGAGTCAGCTTCTGTCGCTGAAGATAGAGGAAAACCGGAAGAAAGGTGCTGCGAAGCTTGATAACAAACTGAAATTATCCTCTCAATCCTATCATGCTTTGTTTCTTTTTAGACTAGAAGAATTTCTGACAGGACGATTTAGTGATCTCACAAAACAACCTCTAGCTTGCTGTGTCTCCCCAAAATGTTCCAAGAGTCATGAAAAACAAGTTCTCACTCAGCATCATGGTGTTGGGGTCGTCAGTAGCAAGGGCCAATGTTGTGACCCTGTTTATCTTCGCTCGGAGGAGCTACATTCCGCAGGCTCCGAAACCACTTTTCTATAAAAACGATAGCATTTCAAAGCGTAATCCGGTGCTTGCCTATAAAAAAATGTTCCATAGGAGACTTCTACTGCTACTTTCATCGGCAGGAACCATCACTTTAAAGAAAATCGATTTAGAGGCTAAAGTACCACCCTAGATTATTGCCACCCGAAGCATCGTATGCCGTAAAGTAGAATCATGGGTGGGGGAACACTCCCCAGACGAAATAAAACATGAAATAATGGAACAACAACCCTGGATGAAGATACACGTCATAATCAAATTTAAGGAACGCACGTGTTCAAAATAGTGTGCGAGTCAACCGAGATTGCAACAAAGGCACTACAGAAGGGAATCCTCGCATACAGTATGAGAATCCCAACTTGTCACATTCAAAGGGACCAGTATCACAATATACAAATCTGTTTTAGATGCTACAAAATGGAAGACCACATCACTGCAAACTGCCGAAGAAAGGAAGGAGAAATATGTTCAGAATGCAGTGGCCTACATTCTTGGAGGAGCTGCACAAACTCCACGAATAAATGTGTTAATTGCGGAGAGACCCACAGAACAATGGCAATGACATCTCCGAAGCAAAAAGAAATAATAAAGATAAAAGAAATTGAAACACAACAAACAAAAGAAGGAACAAGAAACACCTCATATGCGGCGGCAGCAGTAACGAAAAACCATGGAACAACTACTCAAATGACACTTGCGGAACTCTAAACGTAAAAATACTGATATGCATTCTACACTCACACGTCTTAAACATTGCCCAACCAGGGACATATGCCACAACGTTGAACTCCATGCTCAAGGAAAATGGGCTGGAGTCAATGAAATTCCCGCAAAATATTGATTCATCGGCTATATTTAACATAAATTCAGATACAAAAAAGAAATTCTTGGAAGAAACACAAAGAAAGGAAAACGAATCTGAACAAGTGGAAGACACAGAAAGCGAGGAAACCTTAATCTGAGAGCAGCACCGATGAGAATAATAATAAAAACGTAAAAAGAAACGCACGCAAAAAAAAGAAATTCGACTAGGGACACCTCGCCATGCGACCAAAGACCGGAAATACCAACCGCGAACTCAGCAAGGGCAGAGATGAACGACAGAAATACCAGGAAAAGATACAAATAAATTTACGTAATACCACCACTCTCCCAAAAAAAAGAACCGCTTAAGAACATACAAACTAGATGGATAATAGTAAATTAAGAATTCTACAGATAAATCCGAATGGCTGGAAAGATAAAGAAAACACATACAGAAATATGTTTAGAGAAATAGATTCCGACATCATTCTAATTTCAGGTCATGGGATTAACTTTGAGACTCACAAACTAAAAATAGGGAACTACGACGTAATAGCGACTAATCACGCAAATGAAGCACACGACGGAGCAGCAATAGCAATAAAGAGAGGAATAGAGTACAAAACAAAGCAAGGACTAACCGAATCTTACCTCGCAATTGAGGTCAAAATGGAATTAACCAACATAATAATCGCTACGGGATACCAACCACGACGACGACCGGGACTCCCAATAAATAACTTTGTGAGAATATTTAACAATAGACTTCCAACTTTGTTTTGGGGAGACCTGAACGCAAGATGCACGTACACAGGATATAGGAACAGAAACCAAACAGCACAAGACCTTCAAGCTCTACTATACACGGATAATAAGAAGACTAGTACCAGAGTACCCAACGCCAATTGAAGACAGAACAGCGACAACTCCAGACATTTGCCTAGCAAACAATAACATTCTTTTTAACTACCACATGGAACCTGTAGATGTTGTATGCAGCGACCACACAGTAACACCGTGAATCAGCAACCAATACAAATACCCGTTAAAAAATGGCAGGCATACCATAGAGCAGACTGGGAGAAATACAAACAAGAATTGAATGACTACGCACCAAACAGACTAAATGAAGCTACTTCAGAAGAAATCGACGGCAAGCTGGAAAAAATAAGGAGGCGAATAAAAACAGCTGATGAGATTGCAATACCCAGAAATACATACAAAACAGTTAAATACTTTATATGGACAGACGAAATGAAATCTAAGAATGCAAAAATAAAAGCGATAAACGAGGATATAATAATAAACAGAACGTCAAGGGAAAAATACCGCAATCTGAGAACGAAGAAGAGAGAACTACTAAGCGCAATAATGGACAAACAAAGAGAATACTGGGACTTAGCCGTTCAAAATATTGACAACGAGCTATTGCCCCGAGAATTTTGGAAAAATATAGAAAGAATGGGAAATGCTAAAGGTAACGAAAAAATAAAGATTAAGGACAGAAACGGGAAATTAATCGAAAATGAATGCGAGATTGAAAAGTTGTTCAGGGAACACTGGAATGGAGTGTTCAACATCGGCGAAGAGGAAAACGAAAACTATGATATAGACTTGGTCGAGAACCAAATAATTGATGAACTAAGGATTTAACGCCAAAATCACAATCGAGGAATTAAAGAATACCATTTTAAATTTTAAACAAAAGGCTCGTGGGAAATCGGGCTTCACCCCAAAAAAACTATATAGAAGCACCAGATAATATACTCGAAGGGATAAGGAACGTGTTTAACGCCTGTATAAACACAGGATACTTCCCCGATGAGTTAAAGATAGCCAAAATGATATTCATACCGAAGCCGGGAAAACCACCTTCGGAGGTCGAAAACTTCCGTCCTATATCCCTTCTCGACTTCATCGGGAAGGTGTTGGAAAAAACCCTGAACACAAAATTAAATGAATATCTCACAGAAAACAATTTCTGGAACAATCAACAATTCGGCTTCAGAAAGAACAGGAATACGGAGATGGCCCTCAGCGTGATTACAAAAAAAATAAGCGAAGTGAAAGGAGAGAAATGCAGTATGGACATTGTATGTGCCGGGATGTATCGAAAGCATTTGATAAAGTCTGGCAAAGAGGCATACAACATAAAATTCTAAATCTGGAAATGAACAACTATTTGGAAAGAATTTTATGCGACTACGTCATGGAAAGATATGCATACATAGACACGGGGAATTGCCAAGGTGACATTCCCCCACCCAGGAATGAGGGCTGTGTGAACATACAATACGCAGATGATTTCACTCAATTAATTTCCTGTGTTTATCAGAACCCTCAAATGTAGGCCATAGTAACGGCAACAGAACTAGGAAATTTAACCGAGCATGAACGCAAATGGAAGAATAAACAAAGCACGAGGCATGCTAACTTTACTCTACAGATTAAGAAATCTAAACATGAAAAATAAGAAAAAGATGTACCAGGCCATGATACAGCCTACTTTGATATATCCAACAATTGACATGTATACGGTTTCAAGAAGCAATCTAATAAGAATGCAACGTATACAGAATAAGGAGTATACATAATTAGGAACACGCGACGATTAGAGAGAAATATAACAAAGAGACTTACACATCGAAGCGAAAATAAAACCATTAAACAAAATAATTGAAAAAAAGAGCTAAAAAAATCATAGAAAAAACACAAGAAGAAATAGGAGAGGAACTACATAATCAAATAGTACGAGGGGCAGGATGGAGACAACATATGCTGTTTCCTAGTGCTAAAAACAAAGCGGACGAAAGGGAAGAGGAGGAGATTTATGTGTAAACCAAATAAGGAAACCCGATTGTGACAAAAATTTCCCGAATAATGACAAACTCACCGGATTGGACTTGATACCCACAAGGAATTACAAAAGTAGCCACAGAGTGAAAATGAACGAAAAAGGAAAAACAACATGAATAAAGAAGAGAATTAAACAAATAAATAACCAAGGGACATTAGCCCACACAATAGATACAGATACGAGAATTATGCTACAAAAATCATAGAAACTCGAGTTATTAACATAGCAAGAAAACAAATAACGCTAACAACGGTTTGAACGCCTATCTCATACACACATAACATAATAACAAAACAACCACATAAATAAACAAACATACACACTTTCACTCTAACTTATTTCGAACTTAACTCTAAAATTAGTTTATAGTACGCAACTTGCACCTCTATGCAAACCTGCAACTTACTTCCACTTCAATCATCTTCCTCCTTTATCGCTATCCAAAGATGGGCCAAACACTAACACCAGGGACTGGTACAGCAAATCGTAACAATTAAAAGCTATGAAAACATAAAAACACCGTTGTCCGGGTCCCACGTTAAGCAGGTCACAGTCCAACTTGGTCAACTTTCAAGCCTTTGACTTCTTTCTTCTTCTCCCTCCCCCCCCTCTCTCCCCCTCTCCGAAACTCTTTTCCTTCGGTGCCTTCAGGCCCAGAGTGAGGAGGACGCCGGGTGAACCGGGCCTCGCCCCTTTCCCTTCCCCGACCGGGTCCATCCTCCGGGAGGGACTGGTCGGGGGGTGGGGGAGGGGCACGAGGATCTAAAACTTTTTCTCCCACTTTCCATTTCATTTGTCATATGGTAAAAAGGGTGGTTCGTTCTACGAATTTACCCACCAAAACAAGAAACTTAATAGCCAAATTTAAATGCGACCTCATCACATTCTCAGTTTTATCCAGTCGGTAGATTTGGCTTTAAATGTGCTGCCGCTCCATTAAATGCGCCATTAAAAAGTGAGGCGCTATCAAATCGCTGTCATCGAAACCATCATTATTGAGGCAAGCGTAATTGGTATATCAAAAACTGCGATTTATCAAACCGCGAAATTGCAACTATGATTTCATTACAACAACAATAATAATAATAATAATAATAATAATAATAATAGTTATTAATAATAATAATGCAATCTCGAGGAAACTTTTAAGAAAATACTCACTTATTTCGGGTATTATTGAACCTAAACCAGTAATGCGGCTGGCTACTAAGCTTATGCTCATCTCTCTGAAGGAGGTGGGACCCTGCTCTGGCAGGAGGATGTTTTGCCACTCCTTTGTTCGTTGACTAGACTACAGTTGCGAGTTGTACTCATCCGGAGCTGACCGTTTATTGCGAAAGTTTGACTCGATCCATCACCTCCGTCCCCGCTTGGCGATCAGTGTCGCCTTCCCCATGTCGACGGGAAGATGTTGCTCGTTTGACTACGCACACGATGTATTATGGTCTTATACGAGCGGATTGAGCACCTGTCCCAGGTTCTCATTTCGTCCGCGGCCAATCTTGATGGTGACTATGCCGACGTGGGACGCCAAACGTACCCTAAGTCTTTTGAGTTTAGAGCTAAGAAATTTTGTCGAGAGATTGATGTAACTCTCGGGCCGGTGGCGTCGTTGGTTCTGTCCAAGACGCCAGTAGGCCTGGAGTTTGTCACCTTAGAACGTTTTTCGCTACGCCTTTCCCCTCCCCCCCTTCAAGGTTTCTTCCTACACCACCGGAACTAAGTGCGTTCGTTTTTTTTTGACCACATATCGTGTCGCACTGGAGCCGTGCCAGTATACACAGATCGCTTCCAATCTTAAGAGAGGACCGCATTCATACTTTCTCTTCCCTGGTCGAAGCTGGCAGAGCTCTTACTCACGATGCCTCTATCTTGATGAGCGAGTTAGTTACAATACACGCTCGTTTTGGAAGATTGCGCTCCGCGCCCGGTTCTGTTACAAAATTGTGATTTATAGTGACCCACAGAGCGCTCTGACTGCCCTTGAGGCATTGGGATCTTCGCATGCCTTTCCTTGTTCTCAGTATATGTGACGCCACGGTTGCTGCCCGTCGGGAGGATGTCGCGATTGTTTTCTGCCGGGTTCTTGGACATGTAGGATACAAGGGCGCTATATTGTCCGGAACAGCTTTTTCCTCGTCCCCACTCTGACTACAAGACAGGAATTAGGTCAGCTCTTCAGTCTGCGTGGTAAAAAAAGAGAGACTGCTTTAGGTCGTTTTTTTGCCTTCTCCGAATCGGAAACAGACTCGATACGTAGCTCAATTTGATGCAACGTGCGTCCCTTTGACCTTTTTTGTTAAGGGGCCTTGACAGAAAGACACTTTTGAGGTTGAATTTCCTAAGTCTGGGAAAACTGTTTGACCACTCCCTGTCCCAGTAACGAGACAGACAGGAGGGTTACTGCCTGCCCCGAACCTTGGCACGGAACTCCTGCACACCAAATTGTGGTGATTTTAGTTCATGGAGGAGGTGAACCACCGTAGTATATAATTATTTGCGTTGTTGGTTGCATGTTGAGGCCTTCAAGGGTAACTTTTTAATTTTTTTGTCGTTTACGGTGTTTACTTTGATTACTTTTTAAGGGCTCCTAGTTGTAGGCTTGTGAGAAAAAAAAGGCTGTAGAACGAAATCCAATTTCAAGCCCTAAAAATAAGACAACCAAAGATAAAGAGTGTACGCCCTCTCAACGCTACATCTTCGCAAACAAGTGGACCCATAGTGCAGCGGACGCTTCATAAAATACCCAAGAAGTCTTCTCTTTTTTTTGCCTTTATGGGTATCATTATCACATTCCAAATTCACACGGCTCAACAAAGCCCCCTCCCTCAAGTGCGAAGAGACCTACCCCCACTGGGGGAGACATTCGAGTAATAATTCATCACCCTCCACCCCATTCTAACTCTACCTTCGCACACGTGCCCATACCTATACACTGCGCACTTCAGACGCTTACGCCCACAAGCTCTTATACCTCATTCAGAAACGTTTAATAGACTGCCCATTCTCTTTTATAGGTAACCAACCCTCCTCGTTAGCCGTACGGAGAGGCAGCTTTTCGGGGAAATGGGAAATTGCGGCGAAAAGATGCGAAATTTATCCTTCCGCGAATTCACATTATTTCCTTCTTTGGAGGTTTGGTATCTTCGTAGACGAGAGGTTTCTCTTCATTTACGCCTCATTCCCATCCATCCAACCCATTCAAATGCGTAGTTTTGAGTGGTTGTGCTTATTGTGTGAATTTGTTCCCGTTTTCATAATACGACTTTACGACTCTAATTGTTTTTTGTTGTAGCTGTTTTTATCGCTAGCTTTCGCCACTATTCATGTTCTCTATTCGCCATTTTCTTTCATTTGCTTTTACGTCGCCGTATTCTATCCCCGCCATTTGCCTCCGTCCTAAAAAAATTACCCCTATAATATAAACAGTTTATTATGTAATTTGATGTATTAATGAACCAATTCACATTTATTTCTATTTATTATTATAATAATACCATGGCTCCTTGGAACCAGGGCTGGATATATGTAGGGGTAAAAATTCCCCTTCAGAAACAAGAATTGATAAAGGTACAAATACTTTTAACTTAGAGCGTTATTCGTTCCTATTCACAGTCCCATGTTCCTTCTCTTCTACCTATCACAAACTCGCGTCTACGGCCCATAATACCCATCCTCTTTGAGCAATTGCACTCCGTCCTGAGCGAAAGTTAGGGAAGCCCTGATGTCACTGGGTCGAAGATGTTGTTGCGCTCCCCTCTCTTAGTGCTACTCTATTTTCTTCTTTTTTAAAGACTATCCCCTAACCATTTGCCTATCGGCACATTCTACTAGGCGGAACTGTTCTCGCCTGAATAGAGTTCCTTCGCTAAACATGGCCATTCACGCCATCTCGGGGTCACCTAGCGCCGAGGTACCATAACACTGGGTTACAAAATAAATAAATAATGTAAATCGTCTCTGTTTTTTCAACTGATTTAGGACATTTTTTCACTACTAAATCCGAAATGACATCCGGAGATCCGTTTCCTCACATCAGGTCAGGTTTTTGTGCTAAGTCGATTTTTTTTAAAAAATACGATATTATAACTAAATCAATTACATTTTTGTGTCATTTTCGGTTGACTTTTGTTAATATTTCTCATCCGAAATAGGTTTTTAAGATAAAAAACATAATTTTCTAACAAAATTTATTGATTAAATGTTACAAAAATTGATTAGTGTACATTTATAAAGGTAAATACATGTAAATTAGATATTAGTTCATTGTTCAGAATTCAAGGGAGGAACTTCCATTTCATCAACTCCTAGAATGCTCAGCGGTAGAGATGTCTCAGTTCAGAGTCAAACACTAATCAGCCATCATGACTGCATCCTACCGTCCGTGATATCTAGTCTCCATCTCTTTCATGTCCTGATGGAATAGCTCCCCCCTGCTCGTCGTTCATTGATACTTTTTTTCCAATTTTAAGAGCCCATCTGGCAACTGCTACTAGGGAAAAAGTCGCCGTACTCACGCTACAGCCTAATAATATGCTAGATTAAAAAAACAAGTAACATGTAAATAACGGATTCTCAAGAAACCGATCCATATGTGAGAATAAGTAATGCATTTTGATACTCATTGTGCATCCTGGTTTATAAAAGCAGTCAGTATATTGGTGACAAGTTCTGTGTAGTTCCTGACCTTTTTGTTTCCAAGAAAGTTCTTTACGACCAGAACACAAGCCTTCCACGCCCCCAGTTCCACTTCGTTCATTGAGTTTTCAAACTCTGGAACTCTGATGAGCTGATGGAGTTGACCGTCAACAATGCCAACATTCACCTTCTCCATGGTCAATCCTGGAAAAGTGTGCCACAATCCTTTCAGATCTTTGGTGAACTGTTTCATTAAACCGCACTTGATGTGCAGGCCAGTCCTTCTTTTAATGCTTAGCTCGCTCCATACTATTTTAGATGCACAGAAAGCATGGGTACTTAGGGAACCCGGATTGTTGTCACAACAAAAAACTCATGCTGATCATGACGAGCACGTACTTTACCGCTCCATACTTCTTCAGTGCAGTCGAGTGAGCGAGGGGTAAATTGGCAAATTGGTTGCCGATGTGCAGCAGAACATATTTCAGCAATCGCTTGCTGCTGTCATTGAACACTGTGAACATTCTCCAATCTTCGGATTGGTACTGTGGCACGTCATGCTTGTGCAGAAGCTGCGCAATATCTGCACAGTACACCAAGCCCATTTCTTCGGGGGAAAAACAGAAGTACTATTGATGTATGTTGTGTTAGATGGTGATGCAAACAGTGTCGAGATTTTTTTTCCCAATCTGGATGGCAACAATTCGGCAGATGAGATGAATTTGACAATCAGATCACGAACTAGATTATTTAGCTCCTTATGGGAAAAGGGATGTGGAGCATCATCATCAAAAAACACTTCATTTTCTTCAACACTAGAGGATTCTTTATCACTAATGTCAGGAAATTCACCAAAGAGGTACTGGAATTTCATCACATTGAGCTACTGGACGAAGTGCTATTGAAAATCAGGATACTTGAGGCTGTTCCGGTTCTTTCTGTTGATCACAGTCAAATCAATAGCACAGAAGTAGCAGTTAGTGCCATGGTTTGTCGGCTCCCTTCAAACCATGGGAATTCCAAACTTCAGACAACTATTCTTGCACTTGGTTCGACGACGCAGATAATCGCTGCATGTCTTCCATACAATGCGTAGCGCCGAAGTTTTATCCTGGTCACCACTTTCATACCAAAATAAATATGGTAGGTAAGCTTTAGGAAATTTGTGACTAGATTCCTGTTAGGAACAACGGCGTATTGGCAGCAGATCTAGCATAATACATCGGGCGTATTTTTGCAAGATCTTCTGGCCGAATCCATTCCACTCACCTGCAAAAGAAAAATTACCACTTATTCAAAAAATAACATGTAAAACTCTTCAAAATTCCTTTATTTAAAGAAACAAGAAAGATTTTTGCATCATATAAATAGAAAATACCACAACACGTAAAAACATGTGTCGATAAATCAAAATGTTGACCTGATTGACCAAAACCAATGTGATTTTGGGATTTAGCACATCAAAATTGTTATAAATCAGCTAAATACATAGACAATAAAGGTGATGTTTGCCACCGTAAAAATAGGTTACCATCTACCCTACTTGTTATTGAACCGCCTATATCTACTTCTCTTTATTACATACGCGCCTATCCCTTTCCAAACTCGCTCTCCTATCCACAGACGTTCTGGCTGCTCGGCGCAGTTTGTCTTCTTATGGGTCCTCAGTCGAATGGCAGTGTATACCGGGAGCCCTTACCTGTTGTGAGGGCTGAAAGCCCGCCAGCTGAAGTAGTATTAGTAACGGGGTGGGCTTAGTTGACGACTCTGCTCGACTTCTTCCACTACACATATAAGGTGTCTACGTCGGCACCATCCTTAAATGTCAAAGCTCGAGGACAAATTCGCCTGAATAGTGGGCCTTATTGTCAAGGTCTATTTTTGCTCAAACCCTTAGTCCGAGATTGTGTAAATGATCACATTCTCGAAATTTCTGATCCTCTGGAGACTTTTCTTTTGACCTACCAAAGATTTGGGAAATCATAGTATCTACTTTCCAACCCTTTAGAGCGAGTGAGATGGCGGGACACGTCGGGCCGTGCCCCCTGCAGTCCTGTATATTGACTTTTGTGGGTGGTCGGCATGCCTGCCCCCTACCCTCCTTTCTGCGCGAATGGGTCTCGGCCCACCGGCTCAAGACGACAAGCCTGAAGAATCTTCGATTGAGAATGATATCACCTTAGGCCGGAACTTGATTCCGGTCAAGTTCTCGCAGCACTGCTCTGCCGTTCTCGCGGCAATTTCGTACCCCGCGTCTGTGGCGGATTCTTTCACGACCGATTTCTCCACAGTCTCTAGCCGGGATGCGGCTCCGTCAGCATTCAATGGACGTCTTGATGTCGCTGAGGGCAGCCGACTGGACTTTACCTCTAGAAGCAGAGAACCCTTCAACGACATGTTTACGTTGAGTGAGTTGCGTTCCGCTTCCGCTCTTTTTGTTTTTTTTTACGAGTTTTACGTATATAGTTATTTCCGCACAAATGCAACACCATCCCTTTCTCCATTGACCCATTAATCGCTTCATTTACCCCTACATCATCACCTCATCATTCACGTCGGATTTTTTAAAACTTTGTGAGGCAAATATAATCATTAAGGCGCAATCCCTTCGAGGTAAGCTAGCTCAAAGAGATTCGTACAACTCATCCTTCGTCGTCTGGTAGCGGAGCGGAGAGAGTGTTTTCGTCTCCCCTATGGTTACCGGCTCTAGGGTTTCTCCCTAACTCATTCTTCAGTCTCCTCCGGGTGACTCTTAACTTGCTAATCCCCCCTCCCTCCTGCGCTCTTAGCTTCCCCAGGGATAAGGCGAACCGATCCGAATCCCGCCCCCGAAGGGGCCAGATTGACCGGTCAAACCTGTCAGAGAGGAAAAGAGGTGTCGTAGTCCCCTGGACCCTCCTTCTATATTTATTAGAGCCACCCTTCGTGAAGGGCCGGCATGCATGCTCTCAATTTCACCCCATGGAGATCGGGCCTTCAGTCTTCGATGACTTTCTTGGCCCCATTGGGCCACCAAAATAGGGTTATCTGTAACTATCCCTTCACATTTTCTACCTACCCAAGTGTCAGTATACAACATGAGGTCCCTACCTGCTGCGAGGACCGATAGCCCGCTGGCTAGAGCAGTTTTCAGGTACAGGTTCCGCTGGATTGTCAACTCTATTCACTGCTCCCAGACCACGAACCATTATGGTTTAAAGCTCCATGATAACGTCGCCATTACAGCTGTTTCTATTGTCCACAGCTGAGCTCAAATCTGTAGGTTCAGTATGTGATCATTCCGGATGTTTGGTGGGAGGTTATGGTATCTACTTTCAATTCATCTATTTATTGTTTCAAACTGTAATATATTTGCAACATAATGAAATAGAAGTAGTTGTACGTAGGCTAAAGGAAAGCGGCCTCTAAGCGTCCCCCCCCCCCCTTGGTCCCGCGGAGGACGAAGTTACTGGTGGCACCTCTCCAACCGGTGGAGGGGTTCCCCTTTGCCATTCCCGAGCTGACGATATTTTGTCACTAGTAGTTCTTCATGAGTTTCTCTTTCTTTTTTCTTTCCTTTTGATACACTACCGAGCAAAAAAAGAGAACGATTTTCACTCATTAATATATTTTTTTAAAATATGATGAGTAGGTAAATGAAATTTCCATGGTACATGCATTTAATATATTTTCGGAAGATTTCATATGATACAATCGTATATTAAAGAAATTATACTAAATAAACAAACAAAATAAAATATTGACACGTGCAAAATAAGAGCAAGATTTGACAGCGATGAAACTTAGAACACTTAATATGAGGTGTTGAAGTCTTGGGTTTTCTATTCGACATAACTACGACCACAAGACCTCACCATTTTCTTGCAAAATTTTGCTGTCATTTTGTTCCATTCCTGCTCAATTTTCGTCAGTAAATCCGTCACCGTTGAAGGCTGCTGGGCCCGAGTTTTGTCCCCTTCAATTTTCCAGAGGTTCTCAATTGGGTCCAGGTTCGGGTTCTGATCAGGCCACTAAATTAATTCGATATCTTCCTTTTCGAAATAGTATTTTACTTGCTTTGCAGTATGGCATGGCGCGGTGCCCTGCGCAAATACTACTCTCTGGTTCAGAGATGCTCGGAGTGAAGGTATAACATGTTGTACAAGGTTTAGGTGCACATTTGCACTTACCGTTCCAATTATTCACACTAGCGGAACAGCTCCTTCAGACGAAAACATCTCCCATACCATGATGCTGTCTCCTCCATGTTTGCCATCAGATCAAACAAAATTAAATATTCTTTCGTCGCTAAAATGAATTTTCTCCCATTCTACATCCCTCCAAATAACATGAGTTTCAGCATATTCGAGTCTCGCCTTCTGGTTCTTTTTATTGATGATTGGTTTTGTTGCTGGGAAATAAGTTTTTTAATCAGATTTAGTAGGACGACGGGACACTATGAAACGGTTCACTTCTTTGCCACTATTGGTCTTAGTTTTTCGAGAAATTCCCTTGATAGAGAAACGCCTGATAGTTCTTTTTTCTCGGACGGTGGTTAAGTGGGGTCGACCTACTTCTGCAGGAGATTTATGTTTGGTTTTAATTACATAACTTCAGAACGCGTGAAATCGCACTCTTGGGCCTTCTTACCTCTTGAAATCATTGAAAGTGTCCTTCCCGAAGTCTTCAAGCGAATAATTCTCTGACGGAGCTCTGGAGTCACTTCCACGTTTAGTGGCATCTCTGTAGAGTGAATCCTACATCAATGGCGCTTTTTACAGTTTTTATCTACTGAACAAAATGTTGCGAGATGATTTCAAGAACCTTCTAGAATGTTCCTGAAAAATCCTTCTCTTATTTTGCACGTGTTAATATTTTATTTTGTTAGTTTATTTAGTATAATTTCTTGAATATACGATTATATCATATGAAATCATCATAAAACTTTATTATGCATGCCTTTATGCAGCATGGAAATTTTATTTGCCTACTCATATTTAGAAAATATTTAATTAAAGGAAACTCGTTCTCTTATTTTGCTCGGTAGTGTACTTACTGTAAATTCCCGTCACGCTACCACTCTATATTTTTCTTGTGATGGAGGTTCGCCGGGAGCCATATATTTTTAATTCCATTCTTTTTTCCAATAGTATGTTTAGTGTTTCGAGCGAAGGTTCCTGATTTTGCCTTGTTCTGGATAAGACTGTTGTACATCATACATGTCAATATGTCCTGTCCTTATCCTTCTTTAATCCACATGGCTATATTATGTGAAGCATGGTCAAACTTTACAGATCTCTTTCTGGGTGACACACTCCCGTCGATATTGCTCTTTAAATTCAAGGAGAAAACGAATGTTCTTTCTTTAATATTCAGAAGAAATTCCTTTTGTTTTTCGGCTTCCTTCAGTGTACAGCTTTTCCCCTTTATTCCTGTCTTTGTTCTTTTTCGTTCTTGCTCTGTTTCCCTTGTTTTGCGACTATTTATTTACATGGGCGTAGGTACCTTAGGGAGTTTGTTGCTTTCTTAGGTCCTATTTGCAGTTCCACTTGATATTTTCCTCCTCGGAACATTCGGAGCACAGCATTTGTCATTTTGTGTCACTCTTCTAGCTAAATGTATAAATTCATCCTCAATATCCGCTGCTGAGATTCGCATTCCGAATACAAGGAGACCATTGGTGGTTGCCTCTGTCGTCATCTTTGTGGAAATGCTCACTACTTTCAGGAAATATGTGATTCTCAAATTTGATTATTTCAGACATTTCCAGATATTGCTTTTCCGCGTATTAACTCATTTTTTGTCAAAAAGTTCTTTAACTGTGTAGTCTTCCTAGTCAAACAGGGAATTCAATGAGTTATTATATTTACAGCCTAGATGCAAGATGAACTTAGGTTGGATTGTTCTTTCGTTATTGTTCCTGATTGCTCTGTTTTTTTCAATAATGTACTTTTCGTGTTGGTGATTTGTGCCTAGTCCAACTTTCCGCACATAAATGAGGCAAAGGTCTCGTATTTCAGGTTGTCAGTCAGCTTCTTGGATAAAAGTTGGTTGATTTGGACGAATCCTTAGTCAGAAGAAAGGAGACCACCAGTACAACGTTCGTAGCAGCTAGAGGATGCTTATACACTTCCTCTGGACTCGTCTCGATCAGCACATTTTTATCCAAGAAGGAGCAGTTCAATTCCAGTTCATACCTGTATGAGACTATCAATTTGTAATAATCCCTCATTATTCCCTGAATAAACTTTGTAAGTGAAATGTCGGAATGGAGCCTGCTCGAAAGCACTCGTCGGTCTCCAGCCTCCGCATAAATATACTTGTATACTTGTGCAAACATCAAAAGTCACCTGGTCGTTTCATCCCAAGGTTTAGTAAAATCATAAAGAAGTTTATCCAAACGCCGAAGATTTATTGATCAACTTACCAAAGGCATTTTTATATCCACCTTTGTCTCTAAACACATTTGAGCAAACCTGTTCCTTGTATTTACTTGTTTCTGAAGGTTTAACGCATTCGTCGTCCCTCGACCAGGTGTTAGGGCTAACCAGGTCTAGATGTCCTAAGGGTCAGTCCAACCCTGGCTCATTTTTGGGGCATGGGTCTGGAGGTGTGATGTAAAGATTGGTGGTGTATTCCGTTCTGTAAATACGGATGGTCTCGATGTCCATTAGGTCTATGTTGGGAGTGTGTTTTTCTCGCTAATTTAAAGCGCACAAACAATAAGGCCCTGTCACGGAGAAAATAGCAAAGAGAAATGGTGAAGTTAGAGAAGTGAAAATGTGTGGAAGATATACAGCTCTAGATCCTCCTACAGCCAAACTACCGGTTTAGGGCCTGGTAAATGAAACGGGTGTTGGGGCCGGGAAAGACACACATACCTCCATATGTCAGCCGCAGTAAGGTTGTCCATGATACACATGACCTCCTCCTTGCGGCTGCGTAAAAGATAAGTAGAGAAAATAAAAAGGTGGAAAGAGGTGTAGTCGTTAAAAAACACCAGGGACGCACAAACGAAAGCTGGTCGGTGCAAGGAATGTGTGTTTTAGCTTCTTCCTCCATCGTTTCTGAGCATGTATTGTACAATGTGAACAGAGTATTGTATTTTTGTGATTTGTCTCGCGAATTTTGTATGTTCTGAGTAAGAAAGAAAGGAAATACTACTTACATACATACACACCATCGTTGTGATAGACTCTTCCCACGACCCCACATGTTCAAGTCCACATTACAGAACACAGCAGCCTACATTTTGAGCGACCCCTTTTCACCCACTACACCTACCCATACATCAGACTCTATTCACCAAACTTTGACACCAAAACAACCAGAAGTTGTTCACTCTTAGCCAGAATAACGCTAGGAACAACGGTTGGAAACTTGAACTTCCGCCCCTCTACATATATAGGAGACATGGAACGAGAAACCTGCATAATTCCAGTATTGAGCAGTTTAAGGATAGAATTGACCGAATGATCTTTAGTGCGCGATAGATTGCATATAAATAGGTTATTATCTTTATTTAAAACTATAACTTTGCCCTCAAAGTTTTGGGATGTGTTCCTTTCCTCCCCATAGTTGGATATCTTTCCATAAGACTCCATTCAAACCTTTCTAGGGATATAAAACAATCCATCCAAACTAAACGCAATCCAAGAAAAAAAATTGCAGACCCCAAAACAACATTTAACTATCGAAAACGTAATAAGCAACGCTCGACGAGTGAGTGTTACCGCAACAACTAGCTTTCCCTGACATTAAACTATGAATTAGCCAAAAATTCTGGAGAACCTTCAGAAGACTCCTCAAATCAAAGGCAAACAAAACAAGAGACACAAAGCCATACTCACATTCGAATAACCCCAAATTCAGTAAACACGCAAATGCCCCCGGGCAAAATTAGCAACCGAGAACCTGGGTTCATAATTGGCACCGTAATTAAAGACCGAGTCGTATTATATCGCGATATCCACCACGATACAATGCAGAAAGGGTATGTGAAGCTATACAGGAGTCAAAACCTAGGTTTTTGGAGCTGACATACAAGTATAGCAAACACAAGTGCAACACCTCTGTTCCAGGGGAAAAGACACAATCATACAAATATTGAATCTTTCTATCTTCTACGACTCATATTTGAAAATCCACCTACCCATCCTCAAACTAAGATGGACTCGTGCTCATACCGCTCCACTTCTTCTATTTCCCCCCGACCATCCAAAATTCCCAACACCGCACTCAAAAGGCAAAATGCTCATCAACATCACTCATTTCGTACAAGGAACCTTCAGTAACACAGACCTGAACGCAAGAACGTTATTACAACAATAGAAATAAGTAAATCATTCAACACCGTCTCATGACACATACTCATTAACAAAATACTGAACACCACACTCGACCCCAACTACTCTAAATAGGTAGCTAATTTACTCACACGCCGCCATGTTCTACACGGAAAGACCACGAACTCACCTCAGCAACCATTACCATCCCCTCTACCTCTTCCGTCACGCCACTTAAACATTACAATTTATAGCTATGCGAACAAACATCACAAAAGTCAGTTACCCAAGTACCTACACACAACTTAAACTACAACGATCACGTGCATAAACCCCCCTACAACCTTTTAAAAAAAACAGTGCTTAGTGTACCTATAAACACAATTAAGATCCAAACACTATATAACAAACATTAAAGCCGGCGAACAAAAATTAATACACCTTAAGCGCCTACAAGCATCACATCGGCCCCACACGCGCCTATTCGTCTTGATCTTGCACCCACATACCTAAATGCCTTACCAGGGGGTGCTTTGACAGCATTCCCATAAATCACCTACATTCTAAAACGAAGCTAGTGCCTATAAAACACTCCTAACGCGGGTTTCTGACATTGCGCAAAAATCGAGACCACCTCCCTTGCACGCAACACTCGTACCGATAGGGTGTGGGAAGAGAGGAAGGAGCAACTGGAGAGTGGGATTTTAATAGTTCCGTTAAATGGTTTGAAAAAGTTGCCAAGAGAGCTGGCTAATCTTTTGCATTCAGTGGGTTTTTTTTCGCAAAACAGACCCAGGACTCGGAGCTACGCCGATGTAATCTTAAGGGATCCCACCACCCTGAAATAAGTGTTTTTACTCACAAAACACTCCACTTACATGTGATACAATATACCATTCACTTTCTGCCTCCGAGCCCTCTCCTACATTCCCTTCCATCAGATCCCCCCACCAAACACAAGGTCCGTTGCAATTTTCGCCCACGACATGACGCCTACAATCCCTCAATGCAGACATCCCATACAACTACACGGGAAACCTAACATGATTCACATCATGTCCAACACTTGCACACCTTCTGCAAATTATACAAATAAACAGGTATCTTTACCCTTTCGGCCCGGCGGTCTTTGAATCGGTTTGGCCAAAGTACAGGACTCTAAGCCATGGATTACAATAGCGAAGTTTAATATTACAATTTTTGTCATAATTAAACTTTTCTGGTCTACCTACCTTTTCTCCTAGCTTACCTTCATATCATTCTCCCTTTTGTACCAAATTTTTCTATTACCAATTTCCCCTCCTTCCCAGTATGTCCTCGTTTGTTCACATCTTTTTTCAATTAATCAACCTTTAATCGGGAAGTATTTGGGGCTCTTCCGTTAAATATCGAATTGAGCAAGGAAAATACAATGCGAGGTAAGAATTAAGTGATTGTGTATTCTTATTAAATATTTTTTACCTATAATATTCCTGCATCCGAGCCATTTTGGTTTGTAAGATTTGGTCATGTACAGAAGAGACGCATCACTTAAATCGCTAAAACAGATATGGTGTTAAAATATGTCTTGGCTCCAACCTTTGGCTATTGCATATGACTACATCTCCCCAGTAGTTACTAGTAGTTAATGCAAATCTTAATTGGTCAACCCCATAACGGGTGCATAGAGATAGAAAAGGATTGTTGAAAAAATACTTCATCAGTAAATTTTTTAGTCTTCTTCAGTTTTAAGTCGTTTGAAATTTCGCGGGAAAATTGTATGCTCCGTTTCGCGCGCTTTTTTGTGCGCAGAAATCGTTCTTTTAAAAAGTGGTTAGGAGTGGAGCTGATTTTTTTCTTAGGGGATTGGGAAGGTTTTTCTAGGGGAGGTGAGGAATGGCCGGGGGTTTGCACGAGTGATTTTGCGCGCGCTGTCCAGAATGGGAAACGGGAAACGTTTTGCCGCCGTTAAAATTCAATTTATTTTCTCCCTTTTTAAAAGCGTTGGACTCCATTAATTTTCTTAACGAAAGCGAGCTTATCATTGGGCCTCTTTGTGGGATGGGGATTGCTTGGGGTATAGATGGAGGAGAGGAGGGGAATTTTAATTTCCATCTATTACTCCCCCACGGAGGGAAAGTCTTTTAAGTTTCTCCATAATTGGGAGGGACCTCAAAATAGATGTAACAACTGGATTTGAAAAATGGCTTTTTTGGCCCGTGACAATTTGTTGCCTTTAAAAATATCCCCTTAGGTTGCCATAGAAATGCCTTCACGAGTTTAGTTTAGGTGGTATTGGTTGGTATATGTAGCATCGATTTGGTATCCCTATCGGTTTTCCCTGAAAGGGTTGTGTGCCTTACTAGCCTCATTTCCAGCAAAGGAAATGGGGATATATATATATATATATATATATATATATATATATATATATATATATATATATATATATATATATATATATATATATATATTATTTTCTCACACTTTCACTCTCCCAACTTCACCACTTTTTTTTAAGACTTCGCCTTACAATCTCTCTAGGAGATATACTCTCGTTAGTTTTCATTTTAATTTAAAAAAATCGTGCGCCATTTTGGTTCTAATTTCTCCAAGTACTCTCATCCACTTGGAGATTTGCTCTTATGAAGAAGTACTCACACGTTGAAGATCATGGTTTATTATGCTGCAGCTGACATCTGAAGGATTGAATACTCTCCTGACCTCTAAGCCTTCGAAGTAATCTGTCTTAATTGTGGTGGAGGATAATAGGTTTGAGAGAGTTACGCTCTCTCTCGGTCCCAAGAGCCATGAGTAGTCGCCTCTTTAAAGTACTGACCGATTTTTCTACGAATATCTTCGAAGGAACGTATCATTAATAACCATGACTTCGTCTCCCTGTTTTAAAATTAATTAGAATGAGGACTAACTGGGGTAGGGGAATCTTGGCCAGAGAGTTTATAAAGGACCTCGTGGGTGAGGTTCCGCAAGGTGAAGAGGTGCTGAAGGGCACAAAGGACCGAAGGAAGCTCATTCGTTTGAACTGGTTCCAATTCTCCCCAATAGTAAAGACGTACTTTCATTTTTCTCTTGTTTTATTTCTAGTAAAGAAGCGTTTGGGGGTTTTGACTGATATGCCAATTTCCCCCCATTAATTACGATCCACTCCACTAAGCTAAGTAAGGACGCATTGGTGAGTTGGAATGACGCGCATATTTCGTTGCAGCACTGGCTGAGATGCGCTCCCTCCTGGATACGATGGACGAGCCAGAGGACATCAACAGCGTGGAGTGGAAGCTCCGCACCTTCTATTGGTCCTGCATGAATATCCGTTCATACATGAAGAACAGTCTTCAGCTGCTCAAGCGACTCATCGTTACGGATCTGCGTGAGTACATGGATAGAGGCGTTTGTTTATGCTAGGTTTGTGGCGATTGGGGTTATTAGAGGGGCTAATTCAAGGGCTTATGTTAATGCGGGTATCTTCCCTGGACATATCGCCGTTGACGAATTTGGAATTGGGGAAGAGATTTTTGTTTTTTAGGTTGCCACTCACTCTACGTTGCCCCCATTGTATTTAGGCTGAAAACTTTTGCAATTTTGGTTTGTAGATTAGTGTTCATTTTTCCCTATATACATTTTTATTCTCATTGGACCAAGAAAATATCAAAAACACGAACGAGGTGTGCGTACTATGAACTCCTGTAGTTAACGGACTTCCAAGTTATATACTGTAGATTCGCCTCTTTTCAGACCTGGGAAGAGACAAGTCAATACCGGTAAACTTGATTGGGGGAAAAAATCCAGCATACCGCCCAAAGAGAAAAGCGGAATAATATTTTCCTTGAAAAAATGTTATTTCCTAATTCGAAAAATCCGTAATGGGGTGGGATTCGAACCAATCACACTGAGGCAGCGAGCAATAGCTTTGATTTCAATTAAAGTAAGGCCTCTCTTTAGTCCACTTGGTTACGCGGCAGAACAAAAATTCTTCCGAATAGACAAGCTTTAAGGCACGCTTCGCTCGGTCGATCGGGACTATGAAAGAGACAGAAATTAATTGAGAATTCAAAGGACAAATGAGAAATTGAGTTAAACGCGTGGCGAATATACAATGTATATCTCTCATGAGAGCGTGAGAATAATGAAATAAATCTAGCATACCGCATGAAAGAGAGGTGATAGAGAAACTTCATGTCATCTCTCCAGCCGCCTGTTTTCTTAATCTCAGGTTTACCGTTGCTGAAGGCTGCTTTCAATTTATCATAATTGCTCATCAAATCCTGCACAAAGAAGTACTCATGTTTGGTGATTTAGTCGACCCATGGAGCTCATCGTCCATGACAACGCGAAGAATCCGATCCAGGACATGGTGCTGGTAACTGATGAACTTGGGTTTGGAGTGACCTTTATCTTCGAACATTTGCTGCAGTCGAACAACAACGCCTGTCATTTTACCGGTATTCACGCTTGTTGTTTCGGCGACAAGCATAACAATTGATCCCCACAGGTTGAACTCCCCTAACACACCCTGGAGCCCTTTTACCGAATTGTTACAGCTTTCCCAACCTTCAATTTGAGCGCAGCTAACTTTATTTCTTTCGCCTCATTCTTGAGGACCACGACCTGATATTCAAAGTCTTCAATGCGTTTGCCGTCACAGTGTAAGCTCCACTTTTCCAGATGAAGCGTGCTCACCAAGTGCTTCTTCACCTGAGCAGCTCGTGTAGATAGCCTTGTGAATTGCTGACTGACATGGGGTTGGGATTTCACTGCCTTCACCAGAAAGCTGGCGACATAACTTTGCTGCTCTGTGGGACGACAGCTTTGAGCTTGTAGCAAGGAGTATTGCTAAGCCTGTTGGGTTATGCTTCCTTTTCCTCGTTGATGCTGCATTCTCATCCTCCCAAGAACTGTCTTCGCTGTTATTGGATGAGTCCGTGCTAGTTTCGGAACAATCAGGTGGTGCTGAGCTGGAAAGTGGGGACACAGTCGCTTCCATTGCCTTCTTTCGCTTGGATGGTTGGATGGTCTTGGCACTAGCAGGTTTATCAGTGGAATACCCAACCTGGCCTTTGGTCAAAATTTGCTGTTTATAGAGGTTCTAATCTTCTTTGCACAACCAGTTGCCTTTCACCTTGGTCACGTCAAACAGTTCATTCAAAGAATTAAAGATTTGTTTCTTTCTGCAGTACTCATAGTCTTTCAGAAGGTTTTCTAGTTTTGCACAAATGGCTTGATCAGATACATGCGGGAAGTTCAATGTTTTGCCCCATAGGGCTTTTAGCTCCACAACAATTAGGACAATCCTCTCCCTCCGTTCTTTGGCGGTGGCTTCAAGAAATTTGAAGCGTCCAACGACGTGGATTTTCAGGGGCATGCGACTCCGTTCACTTAAGGGTGGTTCATAAACTGCCACGTTGCCTCTTCGTGATGGTGCTTGAAACTGGACTAAGTTATTTGTCCAGGTTTTCTTGTTCTTCTCCGTGTTAAAAAAAGTTCTTCTTGAACGACATGTTTTGTACTCAGCAACTGAAATAGAAAATAAACCTAAATATTAAATAGGTAACAAATTAAAGAAACTGTTATTGAGCTTTTATATATTTTATTAAAAAACAAGCAAATTGCAATTATAAAAAATAAGAGAGAAGACAGACACTAATAAAATATTATATGCTATTATATTATATAATTAGTGAGAGTTAAATGTAGCTTACCAAATAATACAGGACCTCTTTACAATAAACGCTGGAGAATACACAACAATTATAATAAGGCAATGATAATATCAACGCCGTTAAAACTGAACTAGTAACTACCCGCTTTAAACATCTAGCTTATATACCGCACGCGAAATGGCTGAAGAAAATTCTGGAACTCTACAGAAATCGCCCAAGCGATGACGTGATGATTTTCTGTAAAATTCTATACAATTCTATGGTACATAAATTATTGCACAAGTCTGTTTGATGACTTATATATTTAATATAAATATTTTTAACACATATAAAATGCTAAAATGGCCTATATTACATTTCAAATTGGTTTGTGCGTAACCTTTTTCAATATTTCAATGGAATAAAAGTCATTTTTGTCATTAATAGGCAAAAGTTCATTCATTCGTGCTACAGGAAATAATTTTTGATAAAAAAGTCAAAAAGTCATCACCCTAGTGTACATACATTTTGAACTACTCTTCAGGGTGTAGGCGAAAAAAAAGGACACTAATTTGACTCTAAAGATAAAATAATTCAAGGGATGACAAAAGCCAATCAAATAACCACTTCAAGAAGCACCCATCTTTCCCATAAACTGCATCCCGAATACTGACTAAAGCATCACCAATCTAGGCTTTTCAAAAACTAAACCATCCAGCTACTGTATATACTTCGATATTAAAATATCTACATTTGGCCCCAACACAAAAAAAAACTCACAATTTTCTCTCCCCATACACTCCTCTAACCTGCTTGAACACCCTTAAATTTAAACTACCTCTTGCTGTAATTTATTCCAGAAGTCTACTGCTGTATGGTGAAAAAAAGAGTTTCGCAAACCCATCGTACACATTTGTTTTTTTTTAATTTTCAAGTGGTGAACCCCCGGCCTATTATTACTCTCCAAACCAAAGAACTTGCCAATATCCAATTTATCGATGCCAGAATATTTAGTCGCGGGTGACTCTACATCTCACTATGTCGGTCGGTCCCCGTTTTACTTTTCTTTTGTTTTTGTAATAACATAACTATTCAGCTGAATCTATCGAAATTCGAAACCCTTATGTTGTTTTACATTCTCTTTCGATTAATATAATTAGCAAAGTCCTCCTAAGGTTAGTCTTTGAATTATTGAAAGTTTTTAAGGTTGTAAGGTCGTAAATCAGAATAGGTGAGAGCACGCGACCTTTTTGGTTAGCAGACCTTGCTTTTTAAAGGCTCAATCTTATTTCCTTTCAAGCCTTTTAAGACACTATTATTCAAAATTACCCAAGTTAATATTTGTTCATTTTTTTATGTAATTACGAGGGGCGGTCAATAAGTTTTGCGAATCGGTAGGGCAAAACAGAGGAAGGGGGATGGCTGTTTGTGGGGGTGTTAGGACAAGTTATGACAAGTCAGGACCTGCAGCCACACGCTCCTGCCTCGTCTATTTAAGAAGCAGTAGCTGATCGCAGATCGTCAGTCACAAATTTTTCAACAATGGAGAAGGTTGAGCACCGCGCAGTGATCAAATTTTTGAGCAAGGAAGGCAAGAATGCAAAAGAGATCCATGGATGCATGGTTGCAGTGTACACCGACACCGCCCCTTCCTATGCAACCATTGCTCGCTGGAATAGGGAGTTCCGCCATGGTCGTGAGTCTCTTGAAGATGACCCCCGTCCAGGACGCCCGTCAGACTTGACCAACGAGGACAATTTGGCCCGTGTGGAGAGGATGATCCTCGAAAATCGACGGGTGAAGGTCGAAGAAATCGAGCGAGAACTTGGAATATCACATGGAAGTATTATCAATATCATCCACGACCAAGGTCTCTGCCCGTTGGGTCCCTAGAAACCTCAAGCCCCATGATCGACTTCAACGTCATCAAAGTCCGCAAGACCAGAGTTGCACAAGCTGCCGTGCGCGAGTACGGATTCGAGGCGCTCAACCATCTCCCTACAGTCCAGATCTGGCCACTAGCGACTACTTTTTATTCCGCCAGCTCGAGGCTGCACTGCGTAGACGCCGGTTTGGGGACGATGAAGATGTTCAGCTCGCTGCCCAGGAGTGGATTGAACAGCAGTCGGGAGACTTCTGGTTGTCGGGAATTCGAAGCCTCAGGGACAAGTGGCGCAAGTGCATTGAAGTCGAGGGTAGTTATATTTAAAAATAATAAAACACTTTTCCTCATATCTTGTTTCCTTATATCCGAATTGCAAAACTTATTGACCGCCCCTCGTTTGTTAGTGACTGCCTCTCTACCCTCGCCACCTCTACTCAACCTAAAGAGAGATTAGGTGTTTTTACCCTGTTTGGCTTGAAAGAAGTACCTATAATATAGAGTGCGCAGTTCTTGTTAATAATTATTACCCTGTTGTTGTTAATAGCTCTCTCCAGGAGCAGATGACCTCTCTTCCCTTCGACCGCATGGGAGATTGAGGGAGAAAGCCAGGTGTTGGAGGCCACGTCAACGTTAATAAAATTAAGTGGGGCTGCGTTTTATGTGCGGCTGTCCTGGGGTACCAGGTTAGAATGGGGCGTGGGCTGTTGCATGCTGTGGGAATTTTATAACACCCTCTGATAGCGATCCATCCAACAGCTAAGTATTGGAAGTTCCATTGCAACTTAACCTCAAGTGAGATGGTCCCAATCCAGGATTAGATCCAGGTAAGATGGTCATGTCATTTCCACTTGCAAATCACTAACCACTCTACAACTTTTTTTCTCCTTTCCTACAGGGTGACTAAAGTCTAAAAAACAAGGTAACTCTACAACTCTTTTTCTCCTTTCCTACAGGGTGGCTAAATTCTAAAAAAACAAGGTATGCTGCCCAAGTCGCGCGCTCTCACTTATTCTGATTTATGACCTTACGGCCTTCAAAACTTTAAATAATTTAAAGACTAACCTTAGGAGGACTTTGGCCATTTTATCAATCTAAAGAGAATGTAAAACAACATAAAGATTTCAGATTCCGTTAGAATCGGCCGAATAGTTATGATGTTATTGCCAAAACAAAACAAAAAAAAGGCAAAACGGGTACAGACGGACCGACATAGTGATATAAGAGCCGCCCGCAACTAAAAACAGCCTTTCCTCCTGAGCGCTAACAATTACCCTTTTCTGCACTGCCTCTCTAATACCGTTCCATTTATGGAGACATAATTTGGGAACCATTTGGTGGTTCACTTAGGCCACAGTGGCTTTTAGTGTGTTTTCTAAATGTTCTAAGGTATTATACATTAACTGTATCATTTGCAAGGATTTTAGGTAAAGTTGCGGTTTTGGTAGTCTACAATATCTCAGTAGATGTGGTTTTAAGTAAACTAGACATTATGAACGGTACGCGCCTCACCACAAATTTCTTTCCTCAAATTGTTAGTTCCCAAAACAAAAGAGTTGAAAGTGGAAGGTTATTTATTGAATTCAGAGGAAGACTAAAAGAAGATGAGTTTATGGATTCATGTAGACCCTTACGGGAATCCTCTTTTCAATTCAACACTTTGATCAGTTATGTGTGTGTGTCTAGCTATAATCTCACCGTTCCAAGTATTTAATGTTGAGTATATTATTTATATTTATTAACCTTTTTCCTGCATTTCTCTTAAAAGGTAGGTTAAGTGACATTCGACTTCATAACATGATGCAAAATGTTCCCCTTAGGCCATAAAAATAAATTTAGCCAAGCCCATATCCTTACTTGTGTATATGCTATAATGTCAAAATCGGTGTCAAAGTGTACATTTTAGCAGTGATACAATGCAACTAAATAAGTTTCATGAATAAATAATAATTTTCTCTTTACCATGGCAATTGTTCATAAAATATTCAAATTTTATTGAAAAAACGCATAGTTCTGAAAGTTAACTCACTGAAATAGGAACTTAAAATATTCTATATGTGTATTAGGGATATTATGGATGCAAAAAAATATATAACATGTTCACAATTCCATTGCATTTAACTATGGCTACCACTGTTGGAGCATGAACCATGATATCCACAGAGAGACATGCAGGTCAGCTTCTGCATGCAGCATTTAAAAGATACTTTACAGTCGGTCTTGCACTTGTACATCCTAATTTCTGGCAAGTCCCTTAAAATAATTGAAGTTATAGTATAGACCGAAGTTAGTGCAGAGTCTTTGGGAATCCTGCTGCCATCCACATAGAGAGGGTGAGACTGCCGCTTGCCTTTGCCAAGCGTATTGCCCCACAGATTTCCACTACAGAGAAACACATGATTAATGATATACACAGACTCTACATTATTCTCATCCATTTTTGCATTATGCACCAATGCAAAGCTGTCTTACCTGATAAGCTACTCGAAGCAGGTACTGATGAAGTACATTACTGCTTGGCATCATGTGGTCAAAGTCTCTTCCTTTGTGAAAGAAGAGGGAGAGTCGTGTACCATTCAAAGTTATAATGTTCTCGGATTCACCATAGAGCCTCAAGACAAATCTCTGGAACGTGGGTTATCGTCATCTCAAAGGTAGGGACAGAGTCAAAGAGCAGCTGAAGAGGAAAGATGAACTCAGACAGGGATTGATTGCCATATGTCACACGGACCAGGCTGTCTCTTGCCTTTCCAAAGAATACAGAGGTAGTGTCGCTCTCTGTTAGTGCATGAAATACTGGCAGACCCATTACCGTGGATGATCAAGGCTGACCAATGACATGTGCGTGTATGTAACTTAGTATAATAAAAAGAAAAATTAATTGCCCTACTGAAATAAGAACTGAAATAAAAACCTATAGCGCAAACACATATTACTAAGATGACCGTACCTGAGAGTCACAAATGTATCAATGACCAGCATTACAACATCACTATCACTGCTGTGGACAGCAAGCGTAGCCTAAGCCACATGCAGAAATCGCCTGTTTCGGCTTCCTCATGTGTGCATAAACGTCAATGGCAGTTGGTGAACTTACATAATCCCCAAATATATTAGTGAAGAGCTCCTTGCCCTGTAATGAGAAGGACCGTATAATTGAGGATATGTCAATGAAGTCAGATGTATTGACTACATGTAAAAAAAAACAAAAAACAAGATGCATTATTAATTTTCAGTATATGCCTACAATACCTATGGAAGTGTCATGAGTTTCAAGCTTTCGGTCAGCTCCACGAAGAACTCCAGCTTGTTCAGTTCTAATCGTAAGAAGGAAGCCCAGTTGTCAGGAAATTTGGTCAAGAAAATAACAATCTTTCTTGCATCTGTACCTCTCTGTTCCCGAGTTCCAGACTTTAGACTTATCTTGGAGTGTTCATCCCAGGCGTGCCAGCTCAGAGCGACCAACCTGCTCTCGGTGAACTCTTTTTAGGTCATCCATGTTGACTATAACGCCGGCATGATTTTTAACCAATCAAAAAGCTGCTCATGCATCTGGTAATGTGCTATCTTGGAGAACGCTCGTCTTGACTTTTGTCCCATGAAGTGGCCACTCTGGAACTACGCATTTTGATTTGATTTGATCATAAAAGATGGAAAAAATGGGTGTAAGATAGTAGGAGAGGTTATAGTGAGAAAAAGTGTTAAAGTAGAAGAGAATGTGTGCCAGCTTATCTGGCATTGACTTCACATCGTCTTCTTTATTCGCTAGCAACCAGATGGAAAAATTAAGCATTCAAGCCTTTGTATTTGATTTGCTCTGTGTTTGGGATGTAGAGCTTACTTAAGGTTAAAGCATGACTCCGGGCAGATTTCGATGTTTCCTCCTTTGAGAGCCGAAAGCTTTTCCTCCTCGGTGGCGTTACAGTCATAATCCCACTTGAATTTTCCTTTGGTTACTCCCTCGATTATGTCTTTAACTTTTGCCAGTCTCGGGAGTGGAGACGATGGCGAGGCATATAGTCTCATGTTTATGTCTGGGGTCTTTTGCTTGGGTGCCGTTTTCCTGTCCTTTTTGGCGGGCTTGCTTTGTTGGCTCACTCCTTGCTGAGCGCTCTCCCTTTGGGCCGGCAAATCGGTCTCCATTGTATCGGGTGTTGCAGGCTCATCTCGCTTATTCAATCGGGGTCCCTGGATTTTGATCGGCTGCTTGAAGTAGCTTTGGGCTTGCTTCCCGTCTGGGTTTGGTAGAGTTCGGTCGAGGGGGCGTTGTCGGGAAACCACATTGGTTTCATTCCGTTTTGGGTGAACATCCTGTTTAGCTCGGTGACGTAGCTTCCCGCTTTGGCTATGTTCACAAAATGGGCGTGAATTACGCACATAACCAGGTCCAAGTTCATCGTTGGAAGCCTTATAGCACCCTCCTGTGCTAGCGGCCCATGCGACAGTTAGGAAGTGAAAGTTCCATTGCAACTTAACCTCATATGGAATGCATCCAAGTAGGGCTGTCCAACCCCAGGGAGACTAGCAGTCTTGCCTGCTAAGCGCGTAGTGGTGTTGGATTTGATGTATGAAAGCCCAGTTCAGCAATGCACTTGTCGTGAGGGCTGTCGTGTCGGACATTACCAGTGATACTCTAGAGCCACGATAGTCTTCAATGTCTTCAAGTAACTCATTGAGGACATGCGCTCTGATAACCTGAGTTGCATTACTTTCATTCATGTCACATTCTACACTGTCTACTTTTCTATAGAGCCTAGTCAGGCATGCACAATGATAAACGGCATCAATAGCAGCCATATCTTCAGCAGCTAGTTGAGCTAATATGTGCTTTTCACTCACCACCTGACCACATTCTTTCACTTTTCTATTCAAGCCAAGGGTGGCAGCCCTCCTCGGTCCTCGTGGTGCCCACTTCACTACAGATGAGAGTGTCTGTTCACGGGTTCACATGAGGATGAGGGTGTGGTTACAGCCTCTGTGATGAACGTTTCTGAATGTCAATGGCATTCCTGCCGCTTTTGTGCCATACTACTGGATTAAATGGGTAAACCACCCAATTCCCTGAGCTACGAGATGTTATGGCAACTTTTTTGTAGCATGCATGAAAAGTCTTTCAGGATTTTTTATCAGCTTTACAGGTGATGGGAGATCGAAAACCTTTTCATTGCTTTCATGTAGACTGGATTGACATATGAAGTATTGACTCTAATCACGAGTTCCCATGATGAGAGTATTTTAGTACTAATCTGAAATAAGAAATAAACTTGCTCTACTATCATGTGAGAGATACGATGATAACTCACTTTCACAAGTAGATTACATAATGAAACTTAATACTTACTAGCTAGCTAATTAATAGTTATCTATCATTAAAAAGGTTTTGTATTGAATGAAAAAGTAATACGAACCTATTTTGTCATTATGGCTATACCAGAAGCAAAGATATCGGATCTTATGTATTGTCGGCGCATTCAGTGGTCATTTCGCAAACAAGTGTGGCTTAGTGTGTATTTCAAATATAAAGTTTGATCTTACTTTAGATAAATGTATTTTTATGGCCGTATGGTACTTCCATACCAAAGGGAACCTATTTCGTGCACTTACTCTCATTACTATCTGTTGCACCCATTCAATTGAAAAGGCTCCCAATGGTACACTAGTGCCCTTTCTTTTCTTAATGGAAGTATCAAGGATTAGATTCCCTTTGCAAATATTCGTTTTGTAAATACCGGTTCAAATTGTAGTAGTTTTACGAGTAAATAAAAAAAAAATCGATTCTAAATTTAGGAACCTTTCATTGACTGTTGCGGATACTATGTGAATGAAAGCAAAATAAAAAATGAATTGATCCGCAAAATTTGAATTCATTCAGAAGGCCGCATAAGGTCGTAGGTTTCCCAGCCTTGGATTTAGCCACGGACAGTTCGACCCTGCATATCAGTGTTTGACAGCATTGGATATTCTCAACCGACTGTTGACAACCACCACTTCTATGTTTATCCCGTATCAAGTGCACATGTGCAAGCGCCTGTGGTTGAACGCATGAATAACTACTATTATCAAAGAAAAACAAAGGTGGCAAAGATGTTATGAAAGGATGCAGATGGCACTGATTGTCTTTTTAGCCGACATTAAATCTGTAATTGTTCAATAAGTTGTTTACTTGCCTTATTTAAAATGTTCACATATATAGGTTTTTACGTTGAAATTTGTACTGTAAACCGCACACTAAAGCATAATCGATATAGCATGTTTTTCGATCTCCTAGTCGTAGTGCCCCAGATAGTCTCCTCTCTAGACTACTCTGCCAATAAAACTTTCACGTGTTTTACTTTGGTTCTGGTTTGAAGTCACCACCGGCGCCAAACTATTCGCTTCTCCAGCAAGGGATTAAACCAAATTCACTTCCATGCTGTTTATTTAATTTCTTGGTATTTTTATACAGTTGTTTATTTCTTTTAAGCAATAATTTTAAAGTGTATTTGCTCTCCTTTTGCTCATCATCTTTTCAACATCACTGGGTTTGTCGATCCAGTTTGTTCGTAGGTTGAGCTATCCCTAACTTGAGAATGTGCACCCAGCAATCATATGTACGTATGCAAAGTATAATCACTAAGTTCGTTTAAATCAAATAATTCATATGTAATGAACTAATCACTAAGTTCATTTAAATAAATTAATTAAGTTCCTTTGAAAAGAACTATTTACTAAGTTACTTTAAATCAAATAAATTCCCCATGTTAAGAACTATTCACCAAGTGCATTTAAATCATATAAGTTCTTAGTAAAGAACTAATCACTAAGTCAAATTAAATAAGTTCCCAATTTTTACCCATCTCGCTCTCATAAGTCTTCACAACACTCATACTTTCTGTCACGGTTTTGTAATCACACTTCCTTGATTCATTGACATTACTTGGCGTTACTCTAACTTCCCCCTCATTCTTAGAAACCCCACATCGCAGGAATAACTAAGGTTGCCTCTAAGAAACTGGATGTCTTGTTCAGATGTGATAACTCCTCTTGTGAACAGTTGGTTTGTTCACACAAGGGACTGTTGCATCCCTGTATGGAATACTACTGCTCTACATAGGGGGTAGTTGACGCTTTGCATCCTTACTTGACAAATTTGAATTGAAAATTATCCATCTTATAAACTGCCCCAGACTAACTCCCAAATTTCATCCATTTGTCTTTCTCCGCAGTGCTAGTTTACTCTTTCCCTCTTCTATTCGTATTACTTTGGTCTGGCTTCTTGTGTGGCCATGCAATACTCAGCAGACTGCTGATTCGCATGCTGCTTGTGAACTCATGGTGGGTCGTTTTAATTATTGCTTCTTACCTTGTACGTCTATCTTCTTAGGTTTTTCCCAATAATTGTGATCCTGCACTTTTCTTTAAAAAGAACGTCTTTCACATCCTCAAAAATTCCTAAACACACTCTCACGGCTTTTTTTTTTCCTTTTCCTAACTCTATACGAATTACAATTTGGGTCCAACCTTGATGTGGACTCGTTGGTGCCAAGTACCTTAAAAATTGTGCGCGTGTTGCTTAAATCTTTCCTTCACCGTCATTTTGAAAACTTGTTGTAGTTTTTCGTTCCTTCGTCTTGAAGCCAACGAATACAAATTCAACTTTTTGATCCTGTTCATAGAATTTCCCTTGCAAGCCGGACCGGGAATTTGGAAAACACGATGTTACCGTCTTAAGGGAAATCAGTCGGGCCTTTTCTGCTTCATCAGATTTTTCTCGTGCGCCTTTCAAATCCAAGGATTTCGGGGTGAGACCAAAGGAATATGAATTCCTGTCCTATTCCCGTTTTTTATGTCATTCTATATCTATTATCAACTTAGGCGCTTCCTGCCGTCACCAGTGGTAAGTACCGCGTGACAGATTCTAGAAACGTTCATGAGATAGATGCTGAATACTGACAGCAAAAGATCGTGTCTTTGATGAGGATGAATTCTTATGGAGTTATTGATCAGTTGTAATCAGGAATAGGAAATGAAAGTGGTTAAGCGAAGTGGAAAGGAAGCGAGCAGATTTAAATTGAACAATAGAAAAAGTTGGAAATATCTGTCGCTTATCTCCTCACATTGGCGTTTATTTATTTCTTAGTCAAATTTGGACGCGCCCTTGACAATTTTGGTGACTGGAACACTTTTTACCTTTCCCTATTTCCTTTCAAAAAATCCATTTCTCTTTACATTTATATATTTTCTCTGCACTTCCTTGCGGAATTCTACAAATTATCAAGATCCCCGACCGTTATTAAGAATGGAGCCAATCGCTCTAGATTTACTCCTGAAGTTCATATACAGCCAGAACAAATGTCAGAAGTCTTTCGCTTTTATCTTTTGTGCTGAAAGCATCATAAAGCGTATGAAACTTATTTATTGCCTTGAAAGATGCAACGGGAATTAAATAATGGGAAGCAATTAAGCTAAGAAACCATAATATTTGCCTGTGCCAAAACCGTTGGCCACCACTACTACAAGTTTGAAATTAGCCCTTCCCACCCCTACTATTTTTGGTTCATGAGGCTTGCTTTTGCAGTCACCTAAACTTTTTCACGACTATTTTTATCTTTATTTACTTATCCCCTTCATCTAGCTGTCTATCCCACCATTAAGCAAGGATATGGTTACACCAGGGTCGAAGTTTTCTGACCAGAAAATATGAGGAGCTGCAAATCTCCCCACAGCCCTCAACATTGGATCATCACATGGAAGTGTGGTGCTTTCTCCCCTAGACTACACGAAGCGGCAAATTTTGTGTACCCCATTATGTGCGACCTTCACATTTCCACGAACCTCTGTGTGAACACTTTATACAAATACCTCCCTTGTTTTGTTTTTTTAAGTATTCTCACCTCTTACAAAATCGAAACAGATATTACATATAAGGAATTAAAGAGGATGACAAATTGAAGAAACGAAACCCCAAAGTAGGAATGGCGGCCTCCCTTGTATTTGAATCCCTTTGAATCAGAGACTGAGGAAAGGAGGTCGACTCTCCCCGTTCCGAGGCGAGCCATCGAGTTTTTATGGATTACTATCTGCATGGATATGCCCTCCATACCATTTCTGATCTTCCATTTTTTTTATGATCTTCCTGTCCAACCTTTTAGTTGTGATGCACTCGGTGATCTTTGTCTTTAAAAACTGGTGGGTTCACCGTCCGAGAGTAAAGTTAAAACTTTTGGCCGAAAAAAACGGGCAAATTTTCGAGTTAAGAAGAGAACGGACGAGCTATTAAAAAGAAAGCGGATGCCAACAAAGGCATACAATTTGTCAGGAAAAGATATGTAAATAAAGTGGTCAAAATGGGAGAAGGGAGAGTGTGTGGAAGATATATAGGCTGTAGATCCTCTTACAGGCAGTGTGAGGCTGGGGGCGCACGCAATTATGATGATTAGAGGAACAATTTATTTTTAAACATGTTGATTGACCTGACCTACTTTGAACTACATTAGCTGGAAGAGAGTTGATACAATTTTATAAGTAAACCAGTCAATGGCTTCGCGGAGCTTGCGCTTGGCTACTAAGATTAAAATTTCAAATTTTATAAAAAGCAGCTATAGTTAAATTTTTATAAGTTTTCTGAACTCACCATTTGTAATTCTTTGGGTTAAAAAAATCCACAAATTTTCGATACTGATATTTATTTCTGAACTTTACCATTTTGTTTTTTGATATAAAAGAATTATTAAAAATAACTTTGATAAAAAACATAAGTCATAACCAAACTAAGATGAAATTATTATTTAAATACTAAAAAAAAATCCTTCTTAAATTATAGAGTTAGTGAAAAGTACCCCACTATATTCGTCTTACGTCTTGAAAAAGTTAGAAGCTAAAAGTATATAGTAAGAGTAAGAATGGACAGTGTGTGTTTAGAAAAAGTGGTGAAAGGGAATAATTAAGAATTAGAGTTGTGTGCTTGGTGACCAGCTATCTCCTTTCTTCTTATTACTAGTTCATTTCTTGTGTTGTTCTTTCTTCCTAAGTTGGAGGCTTTCGCGACTCGTTAGCTCTTCTTTTCTTCTCTATATTCTATTATCATTCTATTGCAGATTGGATCTTATGTTCCGATTTAAAATCAGATTGCAAACAACTTCGATGTGTATATGGGAGCCGGCTCCCCTACGCCGGGTTTCCCGCTCCTGAAGCTGCCTCTGTTGTTATTTCTGTAATCTTGCGGGATTTCTAAGCATCTTCTATCTTCTTCGCTTAATACGTTGTTCAATTTATCCCACACCTGGCGTACCCTATTGTGTAGGGACACATTAGTAGCCGGAAGGTTGATCTCCTGGTATAGGTCCCTTATTCTTTTGCGTTCACGTCTCCTTGTGTTGGTAATAATGTATACGACAGAGTTTTGCACTCTGAAGTTTCACCGCGTTTATCTTGGGGAGCCTGTTTAGTGGGACTGCTGGTTATAATAACGTGGCTCTACAGATGGCATTATAATTTTTTATTTTATTTTCTCTGTTTAGTCCTCAGTTAGAACAGCTTATTGAGATGCTCTTTTACCAGGTTGATTCTGTCCTCTCCGTGTTTACCATATCTATATCTAGTGATTTTTAGAGCGAGCACGTTTCCTTCATGTTAGTATCTATTATCTCTCGTCCTACACCCGGACTCTGGTTGTCTTCTGTCTTCCGTCTTCCTATGCGAACGATCGAGAACTTGTCGGTGTTCGTTCTGCTCTTCCATTTCCGTTCATAGTCATTGATATTGGCTATTTCCGTAGCAGTGATTTTGGTCATGTGTTGAGCGTGCTCGTATGAGCTATTGGCGATTATGGTGATGTCCGCGTACTGAATATACCTCCTCGATTCGTATACCGGGCTGGATAGGTCCATCGTGCAGATGCTGTACAGTATGGGACTTATGGAGTCCCCCTGTGGAACTTCGAAGGTCGGCCCATTATGCCCCTCTATCGAGATGTTCCATGCTCTATCTGTGACGTAATCACAAAGGAACTTTGTAAGATTGCATTAGCTGTTATTAGGTTATATTATCGCAACTATTCAGAATCCTGAAGACTTATATCATTTGGTCGCGGAGGTGCCTATCTTTAAGCGAGATCAATTTGAATACTTTGACTCTATACGGTTTGTTTTGCAGCTCCCGAATGAGTTTTGTCGCCCTTCGCTTTACTCTACAATGTGGCGATATCCGTTTGCAGATGTGACCAGGACTGAGATTCATATTCCAGCTGTGTACGCACGATTGATTTAAACAATGGAACTACTTTTCCTTACTCTCGTATTCGAAATTTCTCTCAATATAACAATGTGTTTTATTTGCTTTTTTTCAGCTAGTTAGACGCATTTTCGACAATTTTAAATCTCTCGAATTTAATACATCTTGATCTAGTTTTCTTCTTAGTGCCGGACTCTTAACGTATAATCAACTTTCCATTTGGGGAGCCGATGTGCATTGCATTGCACTTATTGAGATTAAAGTGTATTTGCCACGACCATTTAAATATCTCGTTTAAGTTATCTGTATTTCCTTTCGATCTGAGTCGTGTCCCCCCCCCCTATATCTCTCTCTCTCTTTCTTTCTCTCTCTCTCTCTCTCTCTCTCTCTCTCGAAGAAGAAGAAGAAGAAGAAGAAGAAGAAGAAGAAGAAGAAAGTAGAGGGAGAGGTGACGCCCCCTTGTCGCAGGAAGAGAGCTTGTGTGTACGTTTGGCTTTTCGAGATATGTCGGCGGGGGAACCTCTTCTGGGTACCTCTGGTAGGGCTTCCCTTGTCGATTTGGTCGGAAGCGAGGTTCCAGACTAAGTGCGTCGTTCTTTTTTCTACTCTATCCTTCTCCCTTTTCACTTTTATCCTATCTATTCGACTTATTATACAAAAAAAAGAACTACAAAAAAACCCCACTACTATCATGTCACTCTTACCCTTTTTTCCATCTTTCTACATATAAGGACCTGGCAGCTACCTCATGCGTCAGAAGAGAGGCTTTGGAACCTCTATAAACAACGCCAATCGACGCTCTCTGGTTGCGAGAGACTAAGACTAGAGGTGTCCTAGGCGTTGGGGCACGATGAATGGGATGAGGGTAGTGCCCCGTTAACCCCTTCCCTGGCGCGTAATTATTGACCATTCCCAGAGACCATTAATGGGTGCCTCTGGTAGCAACGGTCCGAGGTGACGGCCCTTTGTTCCCATGTTGGTTGCTAGGCCAATAAAAAGCCTTGGGTCGAGTCTCTTGGTGTGGCGGGATATCCATTGAACGCTGCTCCGAGATATTGGCCGTCGTGAAGGGAACTAGTAGGAGTTTAGTACGGGGCGTGGTCCTTTGTTCACCTGGTGAGAAATCGATGGCCCCTTCGGAGACCGCCAGTGCTGCTTGGTTGAGAGCCACGGCACGCTGAGGTTTGACGGCTCGGTCGGACGAACAGCAGCACATGGGACGTGCCTTCTGAAAGATCCGAAACGTCTCCGATGGATAGGCGGGAGCAACTCACGCGGGGAGAACTCACCAACCCCCCTTTTTTATCATTGATTGGTCACGAGTTTTCAGAGAGAGAGAAAGCGCTCAAAATGACAAGCAAAAAGGACCCGTTCATCTAAAACATAACTGTGCAACATGCCAGTTAGAAAAGTGGTGCGTTGACTTTCCGGAGGGCTGCTACTCAAAATGCAGCCCTGAAAGTATCCGCACTACTTCCATATTGACGCGAGAGGTGGAGAAACTAAAAGACCTCTATAGAAACTCAGAGGAGAGAGCTCAAATTCTTGATAGAAACGTGGAGAAATTCGAAGCCCTTCAAGCAGCTCATATTCGATGCCTAGAAGAGGCATCGCCCACTGACGTGTCAGAATCTTCGGGTGCCGTAGTTCTTACCCAAGCGGAGATTCCGGCATCATCCGAGGTTAAGCCAGTTAAGGCAAGAGAAAAAGAAGAAGAAGAATGAAGTTGAAACAAAAGAAGAAGAACCAAAAATAGAAGAAAAACGCATAAACAAGAAGAAAAAGGGGCATAAGAAAAAGAAGGATAAGAATGGGGAAAGTAAAGAGGAAAAAGAGAGGCCTCATCCACAAGGAAAGACCCCGTCTTCAGAGAACAAATGTCCGAAGGTCACCCTCATTGGTGACTCGCAAACTCGGGATCTGCAGCCGATGCTAGCGGCCCGCCTTCGCACTAGCGTGAAGGTAAGCTGCCTGCCAGGACGGGGTAACCACAACATCAGAGTAGAGGCAGAGAAAGCTCAGATTTCTCAGAATTCAGTTGTCGCTCTGATGGTGAGTGCCAACGACCTCTACCTCAGAGGGGGTAAGGTGGCCTCAGTGGCAAGACCATCCAAACGGTGATGGGAGCCGTGGATGACATAGGGCTTAAAATCCATCCCAAACCGCTCACGAGAGAAACGTCGCAGTGAACCGACGGTTGGCGGGATCTCTGCATGGCAGAATTTGTCTTCTTTTAGACCCCTACCGCAACTTTTACGGTACAAACGACCTGTATAAAAGGGACGGAGTCCATCTTTCCTTCAAATGAAAAGCTGTACTCGCCAACATGATCCATGATGTTGTGGAGCGGACCCAAAGAAGTGTAAGGCCCCGAGTAAAGGAGGACGTACGCCAGTACACCCGTGTTACTCCAGGAACGACCTTTTCTGAGGTCACAAAGAGGAGAGTGACCCGCCACAGAGAAACAAAGTGGGAAACGGAAGAGCTTAGGGAGCCCTACAGTCAGGGACTCCCTCAAGGTTCTTCTGTTTAATGCGAGGTCGATCAGGAACAAGTTTCTTGGACTTCGTGGCCTCGTAGCAACATAAGAACCTGAGATGGTGGCCATAACGGAGTCGTGGATTAAAACCTCAAGCCGAGATTTTGAAGGTGAATTCACCATTCCCGGTTACCAACTCTTCCTGAAAGATAGGCCAGACAGAGAGGGTGGCGGTGTGATGTTGTATGTCAAGGATACTCTCAACTAGACGGATTGCAACATCGTATCCGGCCATGAACTACTAGGTGTTGACCTAGAGATAGGTCCTGCCAGATACAGGACCCTGGTGCTTTACAGAACCCCTGCCCAACTCTTGGACCAGAACAGGAGTCTTTACCAGCTGTTAGGCGAACTTGTAAAAGACAGAGTGTGTATCGTCATGGGGGATTTCAACACACAAATTGACTGGGAAACCAGAGAACGCACTACTCCGGAGTTCGCGAACAACGAGTTCCTGACTCAATGGGTGAGAGAGCCAACGAGAGGAGACAATATCCTCGACTTGGTTTTCACCTCTGAGGATGACATCGTTGAGGACCTCTCTGTTGGCGAAGAGCTCGGTGGCAGTAACTACCGACTAAACTAATTAGATTTGTAGTCAAAGTCCCGAAGCTGGGCCTGCAACTAGTAAATCGTCGAAACCTGATTTGAGAAGAGCAAACTTTGCAGGTCTTCGTGCTGGACTGACTGACGCGAGGCTAGAAGTGTGCGATGCTTTTGAAGACTCGTGGAACAGTTTTAAAACAAAATTCATGAGTCTTCAATCGCATTTCATCCCTTTGAAATGCCCCCATTGGTCTTCTGTTCAACCAAAGTGGTTTAATCGAGAAATCGGCCAACTGCTTAGGGAGAAGAGAATTGTGTACCGCCAATCGAAGATCTCGGGTGACTTTGACGAATACCGGAGGCTAGCCAGGAGAGTGAAGTCCAGCATAAGGGCGGCTAAGCGGTCTGAGGAACTCCGAGTAGCGAAACTTTGTAAAGAGAATCCCAAGGAGTTCTTTGGATATGCAAACAGCCGTAAACCAATCCGTCGAACGATTGGCCCTTTGAGGAATGAGGAGGGGACATTAAAGCACTCAGATGCAGGAAATGCTAACCTCCTCACCGACTACTTCTTTTCAGTGTTTACTGAAGAGTGTGCTCCCATCCCCAGCCAACGAGTTCCTACTCTGGGGAAAAGCTGGAGGATATGGACTTCACCGAAGTTGAAATAAAAAAGAAGATCACTGACCTAATGACGAATAATTCACCTGGCCCGGATGGGTTTCTACCTAAAGTATTGGAAGAAGGGCGCGATAAAGTGTCACGACACCTGAGCGCAATTTTCAACATTTCAATCCGGACCAAATGCGTTCCTAGAGATTGGTGTGAAGCGGAGGTGACTCCTATCTTCAAGAAAGGAGATCGTAGCCAACCGTCGAACTACTGACCTATCAGTCTGACTTCGATAGTCGGTAAACTCATGGAAAGCATCATGGTGGAAAAAATGACGTCGCATTTAGAGTCAAAGCTGCTACTGAGTAGTTCCCAGCACGGCTTCCGAAGGCAACGGTCATGCCTGACGAACCTTATGGAATTCTTCCACTTCGTCTTCAGTGAGCACGATCGGGACAAGGCGGTGGATGTGGTCTACTTAGACATTCATAAAGCCTTTGATAAGGTACCACACCGCAGCCTTCTCCGTAAAGTGCGAGCGCTGGGCATAGACGGAAAAGTAGCCGGCTGGATAGAGAAGTGGCTAAGTGGCAGACGGCAACGGGTGGTGGTGAATAGACAGCTTCTGAGTGGGTGCCCGTTACTAGCAGGGGGCCTCAAGGTTCTGTCCTGGGACCACTACTATTCATCATCTACGTCAATGACATGGACGGTGACATGGTTGCCAAGATTTCCAAATTTGCCGACGATACCAAGCTTGGTATGAACGTTGCAAAGGGCGGAAATACTGCCCGCCTGCAGAAAGATCTTCGGAGGATTGAGGAGTGGTCGAACACGTGGTAAATGCCTTTTAACGTGAACAAATGCAAAGTGATGCATATCGGCCACCGAAACCCCCAATCTCAGTATATCCTTAAGGGCACTGCTATTGAATCGAGTGACACTGAGAAGGACTTGGATGTACCAATCACTAGTCACCTCAAGTTCTCGAAATAGTGCATTGAGGCGGAGAAAAAGGCCCAAAGGATGCTAGGCTATATAAAGCGCCAGTTTGGATATCGGAACAAGGAGATTGTACTGTATTCGTACAATTCACTTGTCCGACCGCACCTGGAGTATGCCGTACAATTTTGGAGTCCTTCACTTCGAAAGGACATCGGGAGATTGGAAAGCGTGCAAGCCAGGGCAACTAAACTGATTCCCTCTATCAGACATAAAAGTTATGAAGATAGATTAAGAGAATTAGATCTGTTCTCGTTGGAAACCCGTAGACTGCGTAGTCAGCTCATCGAAGTTTCCAAAATACTTCGAGTGTTCGACAATGTTGACTACAGGGATATTTTCACACTTGTTGAGAGCAGAACAAGAAATCATGGCTTTAAACTTGAACTGAAGCGTTACAACCGCGATCTGTGTGGAAAAACTTTTACGTACAGTATCTGCGGTAGTTGAAACGCACTTCCAGTGGAAGTTGTCAACAGTACTCAACTGTGAATCTGTTGACCAGTTCAAGTCAAGACTCGACAGGGTCTTGAAAAATGGCCGTTTAAGGACATAAAACATTTGGCAGAGATGTGCCCGCTCAACTGCTATTCCAAAGGTACCTTCATTGAATGGACCGTAAGGTCTTCTAGGGTACTTTTTTCTTTGTTACTCCTTGTTACTCTCTCTCTCTCTCTCTCTCTCTCTTTTCAAGGGATAACCCTTGAAAGTAAAATTAATAAGGTAAAAGAAGCATGTTGAAATTGTTTCCAAAGAGCCAGGTGCATTTTTCACTTTTCCATACCCGTGATCGGGTGGGAGAGGTGGGTGGGGAGAGACTTCATCTTTACTATCTTATGCTTTAAACACATTATTTTGACTTTAGCTAGATATGTAGCAATTAAAATAGAAGAAAATAAGTACCTCCATTGAAATTGAACGAATGTTCTTTTGAGGAACTTACTATCCTTGTAACTCTCTCTCTTGGCAATCTTGCTTAATAGTCTTGAACCTAAGTCATTTACGAAGATAACGAATGATACGGGACTAAAGACTGACCCATGAGGTACGCCTCTAGTGACTTTTGGCCTAGTCAGACGATAGTCCATTTATCACTACTCTTTGTTTATGGTCTATAAGCTAGTTCTCAATCCATCGAAATAAGCTACTTCTTAACCCGTATGCTCCAAGATGTTCCAAACGTGTATCTTATGAGGAACGGTATCGAAACCTTTTTTAAAATCAAGGTAAATAATGTCTACGGCGTTATGACGATCATATTTTTCAGTCATATCGTGAACAAATTCTAACAAATTGGTTAAACAAGAGCGACGTCTCCCGACTCCGTGTTTGTTGGCTATCTTTAATTAAATTGCCTCGATTAGCCGCTGACCTGTGGTCGCCCATGTGCGGTCTTTTAGGTGAGGGGGGCATCAAGGAGCTTCGTTTTGAAGTCTAATGGATCTGATTGTTGGGGGGGAGATGGATTCCCTGCATTATTTGGCTTTTCCATGGCCGACGTGCCGCGATCTTTCGAAACTTAAGCGTGGTAATAGGGTATAGTTCCGGGTGAATGTGTGAAAGGAGGAACAGAGCCGTGAAATAATTGCATTACGCACCAGCTGGTTCGAAACGGTTATTGATGTCGCTTGACGGCCAAACTTTGAGAATCGACTCATTGCACAAGCACACAAATATGCACCCACCCATGCACAAACTACACTTGTTTGAATGAATAAATGTCTTTGTATTCGCGTGTTTTTTTAGTGTGTTGCAGCTGCTTGGACTGCCCATATGGATTCGCGGATTTTAGGTGTGGATGGGTGTAATTTACGGGGCTAGTTATCTTATCTAGGTGAGAAATCGAGGGAAAAGGTATGAATAAAGGGACTCGTGTATTATTGTGAGGGGCTGTTCTCGATCTCTGATAGAATGGAACTCAATGGAGGAATTTGATGAAGAATATCGCCGAGTTTAAGGGGATGGGATGGGGGTGGAGTAGCGTAAAAGGTTAGAGGCACTGTGCTGATGTTCCTTCTCTTGTCCGCCCTTTTCTATAAAAAGTTAAAATGAGTCTTCATATAACTTTCCTCCATGTCCCTTCTCTTTTCTTTCTTGGGCTGTCTCGTTTATGCTCACACAGGCTAGCGCGTGCACATGTCCACTCTCATAATGGCAGTGTGTAGGTCGGTATTGCTTTAAGCTTTGCGCCTGAATTCGAGGCGAGAAATAGTCATCGGTGTGGAAGACGCAAAACAGTGTTCGGGTAGTTTAATGCCCCAAATGGGCGATGTTTGACGGCGGTGAGGGAAAGTCTCGTTTTCGTTACATCACTCGAACATCGCGCTGGATGAAGACATTCCGAGGTTGGGGTGGAGGTGGGGGGTAAGAGGGGTTCTCGAGAAACGGGTCATTGGGAACCCCATTTCGTAAAAGACATCGCTTGGTAATATCTCATCTTAAGTCGAAGCCTTATTTCTTGGGGAGGTCGGGTCCAAGGGTTTCTCTGGCTTCCCATCCCAATCTCCCTCCACGCAAGGCCTTGTAATTGAGTCGTTAAAAGGCGAAATGGACTGGACGAGATTGTTTTAGAAAGTCGTGATGTTTCCCCCATACGTTCGCCATTATTGCTCCATTTGTTCCCCGCGCGTCTCTTGGGAGGATGGTCTTCGCTTTTGTTTCTTTATTCCGGCATCTCCTGGGAGAGAATATTTCCTCTCTGAATCTCCATCGGCTCTCCAAGAGGACACACTTACCCTTATATCCCTCTCATTATCTACCTTCTCTCCTCTTTTTATTTTATCTCCCGGTAGTCTTTTTCTATTGAATGACGTTTTCAGCTAATTTAAGCGCATTTTGGAACAAATCAATACTTAACACCCTTACTAGCGAGTGGTTATTACACTACTAGAACATCGTTGATTCATCTTTTTATTGCACTCTGATTTAACACTTTTTCATATGTACATGGTTCACTCGGGCCCTGTTGATGTGGCCTTTTGGACCCCCAAACCCTCTGCGGCGTCTGATACCCACATTTCATTAACTCAACGCTCGTTTATTTTTCTTGTAATCGAAATTATTTTTTTAATGGATTCACCTCCCAATGACGGTCTTCCATCGATTAATGGACTCATTAATTGCAGCAACTCTCAATAAAGCTGATTTACTTCTGGCAAAGGAAGTTTGAAGAAATGCGGCGTGGGTTTTCTTCCTTGCGCACCATACAGTGAGTGACCTGAATTCATTATGTAACCAGTGTAGATGGTTGAGAAGAGTTACCCGCCTTTCTGATTTGATGCCCACCCTCTAGTACCCTCTTTGGACTATCTTCCGTACAGTCTCACTTCCCACATTAATGCCCGTGTGAATCTCTTTTCCATCTGACAGTGATTACAACGCCACTTTCCGTTTTTCATAAATAAAAAAATTATACAATTTCTCCTTGACGCAAAGGTTTGGCGCGTTATTAATTACTTTGTTGTTAGTTAGGAAGTGGAGGACTTATTTTCGCCAGTAAACAAAACAGAAGGAGCATAACCCCGTAAACCGTACCTTCCTTCATACTGGTTTCACCGAAAGACGCTTTTTTTTTAATGTCTTTCTCACCGTGGATCTCATTCTAACACGATCAGTGGTCACTCCAGCAGCAGCGGACACTAAAATATATGTATGCAGGGAGCTAGCCGCCTATTGTCAGACGCGCTGAGCAATGGCGGTATTGTGATGACACAGCCAATCACAATACTGCCGCCCCTTCTCTCTCTCTCTATCTATATATATATATACAGTGGGACAAATAAGTATTGGTAACGCTCCAGAGAAAGTATAGTTTAAGAATTATTCCACATATAGGATTATCAGAATGCAGCAAAACCTTATAAAAATATTGACTCTATTAATTTCCAACGATAAATACCATACATAATCTTAACCAACTAATGCTAAACTTTCAAATAGGAACAATAAGTTCATAAAAGTGGTATAAATAAGTACTCGTAACATATATGTAATTAACATCGATCTATTTGTATTTCATAAGAGACTTCTCGCTAATTCTCTGATTCGAAATACTCATATTATTCTAGAACAAGTAAGAGAGCTTACGAGCTGCTGCCGGTGCTGCAAGCGATCATTCCCCCACAAGAATCGACGTGTAGACATCTCTCCAGACCATCAGTATGCCGAAGGTAAAGGAACACACTCTTCAACTCCGAAGTAAATTGTGAAGGAGCATGGGGTAGGTAAAGGAGGATACAGGAGTATTTTGAAGCAATTAAGTGTCCCTGTAAGTTCGGTTCAGTCATTAGTCAAGAAATGGAAGGAACAAGGTGCATTCACCAACAAACCAAGGATGTGTTCTTCGATAAAAATAACCCCTCGGGCGATCACTCATATAAAAAAAAAACTGAAAAAAAGATCCCAGAATATCTAGGAAAGAGTTAGTACAAGAAATGGCGTCCGCCGGTGTCAACGTCACATGGCAGACAGTGACGAATACACCTCGAAAGGAAGAACTACGCAGGTGCCGTGCGAGGAAGACCTCTTTTCTAAAGAAGAAGCACCACCTTTGTGCTCGTAAACAGTTTGTTACAGTAATAATAAACAAGGAAGATAATTATTTCGACAAAGCTTTGTGGTCGGGTGAGACAAAAATTTAATTATTTGGCAACATTTACAGTCATATGGTTTGGCGAGAAGCGAACGCCTCCTACAAGCCAAAGAACACCATCCCAACGGTGAAGTTTGGTGGAGGTAGCATCATGATTTGGGGTTGCTTTTCATCTGCCGGCACAGGAGATATTCACGCCATAAAATGAACGATGAATTCGCAGAAATATTGCGAAATTTTAGAAAACCATCTTTGCAACTCCGCCAGAAAACTCAGCATGGGAAGACGTTGGGTCTTTCAGCACCACGACCCTAAACACTTCACGGCAAACGTCTGAGTGGCTCATCACGCATGGTGTCACTGCCCTCGAGAGGCTTAGCCAGTCTCCCGACTTGAATCGAATATAAAATCTTTAAAAAGAGTTGAAGATTAAAGTCGGTGAGAGGCAGCCTTCAAATCTTGGAGAGCTAGAGAATATCTGTATCGAAGAATGGTGGAAAATCCCGAATAAGTTATGCAAGTATCTAGTTTCGTCATACATAAGTCGTTTAGAAGGTGTTCTGGCCAGCGAAGGACAGGCTACTAAATACTAAGGATAGGTTTCATGTGTCGTTACGAATACTTATTTACACCACTTTTGCAAAGTTATTGTTCCTATTTGAAAGTTTAGTGTTCATTGAGTTTATGGCATTTTCCGTTGCAAATTAGTCCAGACTATATATGTTCAAAGTTTTGTGGCTTTCTGATATTCCTATTTGTAGAATATTTCTTCAAATAGACCTATTCTAGAGCATTACTAATACTTATTTGACCCACTATATATATATATATATATACACCCGAACAGCACTTGGGCTTAGCCCAGGTATAAATTTAATAAAGTGAACGTGTATTTACAAACCGATTTGATTTCTGCCAGCACTGACTTCAGGTAAGTAATTGCAGCCAATAACTCAGGCTCCTATTATTGAGTCTGGTCGCAGTTCATATATTTTCGTTCAGCGTCTGGTGGTAGTCTTAGAGGTGCCCTGTGTCAAAAAAACACCATTCGTAGCAGATGTTCTCTTGACATCTCTCACACAACCCGAATTGTTATCTATAATCGTAAAAATTAAAAATAATTAAAATTCACTGTTTACTTGAAAAAATATATTTCTATGGATATTAGGATTTAAATTCCAATCTATGAAAGGTTTCCGTTCTATAATATTCTTAAAGGAACGAAAAACTATCCAGTAACTCGGACTAATACGAACGAGCCTGGTAGGTGTAAAAGACTAACTAGCATCTCTTGTCAAGAGTACAGTACAAGCAACAGTCAGATCGGTCTCTGGCTAATGTTTGTTGTGCACGCCACTCTCATTATTTGATATATATATATATATATATATATATATATATATATATATATATATATATATATATATATATATATATATATATATATATTTATTTATTTATTTAGTTGTACCACGTAGGAAATATTGATTGGAGCTAGTACTTTCGTTATCTTAATAACATTTTCAAACTCACAATGATTTATGAAATAGAGAGAGACTGTATTTATACAAAGCAATGTTTTTTCCTATAAATCAGATGGTCAGATTTTTTTTTATTGCTTCTGATAAGTTTGATTTGAGGAAGAAAGATAGGACGGGATCTAAAGAAAACAAACTGGAGCTAATCTTTACATTTCTCTCGTTTGTGCTGGATATTAAGAACGATTCACAGATATTTATGCTAATAAAATTATTTATATGCATTATGGGTATCTGCTTTTGACCAATTAATCTGGCGACCCATATATATATATATATATATATATATATATATATATATATATATATATATATATATATATATATATATATATATATATATATATATATATATATATATATATATATATATATATATATATATATATATATATATATATATATATATATATATATATATATATATAAACTATATTTCTGTCTTGTTAAATTATCAGTGCACATATAAGTCTGCGGTGTGCATTAAGTCTCTGACCTTCTTTTATACATGTGTCATGCGAAATCTGTGATGATCCCAAGTGACTCTGATGACCGGGAGTCACCTCTGGGCACGTGGACCGGGCCCTCGTGCCCACTGCCTTGCGTACAATCTTCATTCTGATCTTTATGTGCATTTCATTCAGTCAGCGAACCTTTTCTACGATGGAAAAGAGATGGAGGACCCAATTAACCACACCTGATGTGACATAACTTCACTCAACCTCAAGGCACTTTTCAATTTTGCTTATCCTTAGCACGAAAACGTGTAGTATTATAAGGTGCATTTAATCAGCAAGTGACTCTCGTATAAGTTGGGAAATCACCGGAGTAACAGGTTTTTATGGCAATTTTTTCAATTCAATAGATCGTAACAAATTTTCGTCCTAAACCACGTAACGCTTGAAGCATTGTACAAAAGTACAAATACCTGATATTTTAAGAGTAAATCAAATTATATTGAAATTGGCTTGGATTCGAAGCTGTGTTGTCAAACACTCCTTGTTCTTCGAGCAAAGAATTTAACCCTCTCGACTACCATCCGCATTTTTACTTGAAACATTCCTGTCAAGATCTTATCTCGTTCTATTATTTCGTCTCCCTTTACCTTGTGCTAACCTAAGAACGTAGAAAAGGAGTCTTCAAAAAACTAATCAATAGCTTTTCAACATAAGCTAAGCAGCTCAACTCATGAATCATCTGAGTCATCCTTTTTTGCATAGCCTCACGCAAACCAAGATTCATCCAAAGTTGTGCCACATTGTCAAGATGAGACCTAACTAATGCAATGTACAGTTTCAGAATGACATAGCACTCCTATTTCTCACGCTCCTCCCTATAAACTCTTAATACCGTATTAGCTATATTCCTAGCACTTAACCACTGCTTTCTAGACTACGACTGAATTCACCTAAAAATCATCCACAGCCGAGCGTGTATTGCGGAAGGTGCACTCGATCCAGCATACAGGCCTTCGCCTCGCGACTGCTCCCTTCCGTACGTCCCCCATCGAGAGCCTACTTGTCGATGCTGGGGAGTTGCCACTCATTTTGCGTCGTGCACAGTGCATTATTAGAGCCCGGCGCCTCCTCCAGTCACCAACAGCTCTCACTGCATTGCAAAGTTCCTCAGCCTCCTGATCCCCCATGCCTTGACTTATAAGGCTACTTGATGCATTCTTTTGGATGGTGATCGAGTGGGTTAAAGCATTGGCTGGAAGAGTGAGAAGCCTTCGATAGCCCAGATTCGAATCCCTACCATTTTGAACAGGTATAATTACATTTAAAAATAAACTTGTACGATTAGTTTCCATTTTCATAGTACCATCGTCCCAACCCATTTTAAGGTCCATTTCAAGGTCCACTCTATTTTATAGTTATTAGTTGTACAATATGTATTGCAGTATGCCACTGACCCCTCCCTCCCCGCTCATTACGATAACATTACCGTACCGTAGTTACGTTTATACATTCCAGTTGTTGCTTTTGCAAGAACGTATATTCCGAGTACTTGACAGTAGCAGGAATAGGTCGTTGGGGAGGCCTTTATCGACTACTTTGGACCTTTTATGGCCTCTCACTGGTCAAGGTGTTTCCCGATTCCCCGCCATTTAAAGGTGAGTGAGAGGTATGGGAAAGTGTCTGGTCTCCCACGTGTGGATAGAATTGTAATAGTTACCCTCTGTAATCAACGTAATATTATTGATTGGTTCCTACCAGGCTAACCCTTTGTTTTATAATAGGCGCCGTTTCAAGAGAGTTGTGGGCTTTCATTCACGAACATTTCAACCTCCACCCCCTCCTTTAGCGCCCTCAAAGGATTCCCATTGTGGCTTCCCTCACACATTTCTCTAACCTTTTGCCTTCCTTCCCTAATCGCGCTTAACAAAATAACTAAGAGGGATGCTCTCGTTGGTTTGGATTTCACTTTTTATCGAACATTTTCCCTTAGGGGCTTTCTTTTGTCTTGTTTCTCACCCCTCTCGACCTTTTAGATCTCTCATTTCACCCCTCCAATTCTTCTTTTCCCTTTTATCCTCCCTTATCCCCTTCGATTGGACTTCTTGGTCTTAGCTGGTTGTTATCTCCGATGATCGCCGGCCTTCCTCTTTATCTTGCATGGCGATAGCTCTACGTCATCGTCCTTATCCCGGCTAGATCTCGCCGGCCACATTCTTCTTCCCCACTCTCTCTCATACTCCCACACGCACACGTTAAACGGCCATACGCAATAATTAGACACGCGTATGTATGTACCCAGCGACGCCCCTTTGCATTCATGTTTGTTGTGCTCTAGTGGGATATTGGTCTGTTGTCTTGTGCTTATAATTCCCTCATTGCTCTTCCCGTATAGGCCGGCTGGATCTTTAACGGCGGACGGGCGATTTACTTTCGTCCCGCTTCCCCTTGTCTATTCGGGCTTGTAAACCTCTTCACCATGACGCTTTCTCTTACTTAACCTCGCAGCCATTTTACAAACACACGGCCCCGACCTCCAACAACCCAGCATCATTGTCATCCCAGCCTTCATCACCAGCAAGCTGTTTTCGCGCGCTTTGTTCCGCCGTTCCACTCCACCTCCCGCCAAATCCAGCGCTAGCCTTCAATTGGCAGTGTTTCCTGTCTTTGCCTTTCGCTTCACTCGTTAAGAGAGGATGGAAATTATTGTTAGCGGGTTTCACTGTAGGGAAAGAACCGACGAAAGAGGAAATTAAGTAAATGTGATATGATAGCGAATGCCAAGAATTTTTTAAAATGATTGTTAGGTCGTTCAAAGCTATTTAAGTAGCATCGAGTCAGTCCTTATTTCATCCAACAACAAGCGCATATAAGGTATAACTAATATTCAATCGTATCTTGAGCGTGTCAAGAGGCCACCCCCATAGTCAATCCACCGTACCTGTTAACTTTTCTTCCCTGCATTATGGCCCTCCCCTCTTCTTTCAAGTGCTTAGTCTTTGTATTTTGATACCATTGTCCTTTGATACAGACTTTATTGGGGAAGCTTCGGCATGTGTCTTACCAGTACTAAGAATATTCCTGGCTTATGGAATTATCACCTCAAGGAAAACTGACTTTATTCAGAGATCGGATGCTAGTTTGATTAAAAGTGTCCCTTTTGCTATGTATCCCTCATACTTTCACTTTCCCTTCACCCCTTTCTGTATAAACCTCTTTTGAAAACTTCCTAGAGAGAATACCCCTTCTGGTGTCATATTTCTAATAATCAGCTCACTCCTACCTTCCGGGAAGTTGTGAGAAGCCCCGTTATTTGAGTAGCCTTCATTCCAATCTTCCGGCTCGCACGATGCTCTAAGCGACAATGGTTGCAGAGAGTTCGAGAAAAGATCTACGAAATTGCGAGGATAAAGAAAGAAGCGTCGGTCGAAGTTGGCGACAAGCATCGACAAGCTGGGCTAGAATTGAATTTGATAGGGTTTTACCCCCTCCCCTATCCCGCCCTCCAGCTCGGATTTTTGAACCGTCTTAGCGAAGACAAAGTGGCACTTCGGAGTGACCTGGTCCGTATTATTAGGTTCTTTGGACCAATTTTTTTTCCGGGCTCTTTGGCTGATGCCACTTTCTATCAATACACCCACATTCGTACATGGCAGTCTCTCTTTCCCGCTGTCGTTTGTATATAAATGAGGTACCGAAGGGGCTTGTGGGGGAGGGCGAGCAGGAACTTAGCCTCGCTTCCGAAATCGAGTCCACTAAAACTGGAAATTTGATGCAAATTTGATCAAATCAAAATTCTGTTTTCATCATACTAATGAATTAACTCTTTCTGTATGTATGTTCATATATATATATATATATATATATATATATATATATATATATATATATATACATATATGGATGGGTTTATTTATAGACATATTTACCAAAGTTACGTGTTAAAGGATTGTAGTATTCATTTTATTCATTGAAATCGCCGTTGCCCTCACCCACCCGCCCTCGGTAGGTGTGGGGGAGGACCAGGAAAAGGAAACATCCCCGCGACCTGTCCGGGGGGGGGGGTCTCTCCTCTCACCATCTTAAGGCGGCAAAGGACCTTTCCATTTTCCATCTTAAGAGCTGCAATTCCAAAACCGCTTCTACCGAGGTTTGCTCCTCTTATATTCCTACAGTGAGGTGGCTTCTCCATCGCCCCTTTCTTTGCAGTCTTCCATGTACGGCTCCATCTTTGACACAGCTGGGGTCCCTTCCTTTAAATAGGGGACTGCCAAGAAAGCAATCAGGCGTTGAAGAATCGACGACTCACGGTGGTAGCGGCTCAGATAGGCAAGGGATAACGTACCCCGTCGGGTCGTGCCACTCTCGGCCTGAGTGCAAAAGAGGAAATTCCTGTTTCATATGAAGTCTCTAATGGGGCCTGGGCAAGTTGTTGGAGCGCTCTCTCTTCGCCCCCCCCTCTCTGCATTACTTTACCTTTTTATTATTTGTATGTATTAGTTATCATTATTGCTATCATCATCATCATCCCGCCCGTCAAACTTTTCTATCCGTACTCTGGACCAGGAGGACCGTTCCCACCCCACCTTACCCGCTTACCCTTTTCCAAACCTGCTCTTCAATGTACAGAGGTTCTGGCTGCCCAGCGCATTTTGGTCCTCTTATGAGCCTCTGGTCGAATGGCAGTGTATACGGTGAGGTTCCAACCTGCTGCGAAGGCCGAATGCCCGCTGAGTATTAGGTACGGCGTGTGTGTTGGGCCGGCAACTCTGCTCACCTTCCAGTACACACATAAAGGTGCTTAGGCCTCTGCTCCTTCCTTTATGGTTAGAGTTCGGAGACAATTTCGCCTGAATGACGGCTGGGTTATCAAATCCCATCAACGCAGGGCCCATGAATTTTCTGATTTAGGAGACTCTTCTCTTAACCTCACACGACATTGGAGTGTGTGTGGGGGGGACGGGGGTCATAGTATCTACTTTCTACCTTTTTTTTTTTCTTTTTCCTCTAGACTATGGTGACAAGTGAAAGGAATAGTGAAAATGCGCATGTAGATCCTCCTCTAACGCGCGGTCTCGCTCTCCCAAGCTGTCGTGGAGGACAAAGTAAAACATAACACCCCTTCAACACTTGGAGGGGTTCCCGTCTCATCATCCCCATGCGGCAAATGGGCTTTCCCTTTGCCATCGCCCCGTAAGGGGCGCGGCGATTTGCCATCCTGGCCGCCGTGCTGACGGGACTCAGCACTCCGTCCGGCCCCAGCTTAGCCTCTCTTCCTTCCTTCAAAACACTTGTTTCCTCTCTTTTCACACAACCTCTCCCACAACTTTCTCTGGTCAGCCTCTAATTTCACAGGGTAGATGCTGACCTTCCTTTCAGCCAACCGTCCCGCATCGGGGCTGAGGGGGTGGGGGACAATGTTCCCTAACCCCTGAGCTCCGGTCTGGGGTGGCTGGTTTTTAACTACCTGCTTCATCCCCACCCATACCTTCCTCACATCCCTTTTCCTCTCGTCTTCAAAATCTATCATTTATACGCCGTGTCTAAGGTGGAGCCGCCATGCCGATGGACTGCCAGGCCACCAGGCGGGAAGGGTGGTCCCAAATGGCGGCGCCTGGCTCTGCCGGGCTTGTAAGCACCTCTTGCAGTGCGGGCAACTGCAAGAGGTGATGAGCTATTGCGTCCCGTGGCAAAAATAGGGTCACCATGCCCATGGATGAATTTTCAAAACACCAAACCCCTTTAACTCCCCCTTGCTCATCGACGGAGCCGCCCTCGGGCAGCTCCAGCAAAAAAATGGAGGTCCTCCCCCCTGTGCTTGCACAGGGGACCCTCCATATTTCTCTAACCGGAGAGGAGGCTTACTCCTCTCCTTCGCCTACGGGTGCAGGGGACTCCCCCTCACCCCCTTCTCTGGAGGTGCTTTCGGGCACCTCCCTTTTCCCCTCTTTTCTTTCCAAGGGGACTGCCAAGAAAGCCAGCAGGCAGCCCTTAGCCAACCGCTCCGCATCAAAGAGCTCGGTAGGGCAAACCCCCTTAGGGGGGAGAGGGAAGCCAGGCCCCTTCGGTCGTTTCCCTCAAAAGACCTGCTGGCAAGAATTTTAAACCTTGCTGGGGTCAAGGCCTGTGCCTCCCCACACAAGACTGGCGACACTGCCAAGGGGACCTGTGATGTCCTGGGAGGTGATGGCCAACTGGAGGCCCCTCCTGTGATAAACATGGTCCTTGAGGAGACCCAGCCTCAGACGGTAGGGCCGTCCATGGGGGGGAATTCGGGTTCGGCGCCAAGCACCGAACCATAATCCGCCCCTATGCAAGGTCCTCCTCAAATGGCTGAGGGCTCCGAGGCAGTAAAAGGAGGGGAGGGATCTCCTCCGACAGGTGCCCCTACGACAACCAGGACCTTCTCCATTTCGGAGAGGGACCTGGCTGAGGCCGGTCCATCTGGCCTGGGGGCTTCTGCCGGCGGAGGTGAAAAGCGGGTTCATTCCCCGCCCTTCTCTCCTAAAAAGAAAAAGAAGACTAAAAAGACTCGGGGCTCCTCTCCATCCGCGGGGGCTGCGGGGACGGATGGGTCTGCTACCACTTTGGTAGGCGACCAAGCCAAGATCGGCACATCCGGCCCCTCTACCCCCTCGTGTGCGGAGCCCCTGACCAAGGCTAACACCAAGAGTGCACAGGGTGGAGCCTCGATGACATCGGGGCCCCTCATTCAGAGGTTACCTGGCGTTTTCGAGCCCGCTGGCTTCAAACGCTTCCTCGTTATTCGCTCCACTGATGGCACCATGTTGTCCAAGGGCAACATGATCCATCAGAGGAGAGGATTAGCCAGTGCAATTGGTAGAGAGCTGAAGGTGACCCGTTTCTCGGACGGCAGCCTTCTGGCGAATGCGGCGAATCCCGCCGAGGCAGCCAAGATAAGTGCTCTTCGGACACTTCATGGCACCCCGGTGAGTGTGACGCCGCACTCTACCATGAACTTTGTGAAAGGAGTAGTTTATGCGAGGGAACTCGTTGCCTACTCCATTGACGACATCACCCTAGAGCTGGCCGACCATGGGGCGGTCAAGGTCGAACGTGTGATGAGAAAACAGGGAGGGGCTTCGAGACCCACCCCTACACTCTTCGTCACGTTCGACAGTGACAAGCTCCCTGAGTCGGTGCGTGCCGGTTGGTACCGCTACCGCGTGAAGGCATTCGTGCCACTGCCGCGGCGGTGCTATTACTGTCACCGCTTCGGCCATACGAATCGCTCATGTAGACGTGCAAAGTCGGGGTCACCCGAAGTCTGTGTAAATTGCTCCAAGGTCGCACACGATAAGTCCAAATCGTGTGTGGCCAAGTGTGTCAATTGCGGAGAGCCGCACCCTGCTTCTTCGAAGCAATGTGGTGCATATCTCCTTGAGAAAGAAATCCTGGCCGTTCAGGCCCAGGATAGACTCTCATTCCGCGAGGCTAAGGACTTGGTCCTGGCGCGCCCAGCTCTGCCTGGGACGTCATATGCCTCAGTAGTTCGAAAGGCACCCTCTGCTCCAGGCCCATCCAGGCCAACGAGCACGGTTGTTTCCGCGCCCATTCGGATCCCTTCTGCGGGCTCTACCCAACCCGGGCGCTCCCCTGGTAAAGCTGGCGGCAAAAAGGGTTCATACCCAGCCCCTGCTAAAACCAGGGCTCCCCCCTCTTCCCCCAGCGTGACCGTTTCCCGCAAGGCGAAACGGCCACGCGCCTCCACCGAGTCGTTAGACTCACAGGAGGCAACACCCCTGAAGATGGTCGCTAGGCCATCCTCAGGGGTTCCTAAAGCTGTCCCCCGAAAGGAGGACAGCAACAAAGGAGCTTCGGCTCCTTCGCCCACGCCCCGAGGTGGAGCGAGTGGCTCGGAGACGGTGGTTCCTCGAAAAGAGGCCCCCCCCCCGCCTCGAAGCCGCAGCGCCCGCCTAAGGTTTCGAGGCGGAGGGAGGAAAAGACTCGCATGGCGAGCCCAACCTCCCCCAATAAGTCCTCGAAGGCGACAGCGCCTCCAGCGCTTTGTCCGGCCAGCAGTGCCCGGGGTTCTGCCCCCAGGAAGCGTACGGCCATTCCCGTGAGGGTCTTCAGTTCGAGGAGGGCCCCCGCGTCTCCTCCGAGCTAGGCCCGGAGGGCATATTCCTTCAATGGAATTGCCGTGGACTCCGGGCCAACTGGGAGGAGCTGCGGAGGCTCGCCTCGTCCCGTTCCCCTTTAGCTATTTTTTTGCAGGAGACCATGCTAGGCGCGTGCCCCTTGCCTGCCCTCCCGGGGTATAAGGGTCTTGCGACCCCACCACCGCGGGATGGCCGGGCTGGGGGATGCGCGGTTTACACCCGGCATGATGTCTCCGTTCTTCCTTTCTCTTTAGATACCTCCTTTCAGGCAGTGGCTGTGCAGCTGCACCTGGATAGGAGGTATACTATCATTTCTGCGTGCATTCCACCGTCAGCTGACTTCGACGCGGGGGACTGAATTCTCTATCTCAGTCGAGGAGTTTAGGTCGGTAGATGAGACCGTTGAGTTCTTCTCCGGCAACCTCATCGCCGTGGGCCTGACTACTATTCCTAGGACGTCTGGCCGTTTTGCACGCCGACCACTCCCATGGTGGTGGGCCGAGTGTGAGACGGCCCTCAAACAGAAGCGTTATGCCTACATGCGCTATAAGCGCCGCCCGAACGATTTCACTGTCGCTGAATTTCGTCGGGCTAGGGCTAGGTTCCGGTATATTTCGAAGCACGCCCGCCGCTCTTCTTGGCGGGCATACGTGTCTTCACTTAACGGGAAGACCCCTTTAGCTGGGGTGTGGAAGCGATTCAAAAGGATTCGGGGCAAGTTCTCGCAGGACCCTCCTCCCGTTCTCCAGGAGAATGGGACCGCAATCTCAGACCCCGCGTCCGTGGCGGAATCCTTAGCGACCGCTTTTTCCGCATTCTCTAGCCGTGATGCTGCTCCGCCAGCATTCAATGCACGTCGTGATGTCGCGGAAGGCCGCCGGCTGGACTTTACCTCCAGAGGCGGAGAACCCTTCAACGACAAGTTTACTGTGAGTGAGTTGCGTTCCGCTCTCGCTTCGTGCGCGGACACCGCCCATGGTCCGGACGATGTCCCGTACGCCATGCTTCGACACCTGGGTGAGCGAGGCATGGCCTTTCTGTTAGATTTGTTCAACAGGATCTGGGTGGAAGGTCTTCTCCCAGACTCCTGGCGAATCGCTACTGTGCTCGCCTTTCGCATCCCGGGGAGAGATCACTCTACTCCGACCGGTTTCCGCCCAATCTCTCTAACCTCTTGCGTGTGCAAGTTGATGGAGAAATTGGTAAATGTTAGATTAGCCTATTTCCTGGACAGCGGAGGCCATCTGTCTTCTGCACAGTGCGGCTTCCGTAAGTTCCACTCCACGTCGGATGCTCTGCTCCGACTGGAAAGTGCCGTCTGCGACGCGTCCCTTCGTAGACAGCACTACGCCACGGTGTTTTTTGATCTGGAGAAGGCCTATGATACCGCATGGCGATACGGTATCATGGAGACTCTCCACACGATGGGGGCGAGGGGACGCCTCCCAATGTTTATATCTGAATTTTTGCGAGATCGTCGATTCCGCGTACGGGTGGGGGGAGCCCTCTCCGGCCCAAAGGAGCCGGAAGAGGGTGTCACGCAGGGAAGTGTCCTCAGTGTCACACTCTTTGCCCTAAGCATCCACGGCATCACCTCGGTGCTGCCGGAAGATGTTCTCGCTACGCTCTACGTGGACGACCTTTCGATCTCTTTTGGCGCGGCCCAGATGCCAACTCTGGAGCGTCGACTCCAGCAGGCATTGAACCGCGTCTCTCGCTATGCCGAAGCGCACAGGTTTCGGTTTTCTTTGGCCAAGACTAAGGTGGTGCACTTCTGCCGCCATCCACGGCTTCACCCCGACCCAGATTTGTTTCTTAATGGGGTGCGCCTGGATGTGGTTGAGTCGCACCGTTTCCTTGGTCTTGTATTCGACCGACGCCTCACCTGGGAGGCTCATATTCGCAGCCTTAGGGTCTCTTGTACCCGCGCCATGGACATTCTCCGTTCCGTGACGTTCAGCGCTTGGGGCGCTGATAGGGCTACCGCCTTACTTTTTTATCGATCCTTTGTTCGCTCGAAGCTCGACTACGGATGCGAGTTTTATGCATCCGCAGCCGAGCGTTTATTGCGGAAGGTGGATTCGATCCACCACACCGGCCTTCGCCTTGCGACCGGTGCCTTCCGCACTTCCCCCATTGAGAGCCTGTTGGTCGATGCTGGGGAGATGTCACTCGCTCTGCGCCGCGTGCAGTGCATCACTCGCCTGTACGCGCGAGCCCGGTGCCTCCCTCAGTCGCCAACAGCTCTCATTGCATCCGCAGCTGATCTCGATGGTGCCTATGCCGCCGAGAGACGCCAGTCATACCCTAAGCCCTTTGGGTTTAGGGCCAGGAAACTCCTTCGAGAAGTATATATAGCTCTCGGGCCGGTGGCGCCCCTGGTTCTGCCCAGGACGCCACCCTGGAGGGTACCACATTTGGCTATTTGTCGCCACGCCTCTGCTCCCAAAGCTTGTACTGCGCCGGGAGTATTGCGTTCGACCTTTTTGGAGCACACATCGTGTCACGCTGGTACCGTGCCAGTGTATACGGATGGCTCCAAGTCCCAAGAGGGGGTCGGCTTCCACGCCGTATCCCCTCTGTTTGAAGTCAGCGGGGCTCTACCAGGCGCTGCGTCTGTCTTCACGGCTGAGCTGGTGGCAATACACCACTCGGTACGGGAGATTACGCGACTTGCCCGGTTCGGAGACCGGATTGTGATCTATAGCGACTCACAAAGCGCCCTGAGTGCTCTCGGGGCATTGGAATCTCCGCATCCCCTGGTTCGCGAAATCCGTGACGCCACGGTTTTGGCGAGCCGGGCAGATGTCGAGATTATCTTCTGCTGGGTTCCTGGACATGTAGGAATTGCGGGGAATGAGCGCGCCGATGAGGGCGCCAAAGAGTCCGCGAGGACTCTGCGACCGGACCAGCGTTTCGCTCTTCCTCACACTGACTACATGGCAGGAATACGGGCAGCTCTTCGGACTGCTTGGCCAAGAAGATGGGAGACGGTCGAGGGGAACTTAAAGTTGCGTGCCATTGCGCCGCGACTGTTCCCATGGACCTATCCCCCAATGCCGCGGCGGCTTCAGGTTGCTTTCTGTCGTCTTCGAATCGGACACACTCGTGTGACGCATCGCTACTTGATGGAGCGCTCGCCTGCGCCCTATTGCAACGACTGCGTCGTCCCCCAGACTGTTCGGCACATTCTTGTCGAATGTCCCAGTCTGGGTGATCTCCGCGCACGATACCTGTCCCGGTGCCGGGATGGGCGGGGTCGCTACCGCCTGTCCCTTGTACTCGGGACGAGTGCGTGCACCATGACTAGTGGACTTATTGACTTTTGGGGGGAGGCTGGCCTTCTCCCTTTCATTTAACCCAGTTTAATTGTTGTTGTTGTTTTTGTTATTGTTTTTTATTGTTATTGTTATCTCTTTTTATTGTTTCCTGTTTAATTTTTAAAGTAGCCTAGAACTAGGCTGTTTGTTTACGGCGACTAATGCCTAAGTCGGCAGTCGTCAGATAGCCCCTTATTAAAAAAAAACAAAAAAAAACAACCCTTTGCCATCTTTAGAGCCGAACTTGGGAAGCTCCACCTCATAAAAGGAGGTGCCCCCTCCACTCTGTGCTTTCTCAGAAGCTTCAACCCACTTATACCGGAGAGGTTTACTTCTCTCCTAGGCCTAAAGGTGCAGTGGTTTTTCCCTCACCCCCTTTTTTGGAGGCGCACTTAGGCGACACCATCTCCTTACCAGCGGCCGTCCTCTCTTATCTTCCTAACACAGGGGACTGCCAAGGTGACAGATAGACGCCAAAAAAATTACCGCTCTCGGTGAGAAGGTCTAGATAGGGTCAACCTCCTTAGAGGGGCAAGAGATAACAGGGCCGTCGGTCCGTACCCCTTACAGTCTTGCTGAGCAAGCTTTCAATGGGTCGCCGTTCCTGCCCACCTCTTGCTGATGGAGATCAGCTCGACAGCCAAGACTGAGTCATCTAAGGGGATCCACGATGCCTTATGGGAGGGGGGGGGAGATTGCTGCCACATGGATGACCCCTTTGAGATAGACATGGTTCCAGAGATGACCCAGCCCCAGCTGGCAGGATCTTCCATAAGGGCGAACTCGGGATCGGTGTCAAATAGCGAACCTCGAGTCCGCCTCTGCTCAAGCCTCTTGTCAGGCGACTCGGGTCCCCGAGGATTAAAGATCAGAGGAGGGACCTCTTCCTCCGACTGGTACACCCAAGCCCTTCTCCATCTATGAGAATGATCTTCCTGAAGCCGGTCCATCCGTCCTAGGGGCACCTTCAGGGGGAGGGGAAAAACGGGTTCGCTCCCCAACCCTTTCCAAAAAGAGAAAGAAGAAAAAATAGAGCTAGAGATTCCCCACCCTCCATGGACGCTGCCCGAAAGTAGAGGTCGCTTCCGTTTTGGCAAGCAACCAGGGCAAGATCGGAACGTCCGGCCCCGAGAGGCTCCCTCGGGCTGGGCATCATTGACAAAGACCAAAGTCGCAAGTGCGCAGAACGGAGCCTAGATTACTCTGGGGCTCCTCATTCAGAAACTACTTGATGTTTTCGACCCCCCTGGTTTCAAGGTCGAAAGTGTGATGAGAAAAGAGGGCCTGGCCTCTATACCAGGGGTTCCCAAACTTGTTAGCCCATTGACCCCTTCATCGAATCTTTGACTCCCTATCGATCCCCAGGCATGTACTTGAAAATAAATACTTAGAAATAAAATTTATGTGCCAATTCTGATGTATGTCAACAAGGAAAACTGCATACCAAACCCTACGAAAAAAAATAAAAACTGTTTATTGTCATTACAAGCCTAAGATCTTGACACTTTTAGTCAAAATCTCGGTAATTTTAATTAAAAATTGACAGCTTAGGATGGTCAGCATTTGATTCTATCAGTATTTTAAATTTTCTTATGAATGTCTTTTTTTAACCCCCAAAAGTTAAATTGACCTACCATATCATTAATCAACACCCTTTCGACCCCCAAGGGGTCAATATCGACCAATTTGTAGACCCCTGCTCTAGACCAACCCTCACACTCTCTCGTTTGACTGTGACATGTTACCTGCGTGCCTGTTGGTATCGCTAGCGGTGAAGGCATTTGCGTCACTGCCACCGCTTCGGCCATACGAATCAGTTCATGTAGACGTGCCAAGTCGGATTTACCCGAAGTCTGCGTAAGCTGCTCCAAGGTCTGCTCGTTGGATGCTCTGCCTCGGCTGGAACATGTATCTGAGCGATCTTCATATCTTGGATACCGTCTACATGAGGGGAGCGAGGGGATGTTGACCAATTTTCATTTTTCTATTCCGCTTACGCGGAGGGGAAGCCCTCTGTTTCTCATTAGGGCACTTAGAGAGATGGCGTCCCCAAGTGAAGAATCTTCAGTGTCACGGTCTGCCTCTAACATCAACGGCATCACCTCAGTGCTGCCGGAATATGTTTGGCTACGTTATACGTTGACGACCTTTCAATCAATTTTGGTGCGGCCTAAATTCCGGCTGACGAACGTCGACTCCAACAGGCATTGAACCGCATCTCTCGGGTAGCAGAAACGAATAGATTTCGGTTTTCCTTGTCCAATGCTACGTTTGTGCACCTGTGCCGTCATCCACAGCTCCACCGCGACCCAAACTTATTCCTAAACGGGGCTGGCCCGGTGGAAGCGGTGGATTCGCACTGTTTCCTTGGTCTTGTTTCCCGCGCCATATACATTTCTCACTCCGTTACGTTTATTACTTGGGATGCTGATAGGGCTAATGCCTCGCTTTTTTACCGATACTTTGTTCGTTCGAAGCTTTACTACGGATGCAAGTTTTACGCATCCGCAATCGCGCGTGTAATGCGGAAAGTGGACTTGACCCCACCACACCTGTCTCCTTCTGACGACCGGTGCGTTCCGCACGTCTGCCAGGGAGATGCCACTTGCTGTGCGCCGGTGTCTCCCTCACTCACCAACGGCTTTAACTGCATCCACGACCGATCTCGACCGGGCCTAGGCCGCCGCGTGACTCCAAGTCATACCTTAAGCCCTTTGGCTCTAGCGCAAGGAAACTCCTTTAAGAGCTTAGTGTAGATTATCGGGCCGGTGTCGCCTCTGGTTCTGAGCAGGACGTCACCATAGAGAGTGGTCGAGGAAAAGGGGTAAATTACCCCAAATGGGGTAATTTAGAAAAAAATGGGGGGTGTCGTAGAATGGACTCTCGACGATATACCATATATAACTATTCGTTGTGGGAATGATTCAATTATATTTCGAGTGCGTGGTTATCTGGTTGACCGATGTTATTTATCTTCAATATGATTAAGAAGTGGAACTGAGCTCAAGGATAATAATATGGCTATCATTAATAAAATAGTTTTATTAATAAAACTATCAACAACACACAAAACGGAAAATGTTTACATAAACAGAGAATGGAAATGGTCGTGGGAATATCTGGCTAATCCGAGGATTAAGATTTGGGAGAGATTTTAAAAAGGTAAACAATTAAAAATTAAAGGGATGGGATGGATCGCTAAACCATTTAAAGCACAGGGTAGGGTTGACGAAAAGGTTAGATAATCAAAGGTAATGCTCAGCTTACGTAATTACAAGTTGTTGTGCAGAGGAAGGCGACGCGAAGGAATCTTCGGTCCGCTGGCGAGGTTCCAGCCGAAGGGGGGGGGGGATTAAATTATCCTGACGTGACGTCTTGGGAATGAGAACCGTTTCTTGACGAACGGGCTTGAAGAACAATGGCTGTTCCTACGTTGTTCTCTTCTGAACAACAGGGGGGGGTGAGAACCGTCTCTTGTCTACGGGCTCAAAGAACAATGGCTGTTCTAACGTTCTCTTTCTGAACAACAGGGGGGGAAGGGGAGAACCGTTTCTTGTCAACGGGCTCAAAGAACAATGGCTGTTCTAACGTTGTTCTCTTTCTGAACAACAGGGGGGAGGGTGAGAACCGTCTCTTGTCAACGGGCTCAAAGAACAATGGCTGTTCTAACGTTGTTCTCTTTCTGAACAACAGGGGGGGCCTTGTGGACTTGGCGTCTTGAAGGCTCGAACCTTGGCACTCAAGGGATATTGTTCTCTTCTGGACAAAAATAGTGGATCTCGAGGTAGAGGGCCCCTGGTGCACAAGGTGAGACCGGATCGGCGTGATGTCTCGCGAAGATAATCTGGATCTGATCTGCTCTAATGGGTAAAGTTTCCATATAAATAGTCGAGCCATCCCGTGGCGTAGGGGACAATGGAGTGGGGCTTCGAGGGAATGCCCAGCCGCGCTTGAGAAAAAGCCTTATCTGCCCATAAGCCTAACTCAATCTGGCGAGATCGACGCATGGGGCGAAACGGGGGGCGGGGATGACCTCCTTGGTTAAATATTGACTCAGGTGGCGATAGGGCGCCCTGCTTCGACGCGAAGATGCACGTGGGTAGCAACGTGTTTCTAAACAACATGTGATAGCGGTTGAAATTAAGCGGCCTCAGACCGTTCTATCACAGGGGATAATGGATGTGGATGTGCTAAGTGAGGGAAACTAATATGAAAGTTTGAGAAAAAGAATGCATCGAGGATCCTTTCTTCTATTTTTCGGTAAAATCTGGCAACATTTCTCCTAATTAAGTGGCATTTTGCCATGTTTTGAACATGCCTCTTTCAGAGTAGTTGATGAATTAGTAGAGCTGATCAAATGATATAATAATTATTTACATAAGGTGAGTTATGATATAATCTATAATATTTACGTTTTGTATAGACTTTTGTGATTAGAATTCAACAAAAGTTAAATATATAAATATGATTAGTTTAGACTTTAGGATATTTTAGTTTATTTGTAACTATTATATTTTTCATTTATTTATTTATTTTTATTTTAATGAATTATTTTATATAAGTTTTAATTTAAACTCTTAAATTCCTTAATTATGGCTTCACAGAAATAGAGGACAAAGGACAAATGAAACCTCATTTTGTCGTATGTATGAAAGTACTGACTGCCGAGTCTTTCAAAAAGAATCAACTGAATAAACACTTGGACAAGGTTCATTCACATCTGTCTTGCAAACCACGGGAGTACTTTGAGAATCTGGAAAAAAACAGTCAAAAGACAGAGATCGGAAAATAACAAGAGTGCAACGTTTGACCAACGTTCAGCAACAATAGCTAGTTTTGAAGTGGCATGGTTGGTTGCTCGAAACGAGAAACCACATACTATTGGTGAAGACTTAATTAAACCGGCGGCTGTGAAAATGGCAGAAATAATGTGTTGGCAGAAAGTAGCTAAACAACTGAATACAGTGCATTTGTCTGCAAGAGTTATTAAAGAAAGAATTTCCATCTTGGCAGAAAACGTGAGAAAACAAGTGATTTCATCAGTAAAAAGAGTAAAGACTTTGCCATTCAACTTGATGAGACTACAAATTTCAGTATCAATTTGCAGCTGATGGTAGTACGTTCGATACAGGGGTTCTGATGAAATTGAAGAAGAAATGTTTCCTATGTTCACCTCTTGAGTTGAGAACTCGTGGTATTGATGTGTTCAATAAGGTTGATGCATACTTCAAAAAACAGTGTTGATTTAAAGTGGGAAGATTGTATTGCAGTATCAGTTAATGGAGCTCCTGCCATGCTTGTTCACGTCACTGGTTTTGTGGCTTTGGCCAAACAACAGAATCTAAATATTCAGGTCATCCATCGTATGATACATCGCCAGGCATTAGTTGTGAAGGATTTGGAACCAGATGTGGAAGCTATGTTGAATGATGTAATTAACATTGTCAATGTTGTAAAAGGGCATGCACTAAACACGAGGATGGTTCGTGATTTATGTGAGGATGGAGAGGCTGAATATTCCACCCTTCTTTTCCATACGGAAGTGAGGTGGCTTTCACATGGAAATGTCCTGAATAGAGTGTGGGCTCTTAAAACCGAACTTGAAATATTTCTGACTGATCAAAAACACACACTTGCAGAGAACTTCAGAAAATCAACCTGGCTAGCTCTTTTTGCATACTTAGCTGACATTTTTTGGTATGTAAATGCGCTGAACAAGGAATTGCAGGGAAAGAAAATCAATCTCATCTTAGCAAGGGAAAGAATTTTAGCATTTGTTTAAAAACTTCAGTATTGGAACCAAAAAGTAAAGGCCAATAAGATTGGTGTCTTTCCAAACCTGGCAGAGCTTTTGGAAGAATGTGAAGACTGCAGTCTTAGTGACATGAAGGAATCAGTCACAAGGCACCTGACCAAACATAGGAGTAGGTTCTGTGGCTACTTTCCAGAGCTTGATTCATATACTGTCAGCTGGGTTGTAAATCCCTTCAAATTTGAACTGGCTGATTTGCCTGAAGAGCCTGAATGATTGGCAGAAGATCTTATTGAACTGCGTTCCAACAGTGAAACAAGCATGGAATTTGAGACCAAGGATGACCTCTCAAGTTTTTGGATGTCAAAAGCTGCAAAGGCACATTTGGAAGCAACTAAAATGCTGCTACCTTTTGCAACAACCTACCTTTGCGAACAAGGTTTTGCTACCCTTGTAAATCTAAAAACAAAATACAGAAACCGGTTGGATCCTGAAGACAGCATCAAGATAGCAGTGACATCAAAAATCCCTGATATTGAAATTATTGTATCAAAGATGAAACCGTATCATTTTTCCAAAGTCTGAGGGAGCTGATATATTCAAGTTTTCAATCATTTTTTCATTAGTTTTATTTGTGTACCCTTCTCATGCCATAAAGGGTAAACATTTTTTCCCCATAATAGTGGAGTCAATAACATTTTCCTATTTTGTTTTTGTACGAATTTTAAATACATGATAGTGACATAGTCAATAATTTTGCTTGTGTGCCATGTCATGCTAAAAAGTGACTTTTATTTCTGTTTAAAAATATATAATTTCCTACCATTTTTTCTCGTGTGCTATTTCCATGCCAAAAAGACAGACTTTTATTTCCTAATGATAAATGAAATAAAAAATTAAACATTATCCCAATATAAATTGGTTTGTCTTTATTATCCATAATTTGTATAAGTAAATTGATTTGTCTCCCAGAGTACTTCAAAGTCAGGGGTAAATTCATTTTACTACAAATTCTTTTGGGTAATACCCAAAAAAGGTTACCCGACCCCTGCCGTTTACATTGGCTCTTTGTCGCCACGCCTCTGCTCCCAAAGCTGAGAGTATTGTGTTCGGTCTTTTTGGAGCACACTTCGTCTCCCGCTGGATCTGTGCCATTGTACTCGGATGACTCCAAGTCCCAGGAGGAGATTAGCTTTCACGTCTTAACCCCTCTGTCTGAAGTAAACGGGGCCCTACCCAGCTCTGCTCTGTCTTCCCGCCCGACCTAGTTGCAATACAACGCTCTGTACGGGAGATAAGGCGTTGGGGTCCGGTTTTCGGAGAGCGAATTGTTATCTATAGCGACTCGCAAAACACGCTGGGTTATCTCCTGGCATTGGGATCTCCGCAGCTCCTGGTTCGCAATTTCTTTGACGCCATGTTTGCAACGAGCCGGGTAGATGTCGAGATTGTATTCATTTTGGTTAGTGTGAATGTGGGGATTGCAAGAAAAGAGCGGGGCTGATGAGGGCGCCAAATTGTCCGCGAGGAATGGGTGACCAGACCAGCCTGCGTTTCTCTCTTCGTCGACAAATTGCCAAGGCCTTTCCCTTGGCCCCTAACTACCCCAAATATCCCGTTTCATTTTCTTTTCCAACTTCTGATAAGCCCCCCCCCCCTCCTCCAAAATACACATTTTACCAATAGCCCTTGAACCTTGAGGGTGTAATTGGTATGGTAAATAACGGGACCATAGACGGGAGAATCAAACTCAATAGCTTATTGGAGTGTGCTTGTTTGTGCGGTAGTAGGGGATGGGGGTGAAACTCCCGACCACCTATTTTATTACTCGCAGTGCACCTTCAGAGTCGGACTCTCTGACCAAGCGAGGAAAGAACGTTCCTTTCTCGACAGGAATTCCCGCCTTTTAACTCAATTTTTGCACCATTTGCCCCCTGAGGTCTTGCCCCAGGGCCACAGTACACTCCTTATTGCTACCAGTCGGCTTTCAACATAATTTCACCACTATTTACCCGCTTTCTTAATGAACCTATACTTTTAGCTCTGCCCTCGTTGATTTTCTCATTTAAAATATAAAACTCTCCGCTAAAAGGAGTATTTTTCACTCTTATTACACTATGCTCCTTATCTATTTTCTCAATGAGTATGGCAATGAGCGTAAGCGTAAGGTTTACATTGAATAAAGTCTAAAATTTATTACATAAATTCGACTCTCGAAGTAAACAAAGTAAAGATCCCTAAAATGTCGAGAAAAGATCCTAACTGCAAAAAAGGCAATAAATAAATAGGTTGACGATGAGACAGGGAGAAGAGAATAAACTTCAATCTATAACAAATCACAGTTAAATGGGAAGGAATAAAAAATGAGGCTATGGAAAACTGGGAGCGAAATATTTTTTTTCTTTTAGGATTTCCTTTGGCCATTTGCTAGAGGCCGAATTCTAAGCCAATTTCCTCGACTTCTCTCTCTGCACTCATTCAATATAGTTTTATGTCCATAAAATGTCTTATCGTGTGGCAATCATCTCCCGTCTGTCTACAAAATTCGGCTAAAGCTGTTCGACTGACTTGTCGCCTCGGCCCCAAGCGCTGACTTCGCGATTGGGTCCAAAAGCTATTTTAAGGCAGGCGGTGGTTTTCACCGCTGTTCCTGCTGTTGGTGCTTTGCATTGAGTTATTCTTAAGGTTAATTTACGCTCACCGCATCTTTGAGCCGGCTTTATATATGTGAGCGAGTGTGGGTTGCTACTCAAAATTGTAAATTCGATTTTTTTTAATATATTGAGAATATAACTTCGACGCCGTTACCTTTGCTCTCTCCCTCTCTGTTGCACCAGCCAATCAAAGGCGATGTCGTATAAGGAATTTGGGGGAACTCTGATTGGTCCATTCAAATATTTAAACAACGTAAAATTAACGGATTTTCGATGTATCTTGGGACTTGGGGGAAAGTGAATATTTTAATATTTTTGTGGATAGGATCTTACTGAGTGCTCGCTATGAAGTTAAGTGCGACAAGAAATAGCGTAATACAGTCTATATGAAGATTAATAATTTATTGCTGGAGTCAGAAAGAGAAGAAAGGGAAAAATACGGAAAGTTGGCTTAAAAATGGTGCTAGGCTCCGACTTAGATCGTTTCTGGTTGGAAGTTCACTGAAATTTGTCTTGACTAGGAAAAATGCGCATATGAAATATCCTTTTTTTATAGGAAACAGGTTTCTTCTCAATTTATATATACACCAGGCAATGGCTTCGCTACTAAGATTAAAATTTAAAATCTAAATAAAAGCAGCCATGGTTAAATTTTTATATATTTTCTGAACTTCGCTAATTATAATAATTATAAAAAGGAACTCGAAACTAAATTTCCCCCCCTTTCAAAATATCACATTACTAAAATATAATTATATTTATATCTGAACTAAACCATTTTGTTTTTTGATATAAAAGAATTATTAGAAATAACTTTGATAAAAAAACATAAGTTATAGCCAAACTAAGATGAAATAATTATTCAAATACTCAAAATCACCCCCTTCTTAACCCAGGCAATGGCTTCGCCACTCTCCCCTACGGGGGAGAGCTTGCGCTTCGCTACTAAGATTAAAATTTTAAATCTTAAAAAAAGCAGCCATGGTTAAATTTGTATCAATTTTCTGAACTTCGCCAATTATAATAATTTTAAAAAGGAACTCTAAACTATTTCCCCCATTCCAAAAAATCACGTTGCTAAAATATAGTTAGAGATAAAATAAAAAAAGCAGCCTTACTTAAATTTTAATAAATTTTCTGAACTTCACCAATTGTAATTCATTTTCTTTTAAAACATTGGACAATCATATTTATTTTTTCTGAACTAAACTATTTTGTTTTTTTAAACTCTAAAGAAATTCTTAGAAATTACTTTAATAAAAATTTAAAATATACTTGAGTCATAACCAAACTAAGATGAAATTATTATTCACATACTCCACAAGATCCTGTTCTTAAATTATAAAGTTAGTGATGATGATTATAGAGTTTATGATGATGATGATGATGATGATGATGATGATGATATATACAAGAGGAGCGGCTTCACCACTCCTTAGAGAAGTTCAGAAAATTTATAAAAATTTAACCATGGCTGCTTCTTTTTAAACAGAAATAAAAGTCACTTTTTAGCATTACATGGCACACAAGCAAAATTATTGACTATGTCACTATCATGTATTTAAAATTCGTACAAAAACAAAATAGGAAAATGTTATTGACTCCACTATTATGGGGAAAAAATGTTTACCCTTTATGGCATGAGAAGGGTACACAAATAAAACTAATGAAAAAATGATTGAAAACTTGAATATATCAGCTCCCTCAGACTTTGGAAAAATGATACGGTTTCATCTTTGATACAATAATTTCAATATCAGGGATTTTTGAAGTCACTGCTATCTTGATGCTGTCTTCAGGATCCAACCGGTTTCTGTATTTTGTTTTTAGATTTACAAGGGTAAAAAAACCTTGTTCGCAAAGGTAGATGGTTGCAAAAGCTAGCAGCATTTTAGTTGCTTCCAAATGTGCAGTTTATATATATATATATATATATATATATATATATATATATATATATATATATATATATATATGGTTTAATGGATTCATATATATATATATATATATATATATATATATATATATATATATATATATATATATATATATATATATATATATATAAGGGGTATATTTTCGGTAGTCAATTTTATTTTTTGAATTTTACCAAGACGGCTTCTTCGTCTTCGTCCAACACTAGTAGCAGAGGTAGCGGCAGCAGCTGAGGTAGTGGTAGGGGTACTGGCAGGGTCAGTAGCAGAAGTAGAACCAACTGCAGTTGGAGAAGTGGCATGGTGGGCAGCATGGGTGGAGGCAACATGTTTCTTTGGGGTCGAAGTAAAAAGCTTTCTTTTCTTCCTCCTGGGCCTGCTAGCATCACTATCATACAATTCTTCTATTTCCAAATTGTCAGTCAAATTATCACTGTCACTATCCACGTCATCTGCATTACTAGTACCATCCCCTGACAAGTCTCCCGTTTGTTTCATAAGGTCTGTGAGCTCCCTCATCAGTCTGGATCTTGCGTGGCTTCGCCATTATTTTTATTATTGTTTATAAGAGTTTGGAATAGTCACTATATATTGCCTGAAAAGAAAAAAAAACACGTAAGGTTTCACAAAATAATACAGTAACACAAACGTCGGGAGATTTCCACCCGGATGTAAAGTCTCCCGGCAACACAAACGGTGCGAGAATTTATCCCGAACACGCAAAATATTCCGCCCGGGAGAATTCCTCCCGTCGTTTGTGTTCCAGGGTTAAGGGAACTCCAACATGGTGTCAAAACAAACAGTGTTACAAATGTGCAGCATGCTTTCAGACGCATTCATCATGGGAATGCACCTACTAACAAGTCCATTTTGAAGTGGTACAGTGAGAAAGGATGCATCTGTGCCCAGAGACAGGGACATTCAGTCCGTCCATCGGTTTCGGAGGAAGTTGTCGATAGGGTCAGAGAAACTTTTCTTCGCAACCCGAAGAGGTCGACGCGCAGATGTAGCCGAGAGTTACGAGTCCCACAAAGCACAGTAAGCAAGATGTTGCGTAAACGCTTGAGGTTTGCCCCTTACAAGCTGCAACTGGTCCAAAAGTTATACTCTCCAGACAATGAAATCCGCTTCGAATTTTGTAGCAATCTCCAGTCGTTAATTGAAAATGATCCTGAGTTGCTGTCAAAGATCATTTTTAGTGATAAAGCAACCTTCCACTTAAGTGAAAAGGTTAATAGGCACAATGTGAGAATAGGATGGGGGGGACTCAGATTCCGCCCGCATGCCACCCTGGAGGTTGAATGTAATTCCCCCAAGGTTAACGTGTTTTGTGCAGTAACAGAGCGGTCTGTGTACGGACAGTTTTTCTTTGAAGGACCATCCATTACTGGGCAAACCTACTTGGAAATGTTAACCAACTGATTGATTCCAAGACTAGCTGCTGAAGGTAGTGATTACATTTTCAGCAGGACGGTGCACCGCTGCACTGTCTCGCTGTCTGCACATTTCTCAACGCGAACCTACCAAACATATGGATTGGCCGTGCTGGACAACATGACCAGGTGTTTTGCAAATGACTTTCGAGATCACCAGACCTAACTATTTGTGACTTTTTTCTCTGGGGACATGTCAAGGGCAAAGTTTATGTACCTTCATTACCCGCGACTATAGATGAACTGCAGGAACGCATCACTGAAGCTCTACATGCGATTACGTCGAATATGCTGCAAAGCGTCCCGAGCTTGATTATCGCCTTGATGTTTGCCGAGCAACAAGAAGGGCACACATCGAGTGTCTATGATATGAACCAATACCACATGTAACTATAGGTACAAAAATTGTAAGAATATTCATTTAAATTTTGCTATGATATATTTAAAATTAAGGCCCTTCTAGAAAAACTAGAAGGGCCTAACGACAGCGGGCAATTGCCTTTGATTTCGAATTTAATGTTAGGCTTTCGAATTAGGACTATTGCAAGTTTATTAAAAAAGGAGGGTGCCCCCCTACAATTATAGGTGGGTATGGGGACGACTCATTCTCCATTAAATGACCTTAAAAATTATATATAATAAAATTTGATGCGATTGCAATAGTCTCACAATAAAAAAAAAACACCTAAAAGCACTTTGGGGGAATTTGCCCAAGAAAAAACAGTCTACATTAAAAAGCAATATATATATATATATATATATATATATATATATATATATATATATATATATGGGGACAATGACACTCTAATGGTTTGGTCTGACCAGTGGGGAGGGGATAATGAGAATGGGAGACAAATTCGTCCCCCGAGTGTGAGTAATAATTATAAAAAATAAGAGTTCAGATTGGCATAGTTATGGCTGATAGTCGTTCAGGGTTATTTAAAAGCTCCCCCCCCCAAAAAAATATTTAATATATATACAAAAGAGGGTTAATTGGGATATGTGATCAAATAAATAACGGGCACATTCGGTGTCAGCAAAGGGGCGAATCCAAGGGATTAAAGAGGTTAATCACTTGACTCTAATCAGTCTTGAAAGGGCTACACTAAGCTGCAATGTAAATAATACAATTGGTTCTGGGGATACCAGAATATAACGAGGTCCGCATCGTCGACGTTTTGGATGGGATAAGCGTGGAAGGGGAGATACTCAGGCGAGGATGTAACAAGGAGATATGTTTTACCTAAAGGTTCTCGATGGTGGTGGTGTGTGTGTGGGGGGGGGTTACTGGTTTTACCTAAGGGCGCTGATGAAGGAGGACTAGTTTTACCTCAGGGTTCTTGATGGGAGAGTACTGGTGCAAATTCACGGAAGAACGCCCGTTGTAAGGAGCTGCCAATTGACTGTGGCGATTTCCACGGCGGAGAGATTCTAGCCGTCGGTACCTGAATAATCTACGGAGAATCCGAATCGAGAACGTAATGTGTCTTCGTGCGCGTGGTGTACTGCCGATCCAGCAGCAAACCTTCGGTTATATAGGTCGTCGGCGGGCGGCGAAATTGCCCCGGGCCACGGCATGCTCTCCTGAGAGCTGAAGTCGCCGGCTTCGGCGGGGGGATGGGGGGTGTATCCGAGATAAGGAGCCGCTCGAATAGCCCTTCGGGCTCTCGTATCCCAAATAGGGGATGCGAGCTTAAATCGCCTCGGGCGCAGTGAATAAGCCTCGCAAGATAAACACATCCGGTTTGATACAGCCATGTTCACCCTATGTCTTCCTTGCTTCTCACGCTTTTTGTCCATGGTTAAGGACACATGGATCTTCTGAGCAAAAGTGAATAGGGGCTGAAACGACTTCAGCCCAGCCGGTGAAGTATTTGCACTCAAGCTAGCACTTCACAATGGGCAAGCGGTTCGCGCGTCCCAGGTAGTCGTGGACTACTGCAAACTTCTTGTGCTCAAGGCCCACTGGGGGAAGTAATTCATTTGACACTACGATACACGTGCACCCTGTAACGCGAACGAGAGTGGATACTCGGCATCCATTTACGACTCCGTTTTCAAATTTTAAGCCTCCGAGGTTAGATTTTATCAAAGAGAAAATTGCCCTGATGTTCGGGGGGGGGGGGGCTGGACGGCGAGAGAGTAGGGGTTTCAGAGCGAGATTATGGGGAGCAGGAGCCATGCTCTCTTGGTAGACTTGGTGAACAGAGTTATTCTGGAGCTATGAATTCTGAGGACAGTTTGTACGCAGATGACCCACTCCGCATGTAAAACAAACTATCGGTCTCCTTATGAATGCCGACGCAGGGGAATAGGGAATAAGAGGTTTGATATCTCTGGGTTCCGATGGGGAAAAACTTCTCGGTTTAGAAGGGCCCGATACCTTAATGAATTTAGGGGTGTTCGGTGGAGGGAATCGTGAATTATTAATCTTGGACTTGAGAGATGGAGGCGCAGTCTTCTTATTGTCCTTTGGATAGAGGTTTTGGCTTGCCGCGTAGACATCCGCATCTTCAATGCATTCCTTGAAGGTGTAGCATCTACGGTCCTTCACAAATGCGCGGATTTTTGTGGGCATTGCAGCTAATAACATCCTTAAGGATAAAGTTAACTAAAGACTCATAATCGTGAGTAATTTTAGAAGCGTCTAAACAAAAATTAAAATTTCGCTGGAGGGTGTACCCAAATTGACGGAAAGTCAGACCTGGTTGGATTCAGGCATGTCGAAATTTTGAACGGTAAAAGGCGGGGGGTCATGTTGTAAGCCGCCAACAGCTCAGATTTGCAGGTGGAATAGTCGATGGTGGCTTCTGAGGGGAGGGAGATAAAGATATCCTGGAGCTTGAGAGCTGAGAAGGGGGAGTAATTTAACGAACCGTCTGCCTCGATGCCCCAATGATTGACTTAGAATACTTTCTCAAAGTGGTTGAGATAAGATCCAAAGTCCTCACCTTCTTTGAACGTGGGAAGCTTGACTGGCGCGGACTGGGGTGCTTCTATACGCGAGTTAAGATAACCGGAGCAATTTCGGACTCCGCATCTTTGGCGGACTTCTTCGCAACATCTTTATCCACATTAGCAGATATGCTGATCTGCTAGCATTCATTGTACGGCGTGATGTCACTGAGGGGCGCCACTGGACTTTACCTCTATATGTGGAGAACAATTCATTCAACGACAGTTTATCTTGAGTGTGTTGCGTTCCGCTCTCGTATCATCCGCAGATGCCACTCCACCTGGTCCGATGTCCCTTTTCCATCCTCCAATACCTAGGTGAGCGAGGCATGGTTTTTCTGTTAGATTTGCTACTCTGCTCGCTTTTCGCAAACCGGGGAGAGATCACTATACTTCTCCTGGTTTCCGTCCAATATTCCTAACTTCCTACGTTTTCAAGTTGGTGGTGAAATTCGTAAATGTTAAATTATTTTTTTTCCTGGACATCAGAGGCCACCTGTCTTGTACACAGTGCGGCTTTCACAAGTTCCACTCCACTTGGATTTTCTGCTTCAATTGGAAAATGGCGTGTGCGAGGCCTTCCTTCGTAGATAGCACTACAGCACGGTGTTTTTCGATCCGGATAAGGCCTATGATACTACATGCCAATATGTAAACTATCCACACGATATGGGAGAGCGGACGCAACCAAATTTTTATTTCTGAATTTCTGAGCAATCGACTATTTCGCATATGAGTGAGGGGAGCCTTCTCCGATCAATGGAGCATGCACATAGTATACCTCCCGGAAGGTGTCCTTAGTGTCACACGTGAGCATCAACGGTATTATCTATATGCTGCCGTACGATTTACTCGCTACGCTCTACGTGGACGACCTTTCGATTTCTTTTGTCGCGGCTCAGATGCCAACTCTAGAGCGTCGATTTCAACAGGCATTGAACCGCATCTCTTGCTCTGCCGAGCCTCAAGTTTCGGTTTTCCTTGATCAAGAATAAGGTGGTGCACTTATGCCGCCACCCAGAGCTCCATCCAGAGCGGAACTTGTTCTTAAACGGGGTTCGCCTGGAAGTGGTGGATTTACTGAAAATTGTTCCAAAACATTTTTTGAAATACAATTATTCGATTGTAAAATTGTTCGTATTGGCAACTATTTGAAATGCAGAATTCTTTATTTAGAAATAATTAGAAAATATTAAAACAGTTTATTCCGAAACATTTACAAAATATTAAAGCATTTAAGTAGGTAATTTTTATTCACATAACATTAAAAAAAGTTTAAATTAGCTTTATTATAAACGTAAGTTATAAGCTGAAACATATAAACTTTTTTTTCGCATCCTGAAATTACCTTTGCAATTTTAATTTCTTGTAATTCCTGTTCTCTTTTAAGGGCTTCACATGAGACTTAATTTCAGCAAACATTTTTATGTATGTGTCAGCCTTCCTATCTGGGAGTAAGACATACACTAACAGAATAGTGAAGTTATTTATGACACCATGTATTGAATACAATTGTTCAAATAATTTAGGTACAGTTTTAAAAGTCCCATCCACATGTAAATGTTCGCATGCTGCAAGTAAGTTTAAATTATTCAGTTGAAAAAAATAGTAACCTGTCGTCGCAATGGCCTGAATCATATAGTTTTTGTTTGCTCATCATTGAAAATAATTGCTCTCCTATGGGTGGGATTAGCTATACCTACTCCCTCTTTTTGTCTTGCATTTTGAATAGTCCTTTTTATAGAATTTAATCATGGTAAAGCTTGAGCTGTGCTCTCATTTAATTGTGAGGCATCATTAGAGATAATAATGATTGCTCAACATTTTCAATATGAAGCAAACTTATTACACTTCCAATATATTTTGTTATCTACCTGCTTATCTTTGACAGACAGGTAACCATCAATTGTAATAAATTCGTCGATCTTTGAAGGGTTCTATGAACTACTGTTTTATTTACCTTAAGTTTCAAATATCTTTCATTCCAAACAGTTGCCAATTCGCAGAATTTTGGACAACTGTTTTATTTGCATTGAAGTTTCGAATATCTTTCATTTCAAATAGTTAAAAGACTAAAAAAAATTAGTGGCATCATTTAACAAATATGTTTCAGTCGTTGATTACGTGCACGCTACCTCCCTACTTTTCTACCGTTGTTCATTTGAAGCTTAAGTACGGATAAGAGTTTTATACATCCTCAACCTAGCTTGTTTTGCGGAAGGTGGACTCTATCTCACCATACCGGTCTCCGCCTGGCAACCGGTGCCTTGTGCCTGTGCGCTGTACACATTGCACGGGCCCGGCAACTCCCTCAGTCACCAATGGCTTTCTCTGCATCAGCGACCTATCTTGACGGTGCCTAGAGATGCCACTCATACCTTAAGCCCTTTGGGTTTAGAGCTAGGAAACTCATTTGAGAGCTCGATGTAGCTCACGGGCCGGTAACACCTCTGGTCCTGCCTACCACGCCACCCTGGATGTTACCACCTTTGACTATTTAACAGGTAGGAAACGGAGCCGTAATAACAATCGAAGAAGTAAAAGTGCCATAGAGTCCTTCAAGCAAATATCCCCAGCACTAACGTGTTTAGCCAAAATCAACTATCTGAAGGCCCTAATAAAATCCTCTACCCACCAGATTTTAAAATACTTAAAATGATCATGATCCCCCAATCCTGGGAAACCTCTCTCACAGGTAGCAAGCTAGAGACCAATTTTTGTCCTTAACTTCCAGTTCGGATTCAGTAAAGGTAGAGATACCACCATGGCCATAACTATTCTGCAGCTATTTAAGGAACAGAAAGGCATATATCAGCAGAAAAGGAAAGGAGTGACGAACGCAAATAGCCTGCCTAATCTCTACTTTATATTTTGTCTACACAGCTAATATCCCTCAACCCAGAACACCAGGAAATTAAATATATAGTTTAACTCTATAGGACTCTCAATAATAATCTAGGAATGCAACCTGAACATTAGCAGCAAAAATAAAGATCATTACCATCTCGACGAAGAAACCCCTCTTAAGGTTCATATGGATACAATGTAACAAAGAAAATGAAAGAAAATCACAAAAAGGGGAAAAAAATAAACTTTCTCAGAAGACAGAAACCTATTATCAATGAAGAACAAAAACAAAGTTTATATAGTAATGGTCCAACCATTACTAACCTATCCCAATTTCTAACGCAGGCCCACTCCAAAACAAAGAAAAAAATGCAATCCAAAGAATTCAAACAGACAAAGAAGGGAAAGAAAAACTAAGAACGTTCCGGGAAACAGCTTAATTGGAAACAGTAAACTCCCTAACAAGGAACTGATCTACCAAAGTGTCGGAAAAGATAAGACAATTAGCATTCCTGGCATGTCCCAGGAAACCGAGATAGATATCGATAGATGGTGTCATATCGGTTTCCAGTATAACAAAAACCCGATCTTTTAGGAAAAAGAAAGGTAAAACAACGGCAAAAAAGCGCTAAAATAATGAATCGAGTAAAACAACACAGTAGTAATATGCAAGGGGTAAAAAAAGAAGAAAACATCAAGAAAAGATTAAATAATGAATAGTCACATCAAGAAACACCAGCACACCAATATACGATAATAAAGAATAATATGCATACTGAACAAACAACACAAAAGATATATACAACTTTATATATATATATATATATATATATATATATATATATATATATATATATATATATATATATATATATATATATATATATATATATTGTATTAGGTTGAGGAATAAGTTCTTGAGTTTTTTTTAATGTTGTATTGATTTAAGTTTTGTTGACGTGATTTGTGCACATATTAAGAAACAATAATAAATAGTGAGAGCAAAATTGGCAAAGGTTAGGCTACGTCTCTTAACAGCGTAGACTATTAGGCTTTTGCTTAGGCTACGTCTTGAAGTTGAGTAATAAGTCATTGCGGTTTATTTAAAAGTTGTGTTAATTTCATTTTTGTTCTGTACCCTCAAAATGGAATGTCAAGTTGAAAGAAAGGCGCATTTTCGACACTTGTTGTTATTCATTTTCACTCGAGACGGGAACAATGCAAACGCAGCCAAAGCTCGTCGCGATATTTGTGATGTGTACGGAGAAAATGCTTTATCAGAAAGGTCAGCTCAATGGTGGTTTTCAAGTTTCCAAAACGGCCATTTAGATCTTAATGACGAAGAACGTTCTGGTTGCCCTATTAAGTTGGATGAAGATCGATTGAACGACCTTCTTCATTAAAATCCTCGTCAATCGACTAGAGAAATGGCTGTACAATTAGCGTGTGATCAGAAAACTGTAGTGAATCACCTTCATTCGATGGGGAAAGCAACAAACTTTAACGCTCCACGATTGCCGCAAGTTTGCTTGCTCGTCACAGAGCTACTCGTGGATATAAGGACAGATCTCTTCACCGCATCATCACTGGCGACAAAAATGGTGTGTTTATGTCAACATGAACCATCGAAAACAATGGCTTAACCGCAATAAAAAACCACTTCCGTGATTAAAGCAAGGACTGCATCCAACAAAGGCGATGATGTGTGTGTGTGGTGGGATTGTGAAGGCATCATTCTTTATGAGCTCCTTGCGAACAACGAGATTGTCAATGCACAGCTCTACGTTCAGCAAATGTATCGACTCGCCGAAGCTATTCGTGAAAAGCGACCTCATCGACGTTATAGAGTCCTTCTACAACACGAAAATGCTCATCCTCACATTGCCAATATGACAAAAGACGCCATCCAAACGCTTAATTGGGAAATCCTGCCGCATCCATACTCGCCAAACTTGGCTCCATCGGATTTCCATCTGTACCGATCGCTCTCCAACAATTTGCGTGGCGTTTCCTTCAATACTGATGTGGAATTAAGAACCTGGTTAGACGAAGTCAAAATGAAGAGATTTTTATTGCAGAGGCATCGAAAATTAGTTGAACTTTGGGAAGAAGTCGTAAATAACAACAGAGAATACATTATTGATTAAATTGCATATTTTTATCAATTAAAAATTAAGTTTTTCTAAAATTGTTAATGGTAGTGAATAAATTTGATAAAACCGCAAGAACTTATTCCTCAACTCAATATATATGTATATGGAAAAAAGTCCTACAAGAAAATGAAAGGCAGATTCCAAGTAATCTCGAACTTGTTCAGTTATTGCTCTACTCACGCGGTACTTTGTGAGATTCTCATATATATATATATATATATATATATATATATATATATATATATATATATATATATATGTATATATATATATATATATATATATTGCTAAAATGAACAATAACTTTCTATCATTGCGGTTAGGTAAGGGTAATAATTAGAATTCCTTAATTCGCTGAAAGGTCTCCTGGATTTCCTCAACCCTCCTCAGGATCGTTACATATATGACTAGGCAACCATCCATTTCTCTAAAATGAGAAATTTCAAAAATTTCGTATTACCTAACGTTTAATGTGAATGCGAATTTCTTAGGGTATCTTTATATTTTTTTATAAAATGAACAATAACGTTCATTTAACGATACGGCTTCATGTAGACTCTCCACCACGATGGGGGAGAGGGAACGCCTCCCAATCTTTATATGTAAATTTTGTGCGAGATCGTCGATTCCGCCTACAGGGTGGGGGGGAGCCTTCTCAGGCCCAATGGAACAAGAAGAGGGTGTCACGCAGGAATTGTCCTCGGTGTCGTAATCTTTGCCCTGACCATCAACGGCATCACCTGACCATCAACGGCATATATATATATATATATATATATATATATATATATATATATATATATATATATATATATATATATATATATATATATATATATATATATATATATATATATATATATATATATATATATATATATATATATATATATGGAGCTCGGCCGTGAAGCCTGCATTTAATATTGAGGATAAATCCCCGATCCACGAGAAACGGATGTAGCATCTTTTCATTTTTCACTACGTTTCGAAAACTACAAGTTTTCATCTTCAGGATAGAATAAGTTTACAAAGTTAATACATATGAAGAAAACTTGAAAAGGCCAACAAGACATTATTTTAAAGAGTGATGAATTATAAAATATCAGTAAAATGTACTATAAGTTAAAAATTTTAAATATGACTTCGCAACAGTTAGATTTGCTTTAAAACCGACTCAAAAATTGCTAATATATACGAAGAAAACTTAAAAAGGCCAACAAGACATTATTTTAAAAGGTGCCCAATTATAAAATATTAGTAAAAAGTACTATAAGTTAAATTTTTTTGTTATTAAATATGACTTGGCAACCGTTAAATTTGCTTTTAGACTGACTCAAAAATTAGTTAATAAATTTAAGGATTATTGCAGAAATTAATTACAAACTATAAGAGAAATTGACCTGGCATTATTTAAAGATAGTAAATTTAAACTTTGTTTTTAAATTTGTAAAGACTGTAAGATTTAAAAACTTTTAATATAAAAACGAAAATTTGGGTACTTACTAAAGCGGATCCATCCTAGAGAGTGAATGGTAGGTTTAACAAGGGGCTAGTATATATAGGTTACATTGACGCTTGGTTTGTTAAAAGGCAAACCAACTAACAAACTAGTTAAAATTAGTTAATTAATAATGATATTGCACTTAAATCTTCATTGAGTGTAGGTTTGTAGTGTTTTATATATAAAGATTCGAGGGTTCTTAGGCAATGTTTGTTGTTGTTAAAGGCTAATACTTTAAAATTCTCAATAGAAATGTCAGTTTTACAGCTTATGGTGTGTTCCCTAATAGATGACTTTTCCTTTCTATTTAATATTTTGTTTGTGCGCCAACTAATCCCCATATGAGCAGAGAACCTAGCTCCAAGAGAGCTAACAGTGCTGCCAATGTAAGAAGCTCCAGTACAAATGGGACATTTAAATAAATAAACATTATCACTGCGGAACTCCAAAGAGATAGGATCTTTACTGTTAAAGAAACTTCCTATCGATTATTTGTTTATAAAAACTATTTGTGGCTTGATTTGGGGAAAAATCTTTTAAAAATAAATAGGATTTTTCTTTTAAAAGTATCCTTTAAAAAACCCATCTCTGAAATTAGTAAATATATGGGCATTTTAGGAACTTCTATGCAGGGTTGAGGGGGGTCAATGAGATTATCAAATAGCTTTTTTAAAACTCTTTATCATATAGGTCAGAAGGAAATAATTTTTTTATAAAATACTTCCTAAGAAAAATAAATTCATTATGGATGATAGCGAGAAACTTCTATGTATTAAAGTTTTTACTGTGGATATTTTGTATCCACAGGATACAAACAGGACTAGGTTTGAACCAGTTTAGTTTTTGTGATTTCGGATACAAAATATCCACAGTAAAAATTTAATACATAGAAGTTTCTCGCTATCATCCACTTACCAATCAATCCATAATGAATTTATCCTGATTTTCAATAGCACTTCGTCCAGTAGCTCAATGTGATGAAATTCCAGTACCTCTTTGGTGAATTTCCTGACATTAGTGATAAAGAATCTCCAGTGTTGAACAAAATAAAGAAGTGTTTTTTGACGATGATGCTCCACATCCCTTTTCCCATAAGGAGCTAAATCATCTAGTTCGTGATCTCAGTTTGTTAAATTCATCTGCCGAATTGTTGCCATCCAGATTGGGAAAAAAAACACCTCACAGTGCTCACATCACCATCTAACGCAACATACATCAATACTACCTCCGTTTTTTTTTTTTTCTCTGAAGAAATGGGCTTGGTGTACTGTGCAGATATTGCGCAGCTTTTGCACAAGTATGATGTGCCACAGTATTAACCCGACGATTGGAGATTTCATTAACAGTAGGGAGCGATTGCTGAAATGTGTTCTGTTGCACAATGGCAACCACTCCACTACACTGAAGAAGTATGAAGCGTTGAAGTACACCCTGGAGAAAATATGTTATCATCAGCATGAATGGTTGATTTGTGTTGATCTAAGGATTGTGAACTTTTTGTTGGGACAACTGTCCGAGTTCACCAAATAACCGTGCTTTCTGTGCATGTGGAATAGTAAAGACCGACCCCAGCATTACACGGAGAAGGACTTGCCTGTTCTGGAAGAATTGGTGCCTTTCAGAGTAAGGGAAGTCATAAAAACTCTGGTGGACAGAGACAGGATATTCTTCCCACCGCTGTATATCAAGCTCGGTTTGATCAAACAGTTCACCAAAGCTTTGTACAAGGATGGTGGCTGCTTCACTTCTTGTGCCACGCTTTTTCCACGATTGACCATGGAGAAGTTGAAAGTTGGCATCTTTGATGGTGGTCAACTCCGTCAGCTCATCAGAGGTCCAAAGTTTAAAAATTCAATGGACGAAGTGGAACTCAAAGCGTGGAAGGCTCTTTTTCTGGTTGTGAAGAACTTTCTTAGCAAGAAGAAGGCCAGGAACTACCCCGAACCTCGGATGCAACATGAGCATCAAAATGCATCATTTATTTTCTTTCACAGATAGATCGGTTTCCTCAGAATCTTTGATCAATTAGCGACGAGCAGGGGAAGAGATTCCATCAAGACTAGAAAGAGATGGAGACCAGGTATCAGGGACGCCAGGATGCAGTTAGTCATGATGGCTGATTACTGGTGGACTCTAAATAGAGACATCCCTACCGCTGAACATTCTAGGAGTTCGATGAAACGGAAGTTCAATGCCCTGAATTCTGAACAGTGATGACCTAATTTCCAATTTACATGTAATTACATGTATCAATGTCTACTATTCCTTGAACACTAATAAATTTTGGTAACATCTAATTAATAAATTGTTTTAGAAAACAATATTTTTATCTTAAACACTTATTTCGGATGAGAAATATTAACAAAAATCAAGCGGAAATTTCACAAAAATGTAATCGATTTAGTTATAAGATCGGATTTTTTAAAAATCGACTTTCACAAAGAACCTGACCTGATCTGAGGAAACGGATGTCATTTTCTGATTCAGCGGAGCAAAATTGTCCTAAATAAGAACAGCGTCAAATATGGTGGAGGAAGCGTTATTGAGCGAATCATATTTCGCGGAAGGTACTGACCCACTTGTCTCCTTGCATGAGAGATTAAATTCTCAAGTGTATAAAGAACTTCTGGAAGCACATGCTGTGCCCCATATGAGAGCAGCTTCTACCCAACCTGCCATTTTTCTATAGGATGATGTACCTTGTCACAAGGCAAAGTTGCTGAAGAAATTACTGAATCGAGAGAAAGTAAATGTCATGGACTGGCCTGCTCAGAGCCCGCACCTCAATCTGATTGAGAATTTGTGGAAGACACTACATAGGAGAGAGAAGTAAGGAGAGAAAACAAAGCACCGTCGAAGAACTTTGGGAAATATTACAAGAATGGAGAAAATTAACACCGGAAGAATGCCGCTCCTTTGGTAGATGTCAGTATGTAATTGATAGTAAAAGGTCTGCATACCAAGTACTAATATATTCTAAAAGGCAAAAATTATCTGTCCAAATCATTTTGACCACCATATTTTGGGAATAAAAATGCTCTTTTGCACCTAACTTGAGTTTCAGCCATCCTAACATGTACAACTTATATCTATGCCATAGACCTCTTTTAAGAGGTATGTGGCTATGCTTATTTTATATCTAATTTATCATGCATTATTTAGCATTAATTGTTTTGAATTACTCTAAGATTTGTGTAGGTTGCTACAAGTTAACATTAATGGTATCCGCTGTCATATCGACACTAGTCAGAACATATTGTCTATTGACGCAAAGCGGCGTTTTCGACTTGGGTAAGAGGAGTTCGTGGTTCGAATCCTACATTAACATTAAGTCTCCGTTGAGAAATACATCAATGGCGAGGGCAACTGGGTGCTAAAACCCGTGCCAAAAAGAGAGGGAGAGACGAAAGCACGTGTGATTGTCCAAGGGTTAGTGTGAGGCAGTGGTGTATATACACATGGACACCTGATGGTGTGAATTGTTGTAATATATGTGCGAATGTTACCGTGCGTAAATTACCATAGTGCAAACAGGTAGGTAACATTATATTTAGTGTTCTTTTCTCAGATGTTGCTCGTTGTGGGTCGTGATGAGGAAGATTTGAAAAGACAAGTCTAAGAATTCAAAATGAGGAGGGTGGGGGCAGATGGGAGGAAATAAAGGAGAGGAATCGCAATTTTGTTGATGGTTTCGCAGCTAAACTGGGTTAAGATATTGGCCTATTGCGCCAAGGGCCGATTCTGGACGAGGAGCGATTTAACCTTTACCTTCCTCTTGTTCATTCTTCCCACGGGAGGTCTAAGATAGGGTTGGGGGAATTGAAGCTGTACTCTCGATGCGGGTTTAGTCTCAAGTTGGTTCGTAAAATTTTATATATATAAATGACCCTTCATAACCCAACGCTTTCGTGTGGCACTATTGGTTCACTTATACTTATTATTTCCCCCCAAACAAAATTACATATTGAATCTCATTTTACATAGGTGGTATATAAACTGTAGCATGTAAAGTAACCTAATCTAGATTGTTTTGACAGCAATAGCCAGCGTTACTAGTTGCATCCGAAACGAACAATTTAATATTGCTTCTTATCTTGGTTCTCACTGGATCGGGTAAGCAATAAGTGATCCCATTATATTGCAACTGGTAGCGGTATTCTAGACAGGATTCCTATGGATACAGTTTATAGCAGAGGTTTTCAACAAAGGGGGGGGAAGTTTTAGGGTTTCTGGAGGGAGGGGAGGTCTACATATTGATATCTTCACACAGTTAAAATATTGGCGCCGCTGCCCCTCCTCTCTCACCAGCTGGGTCGGTGTGACTCATACTTGTATTTTTTGCTGGGTCCATGTTACAGAGTTCACGCCTGGATCATATGGCTTGCCTATTTGGGTAACATTTTTGAGCAGCTAAATAAACTGAATCCTCAGATGTAAGTAAAAAATGCAAACTATAAAATCCATTCATTCTTTGAATGCTTTCATAAGCAACCTGGAAAATGGTTAATATAAAAAAATGTAAAGTTTCAGAAAATGTCAGCAATTCTTGTTGGTGCTTCCACAATTTACAAAAAATAAAAATAGTGCATTAGCATGACAGCACTGGAAAATGAATTCAGCCGATATTTTCCTGAACACAGTGATGGTTACTTTAGTGTGAAATCCATTAAAATACTTAGTTACTAAAGTTCCTGATGATTGTAAAGCTGAAGACGGATTCCGGAGCAAAGGATGTTCGATGAGAAATCACTCATAGAATTTTGTCCCACAGGGGTAGAATAGAGCTTACATTCGTGTCGCCATATGTGTTTCTTTTCAACTATGTTGCAAATGAAAACGAAGTATATTAGGAATTTGAAAATGACCTGCGTTGTGCCATTTCAAACATTCCACTTTTCCCAAAATTGGCAATTAAAAAAAAATCACAGGTATCTCATTAACTTTAATCTTCATTATTTCGAGTGTACCTCGTGAACCAATCTTTGGATTAGGGAATGACATTTACAGATGGTGGAAAGAAAATTCAGAGCTATTGGTTTATTGGATGTTGGTACGAGGGGCAGTCAATAAGTTTTGCAATTCGGATATAAGGAAACGAGATATGAGGAAAAGTGTTTTATTATTTTTCAATATAACTACCCTCGACTTCAATGCACTTGCGCCACTTGTCCCTGAGTCTTCGAATTCACGACAACCAGAAATTTCCCGACTGCTGTTCAATCCACTCCTGGACGGCGAGCTGGACATCTTCATCGTCCCGAAACCTGCGTCGGCGCAGTGCAGTCTTGAGTTGGCGGAATAAAAAGTAGTCGCTAGGGCCCAAATCTGGACTGTAGGGGGGATGGTTGAGCTCCTCGAATCCGCACTCGCGCAGGGCATCTTATGCAACTCTAGCCATGTGGGCTTTGGCGACGTTGAAGTCGATCATGGGGCGTGAGGTTTCGTGAGGTTTCTAGGGACCCAACGGGTCATGGCCAAATTGTCGTGGATGATGCTCATAACACTTCCATGTGATATTCCAAGTTCTCGCTCGATTTCTTCGACCTTCACCCGTCGATTTTTGAGCAAGGAAGGAAAGAATGCAAAAGAGATCCATGAACGCATGGTTGCAGTGTACACCGACACCGCCCATTCCTATGCAACCATTGCTCGCTGAAATAGGGAGTTCCGCTATGGTCGTGAGTCCCTTGAAGTTGACCCCCGTCCAGGACGCCCGTTAGACGTGACCAACGAGGACAATGTGGCCCGTGTAGAGAGGAGGATCCTCGAAAATCGACGGGTGAAGGTCGAAGAAATCGAGCGAGAACTTGGAATATCACATGGAAGTGTTATCAACATCATCCACGACAATTTGGCCTTGACCAAGGTCTCTGCCCGTTGGGTCCCTAGAAACCTCACGCCCCATGATCGACTTCAACGTCGTCAAAGTTCGGAGGAGCTGCTGATCCTGTACCACCAAAACCCGGCGGGATTCGAGTCACGCATAGTGACAGGTGATGAAACGTGGGTCCATCACTGGGATCCCGAGACCAAGCTCGAAACCATGGCCTGAAAGCACAGGGGCTCTCCGACCCCCATCAAGTTCCGGACCCAACCCTCAGCCGGGAAGATCATGGCCACCATCTTCTGGGATTCTGAGGGAATGTTGATGGTGGACTATGCGCCTCGTGGAAGGACCATCACAGGCCAATATTACGGCCGAGGAACTGGCTGGGTTGAAGAAGTGCATCCGTCAGAAGTGGCGCGGCAAGTTGACACGCGGTGTCCTGCTCCTCCACGACAATGCCCCTGTCCACAAGGCAAGAGTTGCACAAGCTGCCCTGCGCGAGTGTGGATTCGAGGAGCTCGACCAGCCCTCCTACAGCCCAGATCTGGCTACTAGCGACTACTTTTTATTCCGCCAGCTCAAGGCTACAATGCGTGGATGCCAGTTTGGGGACGATGAAGATGTCCAGCTCGCCGTCCAGGAGTGGATTGAACAGCAGTCGGGAGATTTCTGGTTGTCGGGAATTCGAAGCCTCAGGGACAAGTGGCGCAAGTGCATTGAAGTCGAGGGTAGTTATATTGAAAAATAATAAAACACTTTTCCTTATATCCGAATTGCAAAACTTATTGACCGCCCCTCGTAGCTCTGTCGTTCCAACTTGCTTGTCGTCTGCTTTTAGGGTAGGCGAGGCGTGACACCGTATTTGTCTCTTTTAGTTGCAGCGTCTGAGCGACTAAAACATGCCAATATGATTCTTTTTATTTATTTGTTTAATCTTTTTTTGGTCAATAAATATGTTAAATTATAGTTATTTTCCCTTTTTTTTCAACCTCCGGTGACGCATACGTTTTTTTCTGAAAATTATTGTAGTGCCTGGGTGGAAAGAGGTTGGGAAACTAACTGCGTTAGAAGATTGGGGTGCAACGTTGGTGCTAAATATTTTCGCAGTTTTATTAATTCTCATAAATTGGGTTTCATTTGCTCGTTGGCTGAAAGGTTTTGAAGGAGTTGGAGAAAGTCGAATCAGCATCATATTCATCGCCATTTTGAACTCTCAACTTTTTGTTCCAAGTTGAGAAAGATGCAAATCAGAGGAATGTGGGAAAGATATTGTGGAAGGGGGGGGGGTGGATTGTGGCTCAATGCCATCCCTCTAAAAAGAGCTGAACAAAATTTCGCCCAAGAAAATACGATGAATGGGATTGAAATGGCGTGCGTATAGGTAGCTAAGTTGCGCCATTCGTAGACAAGTTCTCGCGACCTGATAATGGAATGCACATAAAGATTAGAATGATAATCGCTAGTGAACCCAGATTGGGAACCCTTCGTGACTCCGGAGTGGGGGGGGGGGGGAGGGGCGTTTCGCTTCACGGGTATGTTATGAGTAACCCCGTAGAGGGGGTACCAGAACCCCCATCGATAGGGCTGCGAAACGCATGTCTTATCTCTGCGCTCGCTGGGATTGAACCTGGCACCTCGGTGCCAGAAATCCAACGCAGGCTGCCCTCAAGGCTCCCGAGAACTCGTGCAAACGTGCGTGTAGAATACGTGTTAAAGAAAACTTGAAAGCGAATAAAGAAAAAAAAATAGTGTGTGCCGACTAGTCGTGTGTGTGTGTGTGTGTGAGAGAGAGAGAGAGAGAGAGAGAGAGAAGGAAGAATGCCAGTGGAGGATAGGAAAATGAGAACTTAAAATAAAAGTAGAAAATTCGATTATCCGCGGAGGAATGGTCGTAATGATTGAATTCAACCGGCCGGAGAAAAGTGCTCGAAGGACTGCGTTTAATGAAATCTTTTATCCCAACACCTCCACCCGACTCCTCTTAACTTCTTTGCGATGCCCCTTTTATCTCCGTCTGTGTGTCTTTAGTCGGCCCTTCAATGGCATTAATCAGACTCTTTCCAGCGTTCAGAAAAAGAGGCCCGAATCGGGACAACGAACGGCCGTCTCGGTGATCATCGCGGAGGATGAGCGGTGCGAGCGGCGCCCGGCGGCGGAAAGGCCACCCGCTCCGAGAAGAACGTCCAAAATTGTATTTCAATACCTCGGATCTTTCGCCCTTTGCTCACTCCGTCTCCCACTTCATTGCCCACCCAATATCTCGCCCATGTTACTCACCCAATATCGCGCTCATTTTAGTCAACCCAAATCCTGCCCATTTTACTCAAACAATCTCGCGCCCATTTTACACACCCAATATTTTTACCTTTTTTTTCACCCAATATCACCCATTTACCCATTTTACTCACCTAATATCACATCCATTTCACTCATCCAATATCTCTCCCATTTTAGTCAACCAAAATTTCACCCATTTTACTCACCAAATATCTTGCCCATTTTACTCGCCTAATATCACGCCCATTTTACTCACCAAATATCACGCCCATTTGTACTCACCCAATATCTCGCCCACTTTACTCTCGCAATACCAATATCACGCATTTACCCAATACCTTGCCCATTTTACCGACTCAATATCTCTCCCATTTTATCATCAAATATTTGGCACATTTTTCTTCCCAATATTTCACCCCTCTTTTCACCCATTATTTCGTCTATTTTACTCATCCAATATCTCGCCCATTTTACTCACCAAATAACGCCCATTTTACTCACAAGTATCACGCCATTTCATTCACCCAATATCGTCCATTTTACTCACCCGCTATCTGATCCATTTTACGCACCCAATATCTCCCATTTTAGTCAGCTAATCTTGCCATTTTACTCACTCAATCTTCTACCCTTATGCTCCATCATCACTCAGTCTTACTACTTCATCCAATAACTCACTCTTTCATTCATTTAAGCGCTTCGAATTTGTAATTTTGAATACTTGTTATATGTATGAGTTAGTGTGAGGGGTCTTTGAATGCCTCATCCAGGACTCCATTCTCTCACTGATGTATTTTCCCGCTATCTCTTCTTTTTGTTTCTCTCTCTTTTCCTTCAATTGTCTCGTGTATAAATGAATTGAGCGAAGAGCGAAAGAGGGCGTCACCCCAACCCAAACAAATGGCCGTGTTTTCACTCGTTCACTATGAATTAAAGGAGCAGGGAGAGAAGGGTGTTCCCGTGTATTCTCCGTTATTATAAAATGTGTTGAGGTGTAGGTGCAATGTGTAACTGTGCGCGCGCAATTCATACAAAGCTGATTTTCGTTATTAGATCTGTTTTTTTTGTCACTTGCCGCTCATTTTTGTCTTTTTTGTTCCGGCTGATTCATTCGAAAGTATTTGCGGGTAGTGTTTTGTGTGAAATTGTGTCGTTCTGCTCCGATGTGTTGGCTTCCATTCTTTGTTTCAACCACATTTTACGGTTTTCCGGCAATGGATTGGTGTGCATCAAAGCCACTAAAATTGCCCAGGCCTTTTATTTTCTATCATTGCATGATATTTGCGCATTTGTTGTGACGAGAGGATGCCTAAATAAATTCCGATTCCTAAGTCGTGTCAATATTATTTGATCTATTTCTTTTGCCATCATTATTATTAGTAGTAATATTATACTCTTCAACTACTTGAATACGATACTCATAGTAGGAGTTTACTTACTTTTATGTTTGAGATTTAAACACTGAAATAATTTGGTAGATTTTTTTTTCCAAAATTGAACTTTATCTACTCTTGGTATGACCGAGCCACCAGTCTATCCGAATCCATCAACCCTTGCTGCTCAGTGAACAAAAATCCACTCGGATCTATCCAAGGTGTCTATCCAAATCCTTCTACCTTTGATGCCCACTTCCTTGCAGGCGGGAGGCCCTTTGTTATTTGTTACACTTGGTACCAGCAGGAGCTGCACGCCCTCTCGGTCTGAGTGCACATTAGGGAAGCCATGTCATTCGATTGACTCGAACACTCGGACGTGGCCCGGGAAAGTTGTTGTTGCGCTTCCTCGGTGCTACTTTTTTATTTTGACTCTACCCCATCCCCCTTCAACCTTTTGTCTACCTGCACTTGGTACCGGGGGGAGCTGTTATCTCCCAGTCTGAGTGCAAAATAAGAAAGGCAACTCACTGTGGAATTGAACTCTGGCGGGACTTGAGGAAGTTGTTGGTGCGATTCCTCTTCCTTCCCTATCAGCATTCGGGTGGTTTTTCTACGGCAATCTTCTCAACCTTTTGCCAAGATTTAAGAACCAAGATTATTTAAGTGGAGACGGCGTTTCTCCCTCTCCATTAACTACGGTTTCTGTGGCCCATCTTCTCTTCCAGGAGGTCCATGTTCCCTTTGAGGAGCACAAGCTCCTCAAAGTTGACCTCATCTAGGGAGGACCCTCTTGGACCTGAGGACTTCTCCGGCCGTGCTGAATAGCCTTTCCACAGCTGGGGAGGGGGGTATTGTACTTAATGAATAAGTCTCCCCCCCCCCACACCCCTGTGCTGCTAGTGGAAGAGGGACCAGGCCAGCTCGCCTTTAGAGGGCACTTACTCCTCCCTGGACCTCGGGACCTCCCTCACATCCTGCTGCTGGTTGGCCGGGCCTCTAGGGGCTTATATCTTAGTGAGGGACATCCCCTCTCTCTTCCCTTCAAAATAATCTGACTGGCAACCTCCACTGGAACGGATCCTCACGAAGGGAACGGGAGAGCCATTACCCTCGTGTGCGAAGGACGCGCCAGCTTTGTGTCTCCGTTCCGCATATACCAAATCCTTTGAAACCTTTTCAATCTTAAGAGTCCTTCGCGATTTTGCTGGGTCCCGCTATCGGCACCTCCACTCGTCTCCGCTGCATGGCCGATCGTGCTGCCTCATCTGTAGTTGCCCCTAAACTGTGCAGTGGTCTGCGCCTTGTCATGCGCTCCTCTTCCTCGCCTGGTGCTCCCCCTCATGGAAATACTATCTGTAGCCTGTTACACTTATACCCCTCACCCCGTTCCTTGGAAGCGCCCTACCAGCGGCAGACCCTCCCTTCCTATCACAGGGGACTGGTGGCCTAAAATAGAAGGCTTCCGGTGGGAGCGGCTTGAAAGGGCCAACTCCTTTAGGGGAACAAAGGAGAGAAGGGCCCGTCGGTCTGTGCCCTCTAACCTTCTCTAGTCCTGCATTTTAAACCTGCAGGGGTCGATAAGAGTCCTCGATTGGGATCTTCGATGCCTTGGGGAGGGAATGGCCGCCACATAGAGTCCTCCTGAGATTGACATGGTCCCGGAGGCGACCCAGCCGCGTATAGCAAGCTCTTCTATTGGGGCGAACCTGCGTTCGGTAATAAAGACCAAACCTAGATCCGCCCCTGTGAAAACTTCTCTTCACGTGGCTTGGGCTCCCGAAGACTCACAAGGAGAGGATGGACCTCCTTACCCAGCTGGTACCCTTTTGTCAGCTAAGACCTTCTAGGCAAGGAAGGAGAGCCCTGGCTTTAGCCGAGGCTGGGTGTAAACCCTTTGAGCCGCCAGCTCTATCAGGGGAGCCCCCGGGATGAGTAGAACCCGGAGAAGGGTTCCGAATGGGCGTGGAAACTACCGTCTTCTGGGGTTCTTGAAGCTGCCCCCTGAAAGAAGGACCTCACCAAAGGAGCTTCGGCTCCTACGCCTCCAACCAAGGCTGGGCTTGATGGTTAGGATACGGTGGATCCTCCAAAAGAGGGAAACGTGGACCCGAAGCCGCCCTGTCTGCCAATGGTTTCTAGTCGGGAGAAGGAAAAGACTCGCATAGTAAGCCCAACCTCCCCCGATAAATCCTCGAAGCCAACAGCGCCCGGTTGGCCGAACAATGCTTCAACCAAGCGTACAGTCACTCCCGTCCAAGTATTTTCTTAGAAGAGGGCACCCGCATCTGCGAGCTAGACCTCGAAGGCATATTCCTTCAATGAAATTCCCGCCGACTCCGAGCCAACAGGGAGCTGCGGAGGCTTGTCTCCTCCCGTTCCTCGTTAGCTATCTTTATATAGGAGACCATGCTGGGCGCGTGCTTCATGCCCACCCTTCCGGTGAATAAGAGGTTTTCGACCCAACCACCATGGGTGGGACCGGGAAGGGTGATACGCGTTTTTCTATTTGCTTTAAATACCTCCATTCACGCAGTAGCAGTGCAGCCCCACCTGGGTAGGAGGTGTACTGTTATTTCTGCATACATTCCACCGTCAGCCGACTTCGACGCGGGAGATTTCGGCCGCATCTTGGCACGATTGCCGAGGTCTTTTCCACTCATCGGGGCTTTCAACGGTTGACACCCCCTTTGGGGAGACTACTAGACCAATCCCAGAGGTCAGGTCTTTGCTAACCTGAATTTGGGTGGGAGGTGGTCGATGACGTCCATATTAGTGATCACTCCCCCATTAAAATATTTTCTGAAAGACCAGCCTGGTGTGGTTTGACGCGGGAGCGGTGGTCCGCTTTTCAGGAAAGGACTGATTTCTCTGTCTCAGTCGTTGAGTTTTTCTATCGGCAACCCCATCGCCATGAACTTAACTACCATTTCTAGAACGTCTAGCCGTTTTGCACGCCGACCGCTTCTGTGGTGGTTAGCCGAGTGTGAGACGACCCTCAAACAGAAATGGTATGTTTACATTCGTTATAAGCGCCGGCTGAACGATTTCACTGTCGGCAAATTTCCTCGAGCTAGAGTTAGGTTCCGGTATGTTTCGAACCACGCCCCCTCCCCGCCGCTTTTGCTGGCGGACATACGTGTCTTTACTTAACGGGGGAACTGCGAGCTAAAAGGATTCGAGACAAGTTCTTGCAAGATCCCCTTTCCCCTTTCTTCAGAAAAGGAGGTCCACAATCTCGGACCACGCGTCCGTAGAGGTCGTCACGACTGCTTTATCCGTAGTCTCTAGGTTTTCTTTCAGTGAGCTAAGTCTCACTCTCGCTTCGCTCGCGGCCACTGCCCCTGGTCCGGACGATATCCCGTATGATATGCCTCGGCACCTCGTTGACTAGGCATTGCCTTTGTTAGATATGTTCAACAGAATCTGGATAGATGTTATCCTCCCAGACTCCTGGGCAATAGCTACTGTGTTCCCTTTTTTTCAAACCGGGGAGAGATCACTCTACCCTGGCCTATTTCTACCCAGACTTTCTAAACTTCTGCATGTGAAAGTTGATGGAAAATTTGGTAAATGTTAGATTAGCTTTTTCCTGGACAGAGGAAGTCACCTGTCTTCTGCAGAGTGCGGCTTCCGCAAGTTCCACTCCAGGGCGGATGCTCTCTTCCTACTGGAAAATGACAACATGGCAATATGGTATCATTGAGACTCCACGTGATGTGAGATGTTGAATCCGCATATGTGTATGGGGAGCCCTGTCTTGCCCAATGACGCCACCCTAGATGTACCACCTTCGACTATTTGTCGCCACACCTTTTCTCTCAAATATTCCACAGCGCCCGGAGTATTGGGTTCGGCCAATACTCCCACGCTGGATCCGTGCCAGTGTATACGGATGGTTCCAAGTCCCAAGAGGGGAGTCGGTTTTCACGCCGTATTCCTCCGTTTGAAATCAGCGAAGCTCTGACATGCGTTGTGTCTGTCTATGGTCGAACTGGTTGCAATATACCGCTTGGTACGGGAAATAAGGCACCGTGCCCGGTTCGGAGACCGAATTGTATTCTTTAGCGACTTACAAAGTGACCGGAGTGCTTTTTGGGCATTGGAATGTCTCCACCTCCTGGTTCCTGGTATCCGTGACGCCACAGTTGCCGCTACCCGGACGGATACCGAGATTATCTTCTCCCTTGTTCCTTGACATGTGGGAATTGCGGGGAATGACGAACGCCAAAGAGTCGGCGTTGACTGAGCGACCACTCCAGCGCTTCGCTCTTCCTCACACCACTACATGAGAGAATTCTAGCCAACTCTACCGGATATTTGTCAAAGAAGATGGGAAACGGCCGAGTGTAACTTAAACTTTCGTGGTATTGCGCCAGAGACTGTTCCCATGGACCTACCCCTTAATGTTACGACGGCTTCAGTTCGCTCTATTTCGTTTTCGAATTTGCTACACTCGTTGGACGGACGGCTATTTGATGAAGCGCTCGCCTGCACTTGATTGCGATACTGTGTTCTTCCCCCAGACTGTTCGGCACATTTTGGTTGAATTTCTCACTGTGGCTGATATTCACTAACGTTACCTGTGCCGATATGGGGACAGGCGGGGGGGGGGCGCTACATTCAGCTTGTTTTTGTATTCGGGACGGGTTCGTGTACACAAACTTGTTAGACTATGTAACTTTTTGGAGGAGGCTGCCCTGCTTCATTTGTTTTATTTAGGTCGTATGCTCCTGCGCTGAGGAGATCAGACCGTCCCCCGACGCCGTGGCATGCTCCTTCTTTTTGCCTCGTTTGTTTTCGGTTTGGGTTTTATGTTTGGTGTTTGACTTATTTTATATTTTAATATCGACTAGTATTAGGCTTATAATTAATTCATTACGGCGATTATGCTCCTATAGGCATTCGCCAGATGGGTGCTAATAAAATCGCCTGGCGCTTTCGAACGGGTTCTGAAAACCCGCCTCTTCTGTCACGCCTTCCCCTAGTCGATGAACGGGTGCCCTGCGAAGGTTTCAAGTTCTTGAAGGGCGCCATATATAACCTCTTGGCCGACCGGTTGATTTACCAGCCTTGTATTTTTCGGTCATAGGCTGACAGAATATTATGGACTACACTTTTAGAGCACTTGACAGTCTCTACAAGAGCTCCAATTAAGAGACAATTCCTGGAGCCCAGCTTTATGATCGGCTCGCAGACACAGAGAGCCGTAACAGATTTCTTAGGCCTGTTTGTTACCTGGGCGAGATTGAACTCAAGTTAGTTGATAATAATAAACATTGCCGTTTTATTCCTTTTCAATTTGCATAACGTTTACCCATACGCATTTATCTGTACGTTAACGTTTCTCAATTCTGGAAAATAGATTTTCTCTGCCAAAAGTTATGGAAGATGTGATAGAAATACAGCCGTTCTGATCTTTTTGGACACTACTCTTATGTGTATTTTCCTCCGGGGTTTAGCGTGTGTGCATTTGCATGGTGTAATGTTGAGTTCACGACTCTACTTCATTGTATCAATCTTGTTCTGCTGATTCGAGCTAGTTTGTACACATATCAATCACCCCGTTATATGTGCGTGAAATAGTGTATGATCATATACGCCTCTTTGCTCATGTTTGTGTCGGAGAGGGAGCGGTGTGGAGTGATGGAGCGTGTATTTACGACCAGTTACCACCGAATAGCGTGACGTCTAACCGTGTTTACATATACCCGGCGTACAAGCCGATTTTAGGGTGTGTGTGTGTGTGTGTTGTGAGAGAGTGCAATGGAACGCGACATATTGTTTATGTTTGTTATGAATGGAATGGCGGGGGAATGAACTTTGAAAACGACCGGTGAGGCGGGGCGATGATCTACGTGATGGCCTCGTATATCCGGAGACGTTCTCTGTCGCACTTCCGTACTCCACCACCCACCTCCTTACACCCTTGCGTGTGAGGGTGGGGTCACGGGGAGAGCGGGGATGTGTTCTCTGCCGCGCGGTGTAACAGATAAGAGATCGGGCTTTTAATGGCGTTGGATAATGCACAATAGAGTAAAAGTTATATTAGTGTCCCTTTGTGTTGTTAACCAACTCATTTTTCTTTTTCTCTTTACAAAAGTTGACCTTTTGTTATTAATCTCGTCTCCCACAATGCGACCCTCCCCCCTCCCGGCTACACCTGAAGTCTGGTGGAGGAATAGAACCCCTCTTCTGATCACAGTGTGTGCAGCATTCAAAGAGGTGTCACTAATAGGTTGGGTCAACATGCCGCAACTGACATGCGGATGATTGCGTGCCCTCCCAGAGAAAATGCACCCTCGGGGAGGAGGCGCAGAACCAAGACTTTTGGCGGAGACGCATCAGGAACATCGACCCTGCGTGATGGGGGGGGACAAGATGCAGCGAAAGGAGATGTAGTGGTCTACAAATACCAAGTATAGAGGGATATTCTACTCTGAAGTTTTTTTATTGAGCTGGTTGAGAGTATATAGGTGGTCACTCGTTGAGAAGCCTTTTCCGAAGCCAGCTTGTTCTCACGCTTGATGGTCATCTAAGTGGTCTTGCAGTCTTTTAGTAATAACTCTTGTGAATAGTTTTTAGGCACGAGAAAGGCTGCTTAGTATGTAGTTTGTAAGTTCCGTTTGATCACCCTTTGTGTATAGAAGGATTAGTATGGTATTGTTCCAGTCCTCCGAAATCTTGCCATGCTTTAGACATTCAGTGAAGAGGCGTGCTAGTTTGTCCACAATATCATCTTCAGAATCCTTCAGCAAGTCCGAAGTGATGTTTTCCTGACCTTGTATTTTGTGGCTCTTCATATGTTTGATTGCAATTTAAATTTCCGATATGAGAACGGCTGGGAGATTATTGGGTGTTGTTGGTTGGTTGTGGTTCTGGATGGTATTGTTTGAGTACAACTTTTCATAGAACTTCTTAGTTCTTTTAACTATTTATTCTTTCTCGATCCTTGATGGTTATACAATCTTCCTCTTTTATAGCAACTATGTGAATTTTTTCTTTTAGAAGTCTCTTATTAAGTATTTATTTTACCCCTTTTCTTCTTTGGTGGTGTCTTAGACAATAGTTTTATTATATTTTCGAATGTCAGCTCTGTTTATTTTTGATGAGCTTATTTAGTTCTGTTTATTCAATTTGTTGGTTGGTGTTTATTGCTTTAAGGTCTGCGTTTCTTCATTAAGATTAAGGTTTGTTTTGAGAGGTTGTTGTTGTTGTTCTTATTTTCTGTTTCCTTGTAGTTTTCAGCAGTGTAAGCCATGTGTTTGATAAAGTTATTTTTCATCGCTTTTATATTGCTGTGGTTAATGGGAAGATGGCGCTGGAATTCTAAAGCGAGATTTTTCTGAAATTGAATAATTTTCTTCTCTTTCTGAATGTTAATTTTTATCCTACATCTGTTCACCCTTTGGTCACGGATTTTAATTTTATTGATGAATTGAAGATTATTCGAGTGATTATGCTTCATTGTATATCCCATAGTTTGGGCTAATCTAAGTCCATCTTTGCTGTTGTTTCTATTTTTAACAGTGTTAGAAATTTTAAGGTCTTAGGCAAGTTTAAAGTCAACCGGATCTTGTCCACTTTCATTTCGTTCCCCATTGAGAACTTTCCCGTGCAGGACTTTATTTTTCCCGACTTTTGCATTATCTCTCATGTTGTTAATGTTAAAATGGGCTATGTTTGTATTTAGGCTTGTCTTGATATTATCATAGAATTATCTAATTCTTCCTCCCTACTGGAAAATGTCGGTGCGTATACTTGCGACTATTTTGAGGTTGTACTTCTTAGAGACTTAAGGTTTACGTAAACTACTCTTTCCGATATGCCGTGAAACTCTATTATCATTTCTTTGAACTCCTTATTTTTTTAGGAATCTAAGTCCATGATGCCTTTGATCTTTTCCTCTGTGGTAGAGAAGGTAATATTTACTTATTTCAGTGATAGCTTTCCCATATCGTCTGATTTCACATAGACCAATTATATGCCACAGTGCGTATGCGTTTGTTGACAGAAGGCAAAATATTTTGGTTCTGATTCGCTAGTGGATCCCATTTATTTCCTAGACTACCTCAAGAACAATCCAGGATGCTATTGAGCGGGGTCCTTCTACTTTGATTTACGCGCCACACGTCTGATTTGATTGTTGGGCCCCCGTAAGGGGCGCGGCGATTTGCCATCCTGGCTGCCGTGCTGACGGGACTCAGCACCCCGTCCGGCCCCAGCTTAGCCTCTCTTCCTTCCTTCAAAACACTTGTTTCCTCGCTTTTCACACAACCTCTCCCACAACTTTCTCTGGTCAGCCTCTAATTTCACAGGGTAGATGCTGACCTTCTTCTCAAGCCAACCGTCCCGGATCGGGGCTGAAGGGGGAGAGGACAATGTTCCCTAACCCCTGAGCTCCGGTTCGGGATGGGGGGTTTTTAACAACCTGCTTCATCCCCACCCATACCTTCCTCACATCCCTCTTCCTCTCCTCTTCACATTCTATCCATTTTTACGCCGTGTCTAAGGTGGAGCCGCCATGCCGATGGACTGCCAGGCCACCAGGCGGGAGGGGTGGTCCCAAATGGCGGCGCCTGGCTCTGCCAGGCCTGTAAGCACCTCTTGCAGTGCGGGCAACTGCAAGAGGTGATGAGCTATTGCATCCCGTATAAAAAGAGGGTCACCATGCCCATGTATGAAAAAACCGCCAAAAAACCCCAACCCCCAACTTCCCCTGAAACAGCGACGGAGCAGTCCTCGGGCAGCTCCAGCAAAAAAATGGAGGGTCATCCCCCCTGTGCTTGCGCAGGGGACCCTCCATATCTCTTGAACCGGAGAGGAGGCTTACTCCTCTCCTACGCCTACGGGTGAAGGGGACTCCCCCTCACCCCCTTCTCTGGAGGTGCTTTCGGGCACCTCCCTCTTACCAGAAGGCAGTCCCCTCTGTTCTTTCCAAGGGGACTGCCAAGAAAGCCAGCAGGCAGCCCTTAGCCAGTCGCTTCACATGGAAGTGGCTCGGTAGGGCAAACCCCCCTTAGGGGGGAGAGGGAAGCCAGGCCCCTTCGGTCACTTACCTCAAAAGACCTGCTGGCAAGAATATTAAACCTTGCCGGAGTCAAGGCCTGTGCCTCCCCACACAAGACTGGCGACACTGCCAAGGGGACCTGCGATGTCCTGGGAGGGGATGGCCAACTGGAGGCCCCTCCTGTGATAAACATGGCCCTTGAGGAAAACCAGCCTCAGACGGTAGGGCCTTCCATGGGGGGGGAATCCGGGCTTGGCGCCAAGCACCGAACCTGAATCCGCCCCTATGCAAGGTCCTCCTCAAACGGCTGGAGATTCTCAGGCAGTACAAGGAGGGGAGGGATCTCCTCCGGATAATGCCCCTACGACCACCAGGACCTTCTCCATTTCGGAGAAGGACCTGGCTGAGGCCGGTACATCTGGCCTGGGGGCTTCTACCGGTGGAGGTGAGAAGCGGGTTCATTCCCCGCCCTCCTCTCCTAAAAAGAAAAAGAAGACAAGAAAGACTAAAAAGACTCGGGGCTCCTCTCCATCCGCGGGGGCTGTGGGGACGGATGGGTCTGTTGCCACTATAGCAAGCGACCAAGCCAAGATCGGCACATCCGGCCCCTCTGCCCCCCCCCCCCCGGTTGCGGAGCCCCTGACCAAAACCAAAAAGGCACAGGGCGGAGCCTCGATGACATCGGGGCCCCTCATTCAGAGGTTACCTGGCGTTTTTGAGCCCGCTGGCTTTAAACGCTTCCTCGTTATTCGCTCCACTGATGGCACCATGTTGTCCAAGGGCAACATGATCCATCAGAGGAGAAGATTAGCTAGTGCAATTGGTAGAGAGCCGAAGGTGACCCGTTTCTCGGACGGGAGCCTTCTGGCGAATGCGGCGAATCCCGCCGAGGCGGCCAAGATAAGTGCTCTTCGGACGCTTCATGGCACCCCGGTGAGTGTGACGCCGCACTCTACCATGAACTTTGTGAAAGGAGTATTTTATGCGAGCGAACTCGTTGACCAGGGCTCCCCCCTCTTCCCCTAGCGTGACCGTTTCCCGTAAGGCGAACCAGCCACGCGCCTCCACCGAGTCGTTAGACTCACAGGAGGCAACACCCCTGAAGATGTTCGCTAGGCGATCTTCCGGGGTTCCTAAAGCTGTCCCCCGAAAGGAGGACAGCAACAAAGGAGCTTCGGCTCCTTTGCCCACGCCCCGAGGTGGAGCGAGTGGCTCGGAGACGGTGTTTCCTCGAAAAGAGGGCCCCCGCCTCCGAAGCCGAAACGCCCGCCTAAGGTTTCGAGGCGGAGAGGGGAAAAGCCTCGCATGGCGAGCCCAACCTCCCCCAATAAGTCCTCGAAGGCGACAGCGCCTTCAGCGCTTTGTCCGGCCAACAGCGCTCGGGGTTCTGCCCCCGTGAAGCGTACGGCCATTCCCGTGAGGGTCTTCAATTCGAGGAGGGCCCCCGCGTCTCCTCCGAGCTAGGCCTGGAGGGCATATTCCTTCAATCGAATTGCCGTGGACTCCGGGTAAACTGGGAGGAGCTGCGGATGCTCGTCTCGTCCCGTTCCCCGTTAGCTATCTTTTTTCAGGAGACCATGCTAGGCGCGTGCCCCCTGCCCGCCCTCCCGGGGTATAAGGGTCTTGCGACCCCACCACCGCGGGATGGCCGGGCTGGGGGATGCGCGGTTTACATCCGGCATCATGTCTCCGTTCTTCCTTTCTCTTTAGATACCTCCTTTCAGGCAGTGGCTGTGCAGCTGCACCTGGATAGGAGGTATACTATCATTTCTGCGTACATTCCACCGTCAGCTGACTTCGACGCGGGGGACTTCCACCGCGTCGTTGCACGGTTGCTGAAGCCCTATCTCTTGCCCTGAGATCTGAACGGCAGGCATTCTCTCTGGGGAGATTACTCCATAAATCCCAGGGGACAAGTTCTTGCCGATCTGATCGAAGAGCTTGAGATGGGTGTTCTAAACGTGGATGAGTTTACGCATCGGATGCACAGCCTGATTTTGATTGGGCGGTGGTCGATGACCTCCATGGTAGTGATCACTTTCCCATTCAAATATCATTTTCAGGGCAACTGCCGCCTGAGAGACCACCTCGGTGGTGCTTGGCGCGGGCGCTGTGGCCTGCATTTCAGGAAATGACTGAATTCTCTATCTCAGTCGAGGAGTTTAGGTCGGTAGATGAGGCCGTTGAGTTCTTCTCCGGCAACCTCATCGCCGTGGGCCTGATTACTATTCCTAGGACGTCTGGCCGTTTTGCACGCCGACCACTCCCATGGTGGTCGGCCGAGTGTGAGACGGCCCTCAAACAGAAGCGTTATTCCTACATGCACTATGAGCGCCGCCCGAACGATTTCACTGTCGCTGAATTTCGTCGGGCTAGGGCTAGGTTCCGGTATATTTCGAAGCACGCCCGCCGCTCTTCTTGGCGGGCATACGTGTCTTCACTTAACGGGAAGACCCCTTTAGCTGAGGTGTGGAAGCGAGTCAAAAGGATTCGGGGCAAGTTCTCGCAGGACCCCCCTCCCGTTCTCCAGGAGAATGGGACCGCAATCTCGGACCCTGCGTCCGTGGCGGAATCCTTCGCGACCGCTTTTTCCGCATTCTCTAGCCGGGATGCTGCTCCGCCAGCATTCAATGCACGTCGTGATGTCGCGGAAGGCCGCCGGCTGGACTTTACCTCCAGAGGCGGAGAACCCTTCAACGACAAGTTTACTGTGAGTGAGTTGCGTTCCGCTCTCGCTTCGTGCGCGGACACCGCCCATGGTCCGGACGATGTCCCGTACGCCATGCTTCGACACCTGGGTGAGCGAGGCATGGCCTTTCTGTTAGATTTGTTCAACAGGATCTGGGTGGAAGGTCTTCTCCCAGACTCCTGGTGAATCGCTACTGTGCTCGTCTTTCGCAAACCGGAGAGAGATCACTCTTCTCCGACCGGTTTCCGCCCAATTTCTCTAACCTCTTGCGTGTGCAAGTTGATGGAGAAATTGGTAAATGTTAGATTAGCCTTTTTCCTGGACAGCGGAGGCCATCTGTCTTCCGCACAGTGCGGCTTCCGCAAGTTCCACTCCACGTCGGATGCTCTGCTCCGACTGGAAATGCCGTCTGCGAGGCTTTCCTTCGTAGACAGCACTACGCCACGGTGTTTTTCGATCTGGAGAAGGCCTATGATACCGCATGGCGATACGGTATCATGGAGACTCTCCACACGATGGGTGCGAGGGGACGACTCCCAATGTTTTTATCTGAATTTTTGCGAGATCGTCAATTCCGCATACGGCTGGGGGGAGCCCTCTCCAGCCCAAAGGAGCAGGAAGAGGGTGTACCGCAGTGAAGTGTCCTTAGTGTCACACTCTTTGCCCTGAGCATCAACGGCATCACCTCGGTGCTGCTAGAAGATGTTCTCGCTACGCTCTACGTGGACGACCTTTCGATCTCTTTTGGCGCGGCCCAGGTTCCAACTCTGGAGCGTCGACTCCAACAGGCATTGAACCGTGTCTCTCGCTATGCCGAAGCGCACAGGTTTCGGTTTTCTTTGGCCAAGACTAAGGTGGTGCACTTCTGCCGCCATCCACGGCTTCACCCCGACCCAGATTTGTTTCTTAATGGGGTGCGCCTGGATGTGGTTGAGTCGCACCGTTTCCTTGGTCTTGTATTCGACTGAAGCCTCACCTGGGAGGCTCATATACGCAGCCTTAGGGTCTCTTGTACCCGTGCCATAGACATTCTCAGTTCCGTGACGTTCAAAGCTCGACTACGGATGCGAGTTTTATGCATCCGCAGTCGAGCGTTTATTGTGGAAGGTGGATTCGATCCACCACTCTGGCCTTCGCCTTGCGACCGGTGGCTTCCGCACTTTCCCCATTGAGAGCCTGTTGGTCGATGCTGGGGAGATGCCACTCGCTCTGCGCCGCGTACAGTGCATCACTCGCCTGTACGCGCGAGCCCGGCGCCTCCCTCAGTCGCAAACAGCTCTCACTGCATCCGCAGCTAATCTCGATGGTGCCTATGCCGCCGAGAGACGCTAGTCATACTCTAAGCCCTTTGGGTTTAGGGCCAGGAAACTCCTTCGAGAGGTATATATAGCTCTCGGGCTGGTGGCGCCCCTGGTTCTGCCCAGGACGCCACCCTGGAGGGTACCACATTTGGCTATTTGTCGCCACGCCTCTGCTCCCAAAGCTTGTACTGCGCCGGGAGTATTGCGTTCCACCTTTTTGGAGCACACATCGTGTCACGCTGGAACCGTGCCAGTGTATACGAATGGCTCCAAGTCCCACGAGGGGTTCTGCTTCCACGCCGTATCCCCTCTGTTTGAAGTCAGCGGGGCTCTACCCGGCGCTGCGTCTGTCTTCACGGCCGAGCTGGTGTCAATACACCACTCGGTACGGGAGATTACGCGACGTGCCCGGTTCGGAGACCAGATTGTGATCTATAGCGACTCTCAAAGTGCCCTGAGTGCTCTCGGGGCATTGGAATCTCCGCATTCCCTGGTTCGCGATATCCGTGACGCCACGGTTTTGGCGAGCCCTGCAGATGTCGAGATTATCTTCTGCTGGGTTCCTGGACATGTAGGAATTGCGGGGAATGAGGGCGCCAAAGAGTCCGCGAGGACTCTGCGACCGGACCAGCGTTTCGCTCTTCCTCACACTGACTACATGGCAGGAATACGGGCAGCTCTTCGGACTGCTTGGCAAAGAAGATGGGAGACGGTCGAAGGGAACTTAAAGTTGCGTGCCATTGCGCCGCGACTGTTTCCATGGACCTATCCCCCAATGCTGTGGCGGCTTCATGTCGCTCTCTGTCGTCTCCGAATCGGACACACTCGTGTGACGCATCGCTATTTGATGGAGCGCTCGCCTGCGCCATATTGCAACGACTGCGTGGTCCCCCAGACTGTTCGGCACATTCTTGTCGAATGTCCCAGTTTGGGTGATCTTCGCGCACGATACTTGTCCCGGTACCAGGATGGGCGGGGTCGCTACCGCCTGTCCCTTGTACTCGGGACAGATTCGTGCACATTGACTTGTTGACTTCTTGGGGGAGGCCGGCCTTCTCCCTATTATTTAAGCAATGTTTGTTTTTTTTTGTTTGGTTTTGTTTGTTTTTTTTCCTTTATTTGCACGCCGGGGGGGACCTCTCCCCGACGCACCAGCTTGCTTCCTTTCCCCCTTTTTGGGGTGTTGTTTTTTTTTTTCTCTTTAATTTTATTTTAAAGTAGCCTAGAACTAGGCCAGTTTTAATACGGCGACTAATGCCCAAGTAGGCAGTCGCCAGATGAGCTCTTAAAAAAAAAAATCGATTGTTGGGCCGACGGACGGACGCGCTTTTCGGTGGGTGCGGAGTCCACTGACGTCTTCTATCCATTCCTGGCACGTAATTGAAGGAATAGCCAAAATCCTTGATCCCTTGGTTTCAAGGTTTATCCACGTCTTGGGGAGGAAGTGGCTTGTGATCTCTATATGTTCTATTTCTTTTTCTCTCCCCTTTTTCTTTTTTCCCTTTTCCTTCTCTCAGTTGTTTGTACCATATGCAGATATGTGCCTTTATTGGTTTTCGCTTTCTTTTAAAATTTGCAGAAAAATCACCATCTCTCATCCCCCCCCCCGCGTTTATTATTGATGAACTCCAAAATGGCCACTTGTTCATTCACCCCTGCTTGAACTTCATGAACTCTCCCTAACTCCATTCTGGAACTTGCGTTCTAAAGTTTATTCCTAAACTCAATGTTTCTTTTTAAGCAGCAACAAAGTAGTGGTAGAAGACAAATCACGATTTATTACATGTGTGTAGATAATTGAAACAGCTGTGTGCACATAGGTAAACTTCCCTGTTAGTGTCAACTGAGTATCAAAGAATCTTGAAGTTTCCTAAGTTCAAAGTTTCATCAGGTTCTATAAAATGTGTTATGGTGGGATGAAGGTTGCGAGGTAAAAGGGATATAGTAGCGGAGTATGGATGTTTTAAGTTTGTGATCGAATCCTGTTTTTAAGTGAGTTCGATCTAGATTTTGGCGGTTTTAAGTTTGTGATCGAATCCTGTTTTTAAGTGAGTTCGATCTAGATTTTGGCGGTTTTAAGTTTGTGATCGAATCCTGTTTTTAAGTGAGTTCGATCTAGATTTTGGGGTGTTTTAAGTTTGTGATCGAATCCTGTTTGTAAGTGACTTCGATCTAGATTTTTTTTAAAAGAAAAAGTGGGATCTCCGACGAGTGGATGATGTCCACGTAGTAGGGAATAAAGAGAGGGAAAACAGAGGCGGGTAAATGTAAACTAGAATGGGGGTAGAGAAGAAGGTTGTATCGACGATGTGATGGTAAACCTCGTAACCGGATATCTTGGAGCAGGGAAAGGAAAAGTTACGTACCTGATAGTACGAACTTGAGTGGTATCAGATTTTGATGCATCATTTATATTGCCTGGTGATGTCATTCACTCTGTCAGATGGGAACTACACCTGGACGAACTTCAGGTTTAATCAGCTGCTCCGCTTATTTCACCAAGTTTTAGGTGTACATGTGCTGCGCCACAGCAGTGTTTCTCAACCGGGGTTTCCTGCAACCCCAGGGTTCCGCGAGAGATCATGACAAATTGTCATTTTCTGTTTAAATTAATATTCGTAATGTGCACTGATCCCACATTGAAGGAAAGAGGGTTAGGAAGATTATTGAAAAATTTGTGCTGTCGGTTGGGTATTCGATCCTCGGGAACATAGTGAAGTTTATCTTCCTTAAATGTCGTGGCCCGAAATCAGGGTATGCAAACCCCACCCACAAAAAAAAACCCTGGGTTTTATTCTCTTTTTTTTTTAAATCTCGGGGGGGTGGGCTCAAAAAACAAACGCTATAAGCAATAGAATAAAGTAGAAAAAGAATAGCTATCTCTATTTTTATAATATTAATAATTAATTAGTTTAATAATTATAATATAGTTATAGTAAGAACAGATCACTGATCAAGAATTGTGGGTACCCATGGTAGCCATAACCTGTAGAAGGAGAGATGAATTATTATGAGTCAGTATCAGAAAAATAATCTTAATTTAAAACATATTTGTTGAAATTATAAACATAAATATGAATTTTGAATAAAACTAATGATAGGTAAGCGTTCATTTCTTGAAAAAAGTAATTTTGTAAAAAAACAACCCAAAACCGGTAATAAAACCTGGGTTTTTTTTTATTACCAACCCTGCCCGAAAGGCATCTTCAGACTCCCAAAACAAGTTCGAACGAGGAACAGAACTCAAACGTGGGAATTCGAACCCTTTATGCGCTAAAAAGGACGGATTTGCACCACATTGCGGAAGAGATAATGGCGCGAGGGAGGCAGCAAGAAGTGGGGAGGGGGGAGGGGGTACAAGCGTAATTAGTTCCGTATTGAAATTCGGCGATCGAATATTTCTCGAGCCAATTGCCACCTTGGCTCTTAATAAGTTTTAATGGGATAAAGACTTTTGAACAGGTGTTCGGAAACACCTGTGGTCCAATATTCGACTCGTTGTGGGGCGAAGTTAAATCGCCTGATTTCAGGTGAAGGAATGTAATTGTGGTGGTTAAATAGGGTCAGGATGCTCGAGTAGTGAATTTGGGATGCACACTCGATGGAATGCATGGGTGTTCATTTCTGAACTGTGTGGGAGGAGGGGTTAAATGTGAAGTGATTGTGGTTTGAAATAGTTACGAATTGTTGGAGTGGAAACTATTGTGCCATTGTGTAGCGTCGAGTGTTTGTTCTCGCGCCTCAATAGGTGGAAGTAAAAGGGTTGTTGGCCTCAGTCGTGCACCTCGAATGGGATCTCTCGCGTTGCAAAACAGAAGCAGACTTTTGCACGAGCTCTCGGTAACATAATGTATAAGGTGTTCGATTTCCAACGCCTGGGTACCGTGTTCGATTCCCAGGGAGAGTGTAGGTAAAACAATTTCAGCTGACGTAGGGAGCCAGTCGTCTATTATTTACTTTAAATTGAAAAGCAAAAAAAACTAACGTGGCATCTCCAGCATAAATTTTGTGAGAAGAGGTTCATAAAGAATGAAGATGGAGTGAGTGAAAAATTGTGGAAGCTGCGACGCCCGAGAGACTACTTGGGGCAGGGAGGGCGCAGTACTATCCAAGACTTATCCCAACTACACAAGGCAGATCCACCTGCTGGCGTTGAGGTCGGGAGGGCACGCAATTATTCGAATGTCAGCTCCTACCTTAGAAAACCTAACTAAACCTCGACATTCGGAAATTACTAATATTTTTCTAGTCTTAAAGGGCAGGAAGCTTGGCACTGACGAGCGCCAACCGCATATTCTATACATGCACGATGGTTTGATGATAAATTGGCTACAGTGGTGGCATGGATAATGGTGAAAAGCGACATGATTCTCCTACGGCCCATTTTACTAAATAACGTAATATGTTTCGTGCCATGTAATGAATGAGTTCATTCGTATGAGGTGTGGTACTTCGAACCATCCATAATGAGCAAATTACCATAAAGATTAGTAAGAGTAGTAGTAAAAACGAAGGAGAGGCACATTTGGGAAGATTAAGGCGAAATAGATTGAGTATGAAATTGGGAGAAAATCTTAGGAGGTTAACTGAAATATTTTTAGCAAGTAAAAAATAATAAAGGAGAGAATAGTTATTTTTTGTATAAGTTCAAAATCGGGTAGAACCTATTTTGAAATGAAATTTTATATTTTATTGACATGTTAAAATCATAATTTATTTAAAAGCGGAAGGAAACAATATTTTTTTCATATTTAGAATAAGAAAAGTAATTTTACCATGAATCTTTATCCTATCTAACTTATCGGATCTAACTTAGGTCACTGATTAGTCTAGACCAGGGGTGGGCAACCTTTTTAAGTGGGTGTGCCAAAATTGGCCAAATCTTTGCTGCACAATTTTCTCACGTGCCAATACTTGACTAAAACACAATGAAAGGATATAAAATTAAAGATGTTCTTTTTATTCATTCTCAACTCTTTATGATGCGTAAAAATTACAAGGAAAAGATAGTCAGTCATTTTACCTAAAAATATACATATTATCATATTATATTAAACATAATTGAATCTTTTACCATTTCAAGAAGAAAACAACAAATCCAAACTATAGAAAGAAAAATTGTGGACCTTTTCATTTATTTACCATCAATGAGACTTCTGCTGCTGCCTCACTGATAACATAATTTCTAACAGGTTGTACACAATGCGGTTGCTATATAAAATAAATTGGAGATACATTTATTTAGTTTTCTTAAGTTAAGCATTTAGCTTCGCGTGCCGGTAGAAGTCGTTGGCGTGCCACGTTTGGCACGCGTGCCAAAGGTTCCCCAACCCTGGTCTAGACTCTAGGCCTAGTTTTCACTATATGTAGGTTATATTGGTAACTTCGGTAAGAACCAGGATTACTGTTTCATTGTAGGTAATTAATATAGACAATATATATATATATATATATATATATATATATATATATATATATATATATATATATATATATAATATCACTCGTACTTCTAGTAATGTAATAGATAAAATGAAATATATAAAAAAATTAATTGGTAGAGTAAAACTCCTCACTTTGCCATAAGCAACGACGCGACTGTTCAGAACAGTTACTGAGTTTTAAAAAATATATCTTGCCACATCGATTCCGCGTTCGGTTTGCGGAAACTCTCTCCGGTTCAAATTTCCCAAATAGGCAGGATATGCGCGTCCCCTACTCCCACCTCTCGCTATGCCCAAGCGCACGGGTTTTTATTTTCTCCCACTAAGACTAAGGTGGCGCAATTAGGGCTCCCCAAGAGGTGGTCGACTCGGGATCTTTTTCTTGCTCTTGTTTTCGACCGACGTCTCCCCTGAAAGGAGCCTTAGTGTCTAAATAAACTACGGATGAGAGTTATATTCCTCTGCATCCGAAGGTCTATCGCAGAGGATGGATTGTATCCTTCACATAGGCTTGGTGACCGGTGCCTTCGGAACGTCCCTCATAGAGTGAACCTCCTTGCCGATTCAGCAGAATGTCACTCGCTTTACGTCGTGCATTATGCGCTTTTAGGGTCGGGTTGATCGTCTTTTTCAGTCGCCCGGGGCTTTCATTTCGTCGCGGATGATCTCAACTGTGCCGATGTGAAACGTCAATCATGTCCTAAGCCATACGCTTTTAGGAATGTGCCATCGCTGGCGACGGCCAGAAGAGAGTATAAACCTTTTAAAAAATCTGTACTCAGCAGCACTTAGTACTGTTGATCACAATCTTCTTCACCACCACCTTCGCGAATTCCTGGGTGTCTCTGCAACTTGCATCTTTCATCTCGTACTAAATCTATTCATATTGTAAATGGTATATTTCGACATACGAGAATCTTAGAAATCCGTTCTTAGCAATATCACTGAAGGCTCTCGGACAAATTTCTGAAACTCAACCTTGGCAAAACAGAGCTATTACAATTGTGTACTCCTGCGCATGCGCCTCTCTGTAAAATACTACTTTTCGATACAGGTAACAAATGTGGGCACCATCTTTTATGGTCATTTACCTCTCAAAACTCCTTTAGTCTATAGACGGAAGTTAACGCAACGTTATTTATTATTTTATTACTATAAAACAATACAAAACGAATCATAACTGCAGGAGGTATAAAATATAAAAATTGGTAAAATGATAAAGGACAACAAAAAAGGAAAATAGAAAACTTTAATAAAACTATACCATTATTAAATTAATACTAATATTGTTTTTTTTGTCCTTTATAATTTTGACAATTTTATAGTTTTGTCAGTTTTGAGGTGGTTTTAGAGCAGGGAAGGGGAAACCTTTTTGAGCCGTGGGCGAAAATTTCTAAAGAAAGAAGTGGGCGGGCGATAAATAAAATTTGACCCTTGTGTCTTTGTAAATGTTGTGTAAATTTATTACATGGTGCGATACACTCATGCATTAATATATAAAAAAAATAATAGGCAACATTTTTATTCACTGCCACAACGGAAGTTTTATTTAAATTTCAGTATTGAAAATTTGTGCATACAAATAAATATTTCACTCAGGGGGCGATGAAAATTGGTCTCGCGGGTAAAATTTCGCCCAAAGGCGAGGGTTTTCCCACCCTAGTTTTAGAGGGGTAAAAATTATGTCTTGTTTTATAGTTATAAAATAATAATTAACATTGCGTTAATTTCCGTTACATTTTTAACGGATTAACTGTCCCCATCTCTGTTTGTGAATGCAAATAGCCTTGAAGAGCACAATACCCAAAACTATCATTATTATCACTACCCCCACATCCCACTTGTTTTCTCTAACTGCTATCGCAAGCATTTTGCCCCATCCCCAAATTCCACCATTACCTACTTCACACTCTCTATCATCCTCTCTGGACCTTTAACCAAACATTGTCAAACTTGAAGACACAATGCGCTAACTTTATAACAATTCCCCCGGAAATACTACGCACACTTCCAACATCGTGTCCCCGACTTACTCTACCCTGTATGGCTACAACCACCGCTCACTACTTCCCTTTTTTTTCGAGAATCGATGGTCTCTGCTGGTGTCAGCCATACGGAATTTCCCTTTCCACCCACTTCTCATTAAACAGGAAAGAGGAAGATGCGTTGGGAGAAGTAGTTATTCCCCGCATGCAAAGGAAGTTTGTTGTGTACATGTGGGTGTGTGTATGCGTAAGTGGGGGGTAAAGCTCATAGACCGTAGGCGCGTATCCATCGGGAATGTCTTTGGATGCTGAGGCAGCGTTTAACTTTTTTTTAGGGGGGGGGGTGATTGGGGGAGGAGTCTTCCTTTACAATCTCGGTTTTCTTCTTTTAGTTTTTGTTTATTTTCTGAGAAGTTTTCATTCATGTTAAATGTTCCTTTCTGTGCTTGGCTGATGGATGGGTCTTTGTGTGCGTCCGGTTTAGCTTCCATTTTTAGAGGGGGGGGGGAAGTCGACCCTTACAAAGTTTTTTTAAGTCTTTGTGATCTTTTGTTCTAGATTGCACCCCCCTTCCTCACTCCCTTAAGCGTCTCTGCGCTTCTTGCGGATTCTTGTGATCTTTGGTCCGTTTTCACAATTTTGTTCGTTTTGTTTCATTTTCACCCGCAGATGCCCCCCTTCCCTCCCTGTTCTAAAGAAGAAAAAATGTATAGAAGACGGACTCGCCTCGTCAGTCGATTCTTTCAATTTAGAAGTGTCATTTGGCACTACTACTTCCCACACTCACTGTTCTCTTAGAGCTCATAGCACTCACGTCTAAAATAACAAGAAGTGCCAAAAAAAATCACCCCTTAATCAGCCCTGTGGATAACTTGAAGGCCTTGGAGGGACCCTCACGAAAATTTGGCCGGAAAGGGACGCGTCGTGATGCTTCGAAAGGAATTGCTTGCTCGCGCATGAACGCAAATACACAATTTGTGTCACCCGTTAAACTCAGCGTTCCGAGGGCAAATTTTAAAGGAGTGTTCTCACTCACCCACCCTTAAATGGGGAAGGGGCGCTTCCGATTTCTTTTGTTCGTTCGATGCTCCCCCCCCCCCCACCCTTACCCTCAACCTCATATAAGTGTAATACTCTGTTCCAGGCCTTCGTTCTGGAACAGAGGCAGGTTCGGGAAAGTTCGCATGCTCCATATCCCTACTAAGTACATTGTCTCTATATATTTTTTTGCCACCAGGGCTATAATTTCGACTCATTTTTTACCTTCTCCTAACTTAACTACATTCTTGCCAACTCGACTGAATCTGGTTATGTTCAATAAATTCAAAGGCCAACACACAGATCCGGTAATATTCTAGATTTAATACTTACAGATGTTCCTGGTGTTGTTAATACTAATGTTGGGAGTCCTATTGGAACATCTGACCACATATCTCTGCCCATATAAGTACTGAGCAACCTGTCCCTGAACTATCATTATCTCGTAAGTTTACCTAAAGTCACAAGGTGACCCGAATGGAGTCTTAAGGGATCTCTCTCTTCTTAATTGGCCCCGGATTTCTACCGCCAGATGATCTTGTTGAATCTCTTAGTAATGTTCTTGTTAATATAATTGAGAGCCGTATTCCATTTGGGGTTATGGCTTTCCGCAACAAGGACAAAGCATGGTTCAATAATGACTGTAAGCGTGCATATCTGAATCAACAAGAAGCTTACAATTTCTGGAAAAGGAATAGATCCGATATAACTTGGAATAACTATGTCAGGCTCAAGAAGTTTATGCTCGAGCGGAGAAAGAATATAATATGGGCATTAAAGAAACGCTCATAGAGGCAACTCAGTCTCATAAGTGGTGGACTACTCCGAAGTCTGCTCTATTTGGTACTAATGATAGCATCCCACCACTTTTTAAATCACTTGGGTCTCTTACTCATTGCCCAAAAGATAGGGCAACACTACTTGCTAATGTCTTTGATGAAAAGAAAAGTGGTGTAGAGTTAAATCTCCCCCAGTCATGTCACCCTGAAGCTAAGTTGACAATAGCTTTTAGATCACGTGGTCCTGATGGTATATTTCCTTATTCTTTATTAAGACTACTCATTTTGTAGCCTCCAAGATTGTTGTTATCTCTCTCAAGTTATCTATGGAAGGAAAGTTCAACTTGTGTTGGAGGAGTGCTAATGTTACTCCTACCTCTAAGTCTGTTTCTGCTGGCTCCTGTCCCTCAGACTACCATCCAATTTCCATCACTCCTATCCTCTCAAAGCTTTTTGAGCGTTTGTTGGCTAAACGTTTAAATGCATTTGCTGAGAGCAGCAATCTCTTTCCAAGTCACCAGTTGGCTTTCGTAAGGGTCTTGGTGCTTCTGATTCTGCCCTAACCATTTCGGACAGGGTTCAAAAGGCTTTAGATTCTGGTTTTGAAGCTCGTATGGTTGGACTTGATTTAAGTGCAGCCTCTAAAGCGGGGGTATTGGTGGCTCTTTTTCTCAATATTCTGAGTTCTTGACTTACCGCAGACAACGTGTAGTTGTGGATGGGCAGCTTGGTGAGTGGAGAAAGGTAATTTCTGGTGTTCCCCAAGGTAGTGTTCTGGGCCCACTGTTATTCATTCTATATACACATGATATGTGGGTTGGACTGGAAAACCAACTAGTTGCTTATGCTGATGATGCTACTTTGATAGCAGTCATATCTTCTCCAGTTCAAAGGCATTTGATCTGACTCACTGAATAGAGATCTAACAAAGATAAATGATTTGTGCAATTTATGGGGTATGAAGCTGAATGCAAATAAAACCCAAAGTATGATTGTTAGTAGATCTAGAACTCCGGACCCCAATAATCTTGATCTTATGATAAACAATGTTGTATTGAACACTTGTCTATCTTTTAAAAGTTCGGGGGTTCTGTTTGACAGTAAGTTTACCTTTGAACAACATGTGCGCTCTATTTCTTCTTCTGTTCTGCAAAAGATTGGTTTACTTAGGAAATCTTATAGAATTTTTGAAGACATTCCTCTTATGAGGAAGTGTTTCAACTCGTTCATACTTCCTTGTCTGGATTATTGTTCTCCTGTCTGGTCCTCTGCTGCATCATCTCATCTTAAGCTACTGGACAGGAATCTGAGAGCATGCAAATTTTTAATTCCTGATCTTGAAGTTGACTTGTGGCACCGCCGTTCTGTGAGTTCACTGTGCATGTTGTATAAGATACATCATAATCCTAACCATCCTTTGTACAGTGAACTTCCTGATCTTTTTCGTCCAGTTCGGTTAACTAGGAATGCCACTAATGCAAATAGTCAAGCTTTCACGGGTTGGGAGATGTAACATATCTCAATCTAGATGCTTCATTCCAAAAACTACCAGGTTATGGAATGAGCTCCCTAGTCCTGTCGTTGAATCTCCGGAACTAAAAAGTTCAAAACTGGTGCTCACTCCTTCCTGCTCAGGCGTTAAGTAGTGTGTGTCTTTCTCCTGTCCCCTTTTCTTTTCCTCTAGTTTTTTCTTATGGCACTACCTTCTCTGCTGGTGCCTTAGGGTTTATAGCATTCTGCTCTACCAGCAAGGGTTTGTAGTCCGTCAGATAATAATAATAATAAACCAGTTCCTATTAAGACGACCTTGTTGTCGCTCGCCATCGGAAACTTCTTGAAATAAAAACTTAGTGGGACGTTTCTTCTTCTTCTCAAGTATATTCATTTGATTTCCGGAAGGTTGACGTGATTTGCCGAGTAGGTCGTGGCGAAGGGCCGGCTCGAAGGTAATTGGCAACGCAGACATTGCCTTATTTCAGGCAATTGTGATGATAAAGGAGATTAGGTCCAAGAACTTAGGGTATTTTTGTCTGCACCGGACAACATGAGCAGAGGCACACACTGGCAAATAACTTTTTTTTTTTATTAAAACGAAAACTAAAAGGGAGCATATCCCTCAAAAGGTTTTTGAAAAAAAAGAGTGGAAAGTTTGAAGTTAACTTGAAGTAATCGATAATGGAGACCCGTTGCGTGGTTAGGATAAGACCCAATGTGAGGTAGCTAAAGCGTGACGGAAATGAGGTACTTACGAACTGCTCTGGACGAAAACTCTCCCAAGATTATTCCGCAAGGGCGGGCCCCGTGTGGGCCGTTACATCTGGGGGAGCGGCATACCATCCCGGTTGTTACAAAAATTAAATTGAGACCTCCTGAGCTTTATTCCTTTTGGATATTTCCACTTTACCAATTTTGCCATTTATTTGCAAGGCTCTTCTCAGTTTCTATTATCCACATACCTGGTCGGGACACGGTAGGGGGTGGGGGGGATTTAACATGCCGGTTTTCTTCGCACCCTTCCCAACAACTGCCCCCCCTTTTTCTCTTGTATTACTATAACCCGCAAAGGGGTGCCAGGTGCAGCATGAAAACCATGCTGCACCTGACATCTGGATGCTGGCGTGCCGTACCAGGCCTAAGGCCACAGGGTTCATCTGGACTTTTATATCTTCCATACATCTTCGCCACTTTATTTATAGATATGCCCTTATAAACTTTCTGCTCGAAATGCCCTCGTTGGTTTTCGCTTTACATTTTTAGTTTACAAAATCGGATTGAAGCTGAACACTCCCCCCATCCCATTTGGTAGAGGTCGGGTCTGAAATCCACGAGGCAATTATTTTTGTATTTAAATTGTAAAGCGTAACCAACGAGGGCATTTCACGCCGAACATTTGTAAGGAGAGATTTTTAAAGAAAGTGGTCTAGATAAAGTGAAAATGTGTGGAAGATAGAGTCGCAGATCCACCTGCCGGCGTTGGGGGACAGGGAGAGCAGGCAATCCTTCAGATGTCAACTGTCTCGTGGTTGCCCTTCTCGGTCTGACACCCACTTGGAGGCCAGTGAGGATGTCAAAGAGGCCGCACACTCAGGCCTGGAAATTTAAAGCTGGGAGATTCCACAACTGAGGTAGGGAGGAGGGGGGATCTGCCTAGCTTCGAGGGGAGTGCCCCCTCCCTCCCTAATAGGTCTTTATTGGCTTTTGGTGGTAGGTAGAATCCACACATACGTCCCCTAATTTAACTATTTATTTGGGATCTCCCTTTCTAAGGTTTTATGGTATGTTCCCTCGTTGGTTTTTTTTTAATAAATAGAGGATGGAAGCATTTGGAGATCTCGGGGGGGGGGGTCGAGGAGGTGGGTAGTCGCTTTTTCCTAAACGACGGCCTCCTCGCAGGGGTCACGACACTTGCAATGCCCATTCCCACCCAGCCTTCCATCGGTGGACTGCGATACGATTCCTTTTTAGTCCTCAACTGTTTCCTTTTCATTCTCTTCGTCCGTTGTAATTATTTTTTTTTAGCAATTCTACCTAATTTTTGTACAAGACCCAACCACGAACAACATGGTGCTCAACTAGGCCAAAGAAGGGGAAAATGCCCTTTTTTTTTACAAAATTGCCCCCCCAAAAAACAAACGAAACACGCTGTTTCCGTACTAATTGCAGTGGTTATACTTCCGAAATAGCGAAGAGGAAAGCCTATTTATTTTGCGCGTCTGCGTCCTATTCGAAATCTAGCTGACTTGAATCACGTTTTATTTTCGAGCATCTAAATTCAAAGTTAAGTTAGGGTTCACATCTAGTGCTCGGCCACAAATGTCGCATTCGCTTTTAATTGGCACTAAATTATAAACATCCAAAAAGGTGTTTAATTTATCTTTATCAGAAACTAGGGTTAATAATTCCCACGGACAAAGTTCACAATTCGATACCATTTTCACACTGCGTAAAAGACGTCTGATTGATCATTTTCAAACTGCGTAAAAGGGGAATGTTTGACACCCAAACTGCTAAAAAACAAGTAGTTTCTTGAAAGGACTTAGCTAATTACATTTAAATGTACAAAAGAAGGTAATAAAAATAGTAAAATGGGGCAAAATATATTGACAAATAAAAATGACTCCGAATCAGGATAATAAAAAGCTATTAAGTGGGGAAAAAAATTGAAATCAAGTATTTCTGACGTCATACCCCCCCCCCCCCCAACCCATATTATAATTCGCAAAACGATTAAAGACGCTGACATGATGTAGTTAAAGCATTCACCTCTGTAAACGTCAGAACATTATAACAATTAGGATTATATACCAAGGGGCTGTGCCCCCCAGACCCCCCTCAATTTAATGAAACTCAGGATATTCATAGTGTGGTCCCCCCTTGTGTTCACACCCAAACGAGCCGTCCCCTTAAATGTACTCCAAAAACGTGAAACATTTTAGAACACGGACGAAAACAGTACGCTTTATCGGCCGGGCCGCTCGTCTACATATTTACCCCTTCTTCTACTCTATCCTTTTCCTTTTTTACTTTTATCCTATCTCTCCCACTTATACAAAAAAAAAAAAAAAAAAAGCCTACTCCTATCATGCCACTCTTTCCCTTTTTTTCCTTCTATCTACATATAAGGACCTGGCAGCTACCTCGTGCGTTAGAAGAGAGGCTTTGGAACCTCTATAAACAACGCCAATCGACGCTCACTGGTTGCGTGAGACTAAGACTAGAGGTATCCTAGGCGTTGGGGCACGATGAATGGGATGAGGGTAGTGCCCCGTTAACCCCTTCCCTGGCACGTAATTGACGGGTGCCTCTGGTAGCATCGGTCCGAGGTGACGGCCCTTTGTTCCCATGTTGGTTGCTGGGCCAATAAAAAGCCTTGGGTCGAGTCTCTTGGTGTGGCGGGATATCCATTGAACGCTGCTCCGAGATATTGGCCGTCGTGAAGAGAACTAGTAGGAGTTTAGTACGGGGCGTGCTTCGTTGTTGTTCACCTGGTGAGAAATCGATGGCCCCTTCGGGGACCGTCAGTGCTGCTTGGTTGGGAGCCACGGCACGCCGAGGTTTGACGACTCGGTCGGACGAACAGCAGCACATGGAGCGTGCCTTCTGAAAGATCCGAAAAGTTTCCAAAGGATAGGCGGGAGCGACTGACGCGAGGCGAAATCGCCACTCCCCTTTTTTTACTATTGATTGGTCACGAGTTTTCAGAGAGAGAGAAAGTGTTCAAAATGACTGGCAAGAAAGGACCAGGAGCACTGAAATACACATGCGCAATATGCTAGATAGATAAGTGGTGCGTGGACTTAACGGAGGGGTGTTATTCAAAATGCCACCCGGCCAGTTCCTGCACCGACTGTATTCTAAACGGCCAAATCAAGGAGCTAAAAGAAATATGCAGGGCTTCCGAGGAAAGGTCTAGGAAGTTGGACGAGAAAATAAACAGAATAGCAGAGCTAACATCAAGCCCTGTAGTAAACACTGCATCTGCAGTATTACCCCCAGAGCTAGGTCCGTATGCTACGGATAAACCCTCAAAGAAAAAGAAGGGAAAGAAACAGGAAGAAGAGAAAGTTGAAACCGAAGATAAAGTAGAAGCAGAAGAAGAGAAAGTTGAAGCAGAAATTAAAGTAGAAGCAGAAGAAAAAAGATAAAAACTGAAGAGTATATAACAAAGGAAGATAGGGGGGGAAAAGATGAATAAGAAAAAGAAGAACAAGAAAAATAAGATGGAGGGAACCGAGAGTTTGCTTCCGGAAGGAAAGCCTCAAACCTTTGCACGGAAATGTCCGAGGGTTACCTTTGTGGGTGATTTTCAAGCACAAGGTTTGCAGCCCCTGCTAGCGCCCCGCCTTCGCACTAGTGTGAAGGTATGCTGCCAGCCAGGACGGGGAAACCACCACATCAGGGTAGAGGCTGAGAAATCTCAGATCTTCGAGAATTCAGTCGTTACCCTGATGGTGAGTGGAAATGACCTCTACCTCCGAGGAGGCAAAGTAGGCCCCAGCGAGAACATTCTCAGCACGGTCATGGGAGCCGTGGACGACTGCAGATTGAGAACTCGCAAACGGGTCGTTGTAGGGATGCTCCCAAGAAGAGGTCCTAGCCGGACAGCTCACTCAAGGAACGTGACGTTAAACCAGCGCCTGTCCGACCTCTGTACGGTGGAGGGGGCCTTCTTTCTGGACCCTTACCGCACCTTTTATACGGTCGAAATGACTTCTACCAACGGGACGGAGTGCACCTTTCATTCAAGCGGACGCAGAGGAGCGTCCAACCCAGAGTGAAGGCGTACGTAAGACAGTATGCCCGTGTCACTTCTGGAACGACGTTCTTAGATGTGGCAAAGAGGGGTACTGTCACACACAAGAAGCCGGAAAGCGGAAGAGCGTAGGGAGTCCTACACTAGGGGACGTCCTCAAAGTTCTTCTGTTCAATGCGAGTTCAATCAGGAATAAGTTTCTTGAGCTCCGTGGCCTCGTAGCAACAGAGGAACCTGAGATGGAGGCCATAACGGAGACGTGGATAAAAACCTCAAGCCGAGGTTTTGAAGGTGAATTCACCATTCCCGGTTACCAGATCTTCCAGAAAGGTAGGCCAGACAGAGAGGGTGGCGGTGTGATGTTGTATGTCAAAGATACTCTCAACTCGACGGATTGCAACATCGTATCTGACCATGAACTACTAGGTGTTGACCTAGAGATAGGTCCTGCCAAATACAGGACCCTGGTGCTTTATAGACCTGCCCAACTCGTTGAAAAGGACAGAAATCTGTACCAGCTACTAGGAGAACTTGTCGAAGACAGAGTGTGTATCGTCATGGGGGATTTCAACACACAAGTTGACTGGGAAACCAGAGAACCCTGTGGCGAGAACGCACTACTCCTCGAGTTCGCGAACAATGAGTTCCTGACTCAATGGGTGAGAGAGCCAACGATAGGAGACAATATCCTCGACTTGGTTTTCACCTCTGAGGACGACATCGTTGAGGACCTCTCTGTTGGCGAAGAGCTCGGTGGCAGTGACCAGCGACTAATTAGATTTGTAGTCAAAGTCCCAAGGCAGGGCCTGCAACTAGTAAATCGAGGAAACTCGATTTGAGAAGAGCAGACTTTGCAGGTCTTCGTGCTGGACTGACTGACGCGAGGCTAGAAGTGTGCGATGCTGTTGAAGACTCGTGGAATAGTTTCAAAATGACATTCATGAGTCTTCAATCGCGTTTCATCCCTCTGAAATGCTCCCGTCGGTCTTCCGTTCAACCAAAGTGGTTTAATCGAGAAATCGGCCAACTGCTTAGGGAGAAGAGAACTGTGTACCGGCAATCAAAGATCTCGGGTGACTTTGACGAATACCGGAGGCTAGCCAGGAGAGTGAAGTCCAGCATAAGGGCGGCTAAGCGGTATGAGGAACTCCGAGTGGCCAGACTCTGTAAAGAGAATCCCAAGGAGTTCTTTGGATATGTAAACAGCCGTAAACCAATCCGTCGAACGATTGGCCCTTTGAGGAATGAGGAGGGGACATTAAAGCATTCAGATGCAGAAAATGCTAACCTCCTCAACGACTACTTCTCTTCCGTGTTTACTGAAGAGTGTGGTCCCATCTCCCAGCCGACGGATTCCTACTCGAGGGAAAAGCTGGAGGATATGGACTTCATGAAGGAGAAATCAAAAAGAAAATCACTGACCTAATGACGAATAAGTCACCTGGCCCGGATGGGTTTCTACCTAAAGTGTTGAAAGAAGTGCGCGATCAAGTGTCACGACACCTGAGCGCAATCTTCAACATGTCAATCCAGACCAAATGCGTTCCTAGAGACTAGCGTGAGGCGGAGGTGACTCCTATCTTCAAGGAAGGAGTCCGTAGCCAACCGTTGAACTACCAACCTATCAGTCCGACTTCGATAGTCGGTAAACTCATGAAAAACATGATGGTGGACAAAATGACTTCGCATTTAGAGTCAAAGCTGCTACTGAGGAGTTCCCAGCACGGCTTCCGAAGGCAACGGTCATGCCTGACGAACCTTGTGGAATTCTTCCACTTCGTTTTCAGTGAACACGATCGGAAAAAGGCGGTGGATGTGGTCTACTTAGACTTTCATAAAGCCTTTGATAAGGTACCACACCGCCGTCTTCTCCGGAAAGAGCGAGCGCTGGGCATAGACGGAAAAGTAGCAGGCTGGATCGAAAACTGGCTATGTTTCAGACAGCAACGGGTGGTGGTGAATGGACAGGCTTCTGAGTGGGTGCCCGTTACTAGCGGGGTGGTGCCTCAATGTTCTGTCCTGGGACCACTACTATTCATCATCTACGTCAACGATATAGACGGTGACATGGTTGCCAAGATTTCCAAATTTGCCGACGATAGCAAGCTTGGTATGAACGTTGCAAAGGATGGAAATACTGCAAGCCTGCAGGAAGATCTTGGGAAGATCGGGGAGTGGTCTGATACGTGGCAAATGCCTTTCAACGTAAACAAATGCAAAGTGATGCATATCGGCCACCGAAGTCCTCAATCACCCTATATCCTTAAGGGCACTGCTCCTGAATCCACCGACACTGAGAAGGACTTGGGTGTAACTATCACGAGTGACCTCAAGTTCTTGAAACAGTGTATTGAGGTCGAGAAGAAAGCCAAAAGGATGTTAGGGTATATAAAGCGATAGTTTGGATATCGGAACCAGGAGATAGTATTGTGTCTTTACAACTCCATCGTCCGACCGCACCTGGAGTATGCCGTACCATTTTGGAGTCCTTCATTCCGAAAAGACATCGCGAGATTGGAACGCGTGCAAGGCAGAGCAACCAAACTGATCCCTCTATCAGACATAAAAGTTTTGATGATAGATTAGGGGAATTAGATATGTTCTCGCTGGAGACCCGGAGACTACGTGGTCAACTTATCGAAGTATTTAAAATACTTCGAGGCTTCGACAGCCTGGACTACCCAGATATTTTCCAGCTCAGCGAGGGGAGAACAAGAAATCACGGCTTTAAACTTGAACTGAAGCGATACCACCGTGATCTCTGTGGGAAATTCCTCACTTGCAGTATCTGCGGTAGTTGGAACTCACTTCCGACGGAAGTTGTCAACAGTGCATCTGTTGACCAGTTTAAGTCAAGACTAGACAGTGTCTTGAAAAATGTCCGTGAAAGGACGTAATGTTTTTGAGCAGATATGTGCACGCTCGACTGCTAGTCCAAAGGTACCCTCATTGACTGGACCGTAAGGTCTTCTAGGGTACCTTCTTTCCTTGTTGTTACTCTTTTTTTCCCGGCTAATTTGTTGGCGATGAGGCACCCCTCTTTGCGACCTTTGAGAAGGTCGTTCCAGGAGTGACATGGGCGTACTGGCGTACGTCCGCCCTCACTCTGGGCCGGATACTCCTTTGGGTCCTCTCTTCGATATCTTGGATCATGTTCGACAGAAAGGCCTTTGGTAGAGGGATGGGGTACATCTTTCCTTTAAAGAGCTTTTCTGTCGAACATGATCCAGGATGTCGTAGACAGGACCCAAAGGAGTATCCGGCCCAGAGTGAGGGCGGACGTACGCCGGTACGCCCGTGTCACTCCTGGAACGACCTTCTCAGAGGTCGCAAAGAGGGGTGCCTCCTCGCAAACAAAAGAGCCGGGAAACGGAAAAGCGTAGGGAGTCCTACATTTGGGGACTCCCTAAAAGTTCTTCTGTTTAATGCGAGGTCGATCAGGAACAGGTTTCTTGAACTTCGTGGCCTCGTAGCGACGGAAGAATTTGAAATGGTAGCCGTAACAGAGTCGTGGGTAAAAACCTCAAGCCGAGATTTTGAATGTGAATTCACCATTCCCGGTTACCAGCTCTTCCTGAAATATAGGCCAGACAGAAAGGGTGGCGGTGTGATGTTGTATGTCAAAGATACTCTCAACTCGACGGATTGCAACATCGTATCTGACCATGAACTACTAGGTGTTGACCTAGAGATAGGTCTGCTTAATACAGGACCCTGGTACTTTATAGACCTGGCCAACTCGTTGAAAAGGACAGAGATCTGACCAGCTACTAGGAGAACTTGTCGAAGACAGAGTGTGTATCATCATGGGGGATTTCAACACACAAGTTGACTGGGAAACCAGAGAACCCTGTGGCGAGAACGCACTACTCCTGGAGTTCGCGAACAACGAGTTCCTGACTCAATGAGTGAGAGAGCTAACGAGAGGAGAAAATATCCTCGACTTGGTTTTCACCTCTGAGGACGACATCGTTGAGGACCTCTCTGTTGGCGAAGAGCTCGGTGGCAGTGACCAGCGACTAATTAGATTTGTAGTCAAAGTTCCGAAGGCAGGGCCTGCAACTAGAAAATCGAGGAAACTCGATTTGAGAAGAGCAGACTTTGCAGGTCTTCGTGCTGGATTGACTGACGCGAGGCTGTTGAAGACTCGTGGAATAGTTTCAAAATCATATTCATGAGTCTTCAATCGCGTTTCATCCCTCTGAAATGTACCCGTCGGTCTTCTGTTCAACAAAAGAGGTTTAATCGAGAAATCGGCCAACTGCTTAGGAAGAAGAGAAATGTATATATATATATATATATATATATAGAGAGAGAGAGAGAGAGATAGAGAGAGTAAGAGAGAGAGAATATATATATATATATATATATATATATATATATATATATATATATATATATATATATATATATATATATATATATATGATGAAAATTAATGCAATATCGCAAGAAAAGATTAGGAATTAAACCACATTCTCCGAAGACAATTTAATTCAGAACAGTTTCGGTGTATCTCACACCCTTTTTCAACTGACGCTGGATAGAAAATATAAGAAAAGTGCATACAAACCTAACAGGTCGTGAAAGATCCCCTCTTTTATCCCTAATCCCCTACTTGTGGCTAATCTAGGGGGGGTTAGGCCTAACCCCCCCCCCCAGATTAGCTACAAGTAGGGGATTTGGGATAATAGAGGGGATCTTTCACGACCTGTTATGCTTGTATGCACTTTTCTTATATTTTCTATCCAGTGTCAGTTGAAAAAGGGTGTGAGATACACCGAAACTGTTCTGAATTAAATTGTCTTCGGAGAATGTGGTTTAATTCCATATATATATATATATATATATATATATATATATATATATATATATATATATATATATATTATATATATATATATATATATATATATATATATATATATATATATATATACATATATATATATATATATATATATATATATATATATGTATATATATATATATATATATATATATATATATATATATATATATATATATATATATATATATATATATTTATATATATTCGCCCAGACTTTCCCTACCCTCGTCGCTTTGTTCATAAATCACTTGAACGAGTGTTGGTTGGTGCTCCTCACGTCGGTTTTCGCTTCTTGGATTTAAAAATAATAGGAAGAAATTTACCCGCGTTTTTTCTTCATCTCTCTGCCTCTCATCTCATTTCCCTCATTCATTTTTCAGGCATTGAAAATGCACCAGTTGGTTACATCAGTCTCTTGTCTAACAACAAAATCCTATTGAAGGACACTGTGTCGGTTAACTACGCATGTTTCGATCAGGGTTTTGTCTTTTTTTTTTAGACAAGAAAGGGAAACGGTGTAACCAACCAGGGCATTTTTCATTCCGTTGAAAGACAATAAAGGGGATGGGTTATAAAATGCAGAGAAAGAATGGATAAATAAAGGAATCTTAAAAAGATTTAAAGGATGTAAAAAAAAAATCCTAAAACGCAACCCCACCTCCTCAGGTCCTAGGAGTATACCAAGAAAAGAATGACTCCAACTTGCTTCGCTTATAGGAACGGAGGACGAGGCAGAGGAGAAAAACAGAGAGAGGAAGAAAATTATAATCATGTATATTCAAAAGATGAGGCTAAGAAGGATCGCCATAGTAATCCTTATTGACCCTAAATGCTGGGATCCTAGTGGTACACTTCAGACTTTCGGGGCTAAATCTACCAAATTAATACTTTGATCTAAATACGTTAATGATTGGCTTACCGCGCAAGATTGATATCATGAATTTCGCAGTTGTGTAAACTGTGTGCTAGAGTTAAATAAGTTTAGTGATTGTACGTCAGTTTGATTAATTTAATTAACCTCTTTTAAAGCGGTCAGACGTCCACGATGTTCTAAGTTGAAGGGAGGGTTTTTTGTGCGGTCCGTTTTGGGTCTGCGAAAACTGGAGGGGGAGGGGTCCCATCGGTGCTGAGTATTTCTTTGATGGACGAGGCGAGTATTTGGTGGTATTGAGTTTCGATATTTCCTGGTTTTATTTACGGGAACCAGTTGGCGTTGTTCCCAGCTGGGGCACGATCCGGGAGGTTCATCAGAGCTTAAATTTTTTGCCTATTTTGTTGATTTGTGTTTTAAGATTTTGGTGGTTCCGCTTCTTTAGGAATCGTGGTTTATGTGTTTCTCTCGCTACTGTGGCTGCTTCTCAGTTTGATTGACGCTGGTTTAGTTGTGCTTTGTCTCTCAAATTTGCCAGTCTATTAAAGTTAAGCTATCATTATTTATTGCGATTTTTAGAGGTTGTTTGGTTTGGTCACCACTCGCAAGGTGCTTTCGTTGCGGAACTGGGTAAATTCAAGAGAGTTTCGCTCTCTCTCGGCCCGGAACGATGCCTATGTATTTTACCGCATATAATCACTTACCATAACTTCACCACTTTCTTTGAAAACATTGTTCTTCTACTATTTTGCTAAAATTAACTTTAGAATGTTTTCGATTAATTGCCCCGCGATTTAAAGCTTCCCTCCCCTGCAGTTTGTAAAAAGATATCTGTAAAGAAACTGAAGATGGAGGAAGTAAAAATGTGTGAAAGATATATATCCAAAGATCCTCCTCCAGGCATTTGGGCTGGAAGGCCCCACAAGCCTCCAGATCTCACCTGACATCCCATTGCTGGGGCGTAAAAAGGTATTTAAGGAAAATCAAGATGGTCGGGGGCATTCGGAGAAAAGTATGGAAAAAAAAACATATGAGACGTTCAAACCCACTACCCCAAGCGGAGCCCAAGAGAAGCGGTGAACCAGCTACTCCGGCCCCAGTCTGTCAAATCAGCTGCCGGTCCAGAAAATTGGTGAGAAGAAGTTTGCGAAAAGGGGGTCACATTGAAATGTCTTTAAAGGAATACAGCGCAGGTAGACTCAACTTGAGACCTTCAGGGCCAGAGGGACCGCCATGATTTTGACTACTAAAAACTATTACTCTTGTTTGAAATTTTGATTTTGAAGTATTTGTATTTATAAAGAGTATTTGTAAAAATTCTTGAAAATAATGAAAATTGGTGTGTCCAAACAAGGCCACTTTGATTACTTAGAAAAAGAATAAAGAAAATGCCGACAGATGAAGTAAAAGCTGATAAACGGAGAGAATAGGAAAGGTGTAAAATGTTAAGGACATCTTCACTATCGAACCTCGTTGGATTATATGCTTCATGCAATAAGTTCGCACAAAAGGCACTCAGAACTACGAACGTGTTCCATTTACTGCCTCTCTTTGTGTGAAGAAGAGTTGGTTTAATGCATTGAAGTTTTCTCGGTGTAATGAGTGAATATTAAATTTTTATTAGTTGCGCATCACACAAAAGTAGGCTTGTTCGCTTTACTTGCGCGTCCCACAAACGTAGGTGTGTTTGTTTTACTTGCGCGTCCCACAAACGTATGTGTGTTTGTTTTACTTGCGCGTCCCACAAACGTATGTGTGTTTGTTTTACTTGCGCGTCCCACAAACGTAGGTGTGTTTTTTTTACTTGCGCGTCCAATAAATGTAGGGCGGAATATTTTAGCTTTTATTTATTCAAATAAATGTAGTGATTCACTGCACCTTAATTTTCTTTATATTGGCGTAGGGTAACTAGTTTCGTTACGCTATATTTTTAGTGTTTACACCATTTTTCCTTTGTAAAAATTAAAACCTAAAATTTAAAAAAAATGTAAATAAGTTGCATTTCAAATAATAAAAGTTAAAAAGTAAAAAAAACTGGTTCGAGGGCGATATTATGAGCAATTTGCCCTAAGATATTTCCAAACTTTCCCAAACTGGTGATGTTCACGGTCTCTGACAAGAGATTTAATTCTTTTGTCACTTGGTTAGGTTAGGCTTGGTTTGACTCAACTCAGTTTGATTTATATTTGGTCATTCATTGGTCGCGTGCGTTTACTTTATCTTGTTCCTTTTTTAGAAGTTAAAAATTATACACATTTCCTCAATATTCTTACAGGGTTAGCACAGACTGTCATTCTAAAGCAAAAGTGAAGCCAATGTTTACTTGGTTCGAAGTTTAATGTTGATTCGGGTTTATGGCTCAAATCCTTTTGTTGTATGATGCCATATGTTTATTTTATTTGTTTATCACAAGGGATCGAAAGCCACTACTTTAATTTCTTGGGGTAATCCTAGACTCGACCCCCAGCCTATGTTAGGAGTCTAATCTAGGTTTGAGCTTTTGGGGAGGTCAGTATCGAGGAATGATTTTTTTGGGTGGGGCGGGTCATTACTTAGGAGTGAATTTTTTATTAAATAATAATAATTTATAATAAGATTAAGATAAAATGTAAAGTAAAAATGCTACTTAGGATTCAATTTGGTTAAGATAATATTGGTTAGGTTAGGTTCAAATAACCTAACCTAACTTTAATCTTAACCTTAACTTATGTGGCAGGATCGATTCAGTATGAGTGGATTTGAACATTTCTACTATATTATTTTTCTCTGTTTTTACCCCTTGGATTAATATTTTCCTTCTTGTTAGTTTAATTGTATATTTTTAATTCGTTTGTAGAATTTTTTGGTTTATTAATAAACGTTATTCAACCGATTATCTTTTTAAATATACCAATAAGTTTCTTGGGGGTCATCAACTATGATTGATATTTTTTACTTGGAGGGGAGTATCTTCCAGGATTGAGGGGGGGGGGGGGGGTTGTCTAGGAATGATCCCTTTTTTGCATATTTCCTGTCACCTTCATCTTTCTACTCTTTTGAAATGAATTCGTGTTTGTTTGTACTGTGTATGTGCTTCCGTATATTTACACTTGCGGGTTTCTTGTTATTTTTTGGGGGCGTGCAATGTCCACTGCCTTCTGTGAAATCCTTATTTTTTTGAAACGGCTTTAAAACATCTCTATTTAACCCTACAACCAGGTGCACAAAGGTGTTTATATTTGATGGACTCACACACCTCTACTACACACTCACTGCACACATCGGTTCTTGTAAAGATTAGGTATCCCAAAGTTTGGGGGGCCCTAACCTAACCTATCTAATTTAGAATAGGTTAGGTTAGGGTCTAAAATAACTTGGGATGCGTAATCTTTACAATATCCTTCTTATCTACCTTATGTTAGCATCTAGTGGGGGGGGGGTATTACAATGGTCCCCTTTTTCACGAAATTGTGGATAATGCGAGGAAGAGATATGTCATTATCGCTCCTCTTCATAAGTTAACTACCCGAGAATCCAAGTAAAACCTCTTGGCCTCCTCTCTGTATGGTCGTTTTCAGAACTTTCTTGCGACTCCCCCATATTATATAGAGAGTGCGTTAGACAAAAAAAAACGCACTGATTTTTAAAATTTTAAAATCTACTCAAGTAGAAATTCTACGATGGCCAAATTTTATTTCCCTCGATTTGTTGTTACCATGCTATAAAAATTTCATAACTTTTCATCACGTACTTTGTTTATAACCTAGGGGAAAAATCCCGTGAATTTTATTTAATTATTATTTAGCATCTAGAAAATATTAATATGCCGTCCGTTTTCTCCACAAGGACGTTTGCAATCTTTTTCTTCGATGACGTATATTTTTGAATTTCTGTTAATATTATTTTATCTCTGCACTTAGGTAATATTTATTTCTAATTCGCTTTCACTAAGCTTTTCTGTTCGACTTTTATAATCTATTTCTTTAAGTCTGTCCCGATTCAACAATGCCCATTGGATTGCAATCTAGCGATTGCGGATGACGTCATTTTTACCAATAAATGTGATCGCAATATTTTGTGAGTCTGTTTAAACACCCTTATATGATGTGGTGCAATATGAAATATATTTAGGGCGTGTTTTCGGATTTCTTTGTACGTCAGAACAATAGGTTTTGAGGGGGGCTTTTTTTCAGAATTTTCTGAATACTAAAGTATGGTGAAAAAAGCGCGTGACAAAAGTTATTGAAACTTTTCTGGTAGATGAAAAATAGATTGACAAAAAAAAAACAAGAGATACAATTAGGTGACATTAAAATTTGTATTTGTGTATATTTGAATTTAAATCTCAGTGCGCTTATTTCCTCCCATCCGATATATTCAAAATTTAAAAACCAACACAAACAGGATTAGCAAAATTTGATCAAAATAAAAACAACAAAACTTTTGTTGGATCACCTAGATTATTGTTTTTTTTTCTGATTCATTTGCACCGTTCTTAATGTCAGATCATCGTGCTTGTGGGAACCCACAGTTTAATACGAAGACTGCCGTCAAGGAGTCCATGAGTGTAAGGAAATGATACCCTCCACCCATCAGTAGAAGAAACAAAGAAATAGAAAAACACAAAACGATGCGAAGGTCTTTAATCTTGAATAATGGGTTTTATTTTGATTTTAACACTAAAGCGGTAATGTCTGTTTATATCTATCACCTAGTTTTTTTTTATACAAGGAGAGATGGGGCAATCATTTCCTGACTCCCCGTACTCGAGAATCGTTCTTTCTTGCAGTGACGTATTTTTGAAGGTCTAAAATAAGTCCGGACGTATTTCCCGTTGGCGAACTTGGATTTTGCAGTCTTCGAAGTTATTTTTCATTGTTTACTCTTCCTTTTATAACTTTATTTTGTCCCAAGATATATGGGTACAGATCCTGATACGATTATTGAGTTAGGATGGCACCCACTCTTTTAGTCTATATGATTTGCACCATGCTAGACCCCTTTGTGGGGTCTGGTTTAATTACGCCAAGATGCATTTCTTTTCTGTCCCTAATCTAACTCGCATTTTGAGCGGAAATATTAACAATTAATAGAACTCAGTTGCTAAGTCACATAATCAATGAATATAGAAATTATCGCAATTGACACGCTATTGTCGATGGCGTCGTTGCCAATTTCTGCAGTTTTGAATAAAAGATACCTAAAAATGGAAATTGAAAATTCATGGGTCTTTGAAACGGCACAAGATGACGAATTGAGACTTTGCGGTGGAAAGGTATTAGTGGAAGAGTGGTCTTCTCGTCGAGGTGGAAGCAAGGTCTACTCCATGTGCCCTTCCGGTGGAACATAGCGTGTAAGCAAGAGATTGGCGATGAAGTTTAGAACCTCTTAAATCCCAAACACATGAACTCAATTACAGTAATGCACACATACCCGAGCTCATGCCTACACTTCGTTTCCTAACTGTATGTCTTCTTACTTAATTTCGTGCTTGCATGTTTTTTCCCGAACCTTTTCCGTGAAAAGCGAGAAAGTGGAAGTTTGGCAATTTCGGGCGGAGAACCGGATCGTTCAAACGGGTCGTGGAGCAGATTTATAATTTAATTTGAGGCTAATTGGGAGTAATTAACAGCAGAATTTCTCTTTGATTTCGTCTCGCATCACCTGAAAAAACGAAGAAGTGACACACATACACACACACATGCACATATATGTACAATTGTCTCATCTTGGATATTTTGGGCTAAAACTTTATTGAACCCGGAACTGATTGGGGGCGATCTTTAACGAAATGGTTTGAAAGGGAACAAAATTAAATCCATCAAAATCCACGTTTGATAGTGAGAGGTAGCTCGGCGCTTATTTTTTTCTGCTGGTTGTGGGTGATGAGTGGGTCCCCACTAGAATCAAATTGTTTGGCGTTGGCCACAAAGGTATTTACCTCATCGGGTGATCGACAAGTATTCATAGAAGGAGGAGGGGTATTCGTTTAATGGAAGCGTTGTTCTTCGAGAGCGGCGTCTCCGTTGTGCAATGTTACACCTGACGCAGCGACCCACCATCCTGGCCCCAGTACTGCCTCTTGTCTGAAAATAGGTTGAAACTACCTGGGCGTTAGGCCCATCTAGGCATCTCCATTTCAGCTTTTATTTTTACGAGACTCTTCACATATTTTTCTCGACTAGCGGTTAATTTTAAGGGTTAGTCGCCGACCAGCGTATGTCCACTCTTTCCTGGATGGAGAGCGGGGGTGGGTGGGTTCATCCTTTACCTCCGTTTGGGCGTCAAAGGGGCCGCGAGGACTCTGCGACCGGACCAGCGTTTCGCTCTTCCTCACACCGACTACATGGCAGGAATACGGGCAGCTCTTCGGACTGCTTGGCAAAGAAGATGTGAGACGGTCGAAGGGAACTTAAAGTTGCGTGCCATTGCGCCGCGACTATTACCATTGACCTATCTCCCAATGCCGCGACGGCTTCATGTCGCTTTCTGTCGTCTCCGAATCGGACACACTCGTGTGACGCATCGCTATTTGATGGAGCGCTCGCCTGTGCCCTATTGCGACGACTGCGTCGTCCTCCAGACTGTTCGGCACATTCTTGTCGAATGTTCCAGTTTGGGTGATCTTCGCGCACGTTACCTGTTCCGGTACCGGGATGGGCAGGGTCGCTACCGCCTCTCCTTTGTACTCGGGACGAGTGCGTGCACATTGACTGGTGCACTTGTTGACTTTTGGGGGGAGGCCGGCCTTCTCCCTTTTATTTAACTAGGTTTTGTTGTTGTTTTTGTTATTGTTATTGTTTTCTTTATAGGTCACACGCTCCTACGCCGGGTGGAGGGGGACCTCCCCCGACGCCGGAGCTTGCTTCCTAATTGTTGTTGTTTTCTGTTCAAATTTTTATTTTAAAGTAGCCTAGAACTAGGCTGTTTGTTTGCGGCGACTTATGCCCACGCGGGCAGTCGCCAGATAGCCCCTTAAAAAAAAATTAAAGATACCTCCGTTTGGCAGGAAGGGTAGGTGGGTGTATTTAACCTGCCTGCTCCTCCCTTCCTTTTTTTTCTTCTATCCTCGGCCAAGGGGTGTCAGGTATAGCATGAAAACCATGCTTCATCTGACCTTTCAATAATTGCGTGCCCTTCCGTCCCTAATGATCGAAGATGCTTGCCATCCCAGTTCCAATGCCTGTAGGAGATGCAATCGTTGTCTTTCGCTTTAATTTTGTTTAAAACGATTCGAATAAGAGCAGATTTGGGAGAGTTGCGCGCCCCTTGACCGTAGCGCATTTTGGAATTAATGTTGCTTCCACACATTTTGACTACTTTGAGCAGGAATGTGGCCTAGCTGAGAGGAAATATCTTTCTGCGCTAAAGAAAAGTTAATCTACATCGGGTTTTGTTTGTGGCTGAATAATCCCGATTTGGATTCAGTTTGCGGCGGCTGCCATTTACGAGTAGGTAGCGCGGGTTCAGATCCCAAGTTAAACAAAGTCCTCGATGAAAAGCTCCCACCCCAACCATAAACCTCATAACTTCCACCTTTTCCCGCAGGGGGGGGGGCCTGTGCAGCATGTTACACTTCGTACCCGGACGGAGGAGCTACACATCCTCCCGGCCTGAGTGCAAATTAGGGGCGCCTGTCACTGAATTGACATGAAATGTGATGGGGAAGTTGTTGGTGCGCCCCCCCCCCTCCCTTTCAGGCTACTTTTTCTTTCTTTTTTTTTTATACGACTCTACCCTCAACCTTTCGTAGATATTGTTCCTGGGTGGCCTGTACGCCATCCTGAAATCACCTAGTGCCGAGTTATGAGAATAATAGGCGATCACCCACCCTACTCGTTAGTGGACCCTCCCATCTCTACTTCTCTTTATTAAATTCTCCCCTACCCCATTCCTAAGTTGATCTCCTAGCCACAGAGTTTCTGGCTGCCCGGCGCACTTTAGTCCTTTTATGAGTCCTTAGTTGAGTGGCAATGTATACGGTGAGGTCACTCACTACCAGCTGCGAATGCCGAAACCTCGCTGGATGAGGCAAGTATTAGGCATGGGATGTGTGGGGGTGGAGACTCTGCTGCTCACCTTCTTCCAGTATACATATAAGGTGGAAACTCCGGCCCCATCATTTATGGTCAAAGCTCAAACACAATTTTGCCTTAGTGGCGGGCCGGCTGGACCCGTGTGCCGAGTATGTGTAAATGATCACAGTTCGGAATTTTCTGGAGGCATTGGGAGGTGATAGTATCTACACTCCATGTCATCTTTCTTTCTTATAATTTTAGCGTGGCTAAAAGTGAATGTAAGAGTGCGCGAACGCATGCGCATGGAGATCTGCGACCAAGCGCGGCCTCGTCATCGCTAGGTCTTGGGGAAGACTAGGTATAAAAAAGACACCTCCCTAAAGGTGTATGGGTTCACCTCATCATCTCTATGCGCCAAAGGCGCTTCCCCTTTGCCATATTTAGAGCGGCTTTCGGGCCTCTCCACATCTAAAAAGGAGGTGCATCTTGTGCTTTACTAGGGGGCCATCCAACCCTATTCCACCGAAGAGGTTTAATCCTTCTAAATCTACGGGTGCTGTGGCTTGGGCGCCTCCATCTCTCCACCAGCGGCAGTCCCCCTTTTCCTATGACAGGGGACTGCCAAGAAAACAGGTAGTCGTTGAAAATCGACCGCTACCTGCGGGAACGGATCGATAGGGCCAACCTTTTTTAATGGGGCAAAGAACAGCAGGGCCCGTCTGCCCGTTCCGCCTACAGTCCTGCACTCCTACATTGTTATTTAGCAGAAGAATCCTCTATTACGATCACTGATTTTCTTGGGGCGGGGGGGGGGGGCACATGGAGGCCGCCCTAAGATTGACATGATCCCGGAGGTGACCCAGCTACAGATCGAATTATCTTCCATGTAGGCGAACCTGTGCTCTGTATCAAACTTCGAACCTGAATCCGCCCTTGTGCAAGCTCCTCTTCACGTGACTCGGGATTTCAAACAATCCCAAAGATAGGAAGGACCTCATCTCCCGGCTAGTAACACTTTGATAGCTAAGATCTCCATTTCGGAGAATGATCTTGCTGAGGTCGGTCCGTCCAGCTTAGGGGCTCCTTCCGTGGCTGTATAGAAGCATGTTCATTCACCACCCTCCTCTCCTAAAAAGAAAAGTAAGAGGAAGACACAGAAGTCTAATTGTTCCTCTCCCTTCGTGTGGGCTCTGGGGACGGACAGGTCCGCTGTTGTTTCGGCAAGCGAGCAGAGAAAGACCAAATCAGTAAGAGCGGAGCCTAGATTACGTCGGCCCACCTCATTTCAAAACTACCTGGCCTTTTCGAGCCCGCTGGCTTCAAACGCTTTCTGGTTATTTGCCCAAAATCAACGTAATCCATCAGAAGAGAGCATTACCTAGCTTGATTAGTGGAGAGCCGGAGGTGACCCGTTTATCGGAAGGGAGCTTTCTGACGAATGCGTCGGACCCTTCCCAGGAGCAATGATTAGTTCCCTTCGAACATTTATGCCTCGCCGGTGAACGTGACGCCGCACTCTACCATGAACTTGAATAAAGGAGTGGTTTGTGCGAGGAAACTCCTAGACTACTCCTTAGAACGCATCGCCTTAGAGCTTGCCGGCTATGGGGCGTTCATGCTCTAAGGCATAAGAAAACAGGAAGGGGCTCCGAGACCCACCCTACAATCTTCGTCACGTTCGACCGTAAGAGGCTCCCTCAATCGGTGCGTGCCGGTTGGTATCGCTACCGTGTGAAAGCAACAATCACGGTGGTGTTATTACTGCCACTGCTTTTGACCATACGAATCGCTCGTGTAAACGTGCAAAGTCGATTCTACACGAATTCTGTGTAAGTTGCTCTAAGGTCATACACGATAATTCCTTATCATGTATGGCCTATTGTGTTAATTGTGGAGAGCCGCACCCCGCTTCGATACAGTGTGGTGCGTATCTCTTGGAGAGGAAAATCCTGGCCGTTCAGGCTACGGATCGTCTCATTTTACGAGGCTAAAGACTTGGTTCTTGCGCGCTTGGCGCTTCCTGAGACGACTTATACTTCAAAATTTTAAAATCCACTCTCTGCTCTTGGCCCCTCTAGGCCTACGAGGACGGTCGTTCCCGCCCCCATTATGAACCCTTCTGCGGGATCTGCTCATCCTGGTTGCCCCTATGGTAGAACTGGCGGCTCAAAGGGTTCACACCCACCCATGGCTAAAAGCAAGGCTCCTCCCCCTTCCCCCCAGCATTGCTGTTTCCCGCAAGCTGACGTGGCCACGCACCTTTACTGACTCGTTAGACTCATATGAAACATCCCTGAAGGTGGTCGTGAGTCCGCCTTCCGTGGTTTCTAAGGACAGTACCAAAGGAACATCGGCTCTTATGCCACCACCAAAAGCTGGACTTGGTGGCTCGGAGACGGTGGATCCACTAAAGGATGGACCCCCACCTCTCCCGCCAAAGGTTTCAAGGCGGAGGAAGGAAACGAATCGCTTGGCGAACCTAACCTTCCCCGATAAGTCCTCAAAGACAACAGCGCCTTCAGAGTCTTGTTCGGCCAACTGCGCCCGGAGTTCTGCCTCCGGGAAGCGTATATCCATCGGAATGCTCCAACTCCGTGGAGGGGGGCGGTTTCCACGCCATATCCCTTCTGTTTGAAGCCAGCTGGTCTCTGCCAGGCGCTGCGTCCGTCTTCTCTCCGAGCTGGTTGTAATACACCGCTCGGTCCGGGAGATAGCGCGCCATGACTGCCCTCGGGGCATTGAAATTTCCACACCCCCAGATTCACGGTTGCCTCGGGCCGGGTCGCTACCTCTTGTCCCTTGGACTCGGGACGGGTTCTTGTACACAAACTTGTGAACTATCTGAGTTTTTGGAGGAGGTTGACCTCCTCTATTGTATTTGACTTTCTTGTAGGCCGCATGTTGCCCTGCTGGTGAGAAGCGGGCCTCCTCTCGACTCTGGGGCGTGCTTCCTTCTTGCTTTTTTGCCTTTTGTTTACTCTCACTTTTGCCCTAATAGGCATTCGCCTGATATGCTCTTTAAAATAATCCCTCGAGGGTCTTCTCTTTGAAGAGGGCCCCTCATCTCCTCGGTGCTGTGCCTGTAGGGCATTTTCCTTCAATGGAATTGCCGTGGATTCTAACCCAACTAAGCAGAGGCGTCTTCTCCCGTTACCCTTTAGCTTTTTTTTGTTGCAGGAGACCATGCTAGGCTCGTGCTCCCTACCCAGCCTTCCGAAGTATAAGCGTTTTGCAAGCCTACCCAACTCACGAGATGGGCCCGAGAAGGGGGATGCGTGATCCCTTCTTCTATTTGCTATACATACTCGTACCTTCTTCCAGGCAGTGGCAGTGCAGCTACGCCTGAATACGAGGTATATTGTTATTTCTACGTACATTCCACTTTCAGCCGACTTAACGTTTTGGGACTTGCGCCTCGTCGTGACACGGTTACCGTGGCCCTCTCTACTGTTTTAGGATTGGGACGCTAGACAGCCCCCTGGGGAGACTTCTCGATCAATCCCAGGGATAAGGTCTTTGGCGAGCTGGGGATGATTTTCGTAAATGTAGATGAGTTTACGCATCACTGCCCGAGAACCGCTTCATTTTCCTGCCTCGATTTGCCCCTGCGCTCTCGGGATGCACAGCCTGATTTCGGGTGGGAGGTGGTCGATGACCATTTTACCATTTAAATCCGCCCGGTGGTGCTTGGAACTGGTGCGGTAGTACACATTGCAGTATTTTTTTTTATTTTTTCTGTCCCAGTCGAAAAAATAGCTCGGTGGGTGAGCTCATTGAGTTATTCTCAGGCAATCTCATTTCCCTGGGCCTAACTACTATTCCTAGAATGCCTTGTGGTTTTGCCTGCCGTCCGCTTCCTTGCTGATTGTTCAAGTGTAAGATTGTCCTCATGCGGAAGCGATAGGCCTACGTGCGCTATAAGCGCCATCCGAACGATTTCACTGTCGGCGAATTTGGAAGCCTGCCTGCCGCTATTTCTGGTGGTCATACGGAGTCTTCACTTAACGAGAAGATCCCTCTTGTAGATGTGTGCGCCTTACGTCTTGACAAGGTTGGAAGAAAAAAGTATATAGTAAAAGTAGAGTGGATAGTGGGTGCTTAGGTAAAATGATGAAAGAGATTGAGTTGAGTGTTGGTTTTGGTTGCTGGGTGACCAACCATCTCTTAGGTGCTTTTCTTCACGTGTTATGCTTTTCCTTTTGATGCATTATGTAGAGGCTTTCACGCTTATATTATTCTTTGGTGTTTATCTTATGTATTATTTGTTTTCTGTTCAGTTGTCTCATTGTTTTATTTTTTCCTCTGATATTTTACTGCAATCCTTACGTTAACGTGAACATTGGTGCGGGGTTTCACTCTTGTTATTGGTTTTCCCCGCTTCTAAATTTCCCCCTGTTGTTTTCCCCCAAATTTATGGGAATATCTAATGTCTTCTTCACTTCTTTGCTGGGTATTGTATCTAATTTCACCCATATTTTACTTGCCCTCTTATGCAGTGTTATATTTGCTGGTTCCAGATCTATTTCCTGGCGAAGATCCCTTTGTCGCCGATGATCTCTCCGTTTTGTATTAGTTATTAACAAGACTCCGCTATTCTGGACTCTTTGTGGTTTAATGGCGCTGGTTTTATGGAACCTGTTTAATGGAATAGCCGAATATAAGAGAGTCGAACGGCATAGTGTGTTGTATATTTTGATCTTGTTGTGTGTGCTCAGGTCTTGTAAGTTGATACATCTTTACCAGATAGGCTTTGAGTAGTTTTAAATCTTTCGGTCAGATGTTTCTCGGAGCCATTCCTGGTAATTCTCAGCCCGAGAACTTTGCCCTCTCTTTGATATCGGTATATTTATTCGTCTATTACCCTTCGTGAAGTTTTTCGTCCCCCAATACGGATTATTTTAAACTTTTCAGCGTTTGTGCGGATTTTCCAAATTTGTTCGAAGTTAATATTTTCACTTTCTGCTGCCGTTACTCTGGCCATTGTTGGACCATTCTCTGTATAGACTGTTGGTGATAATTGGAATATTATCTGCGAATTGAATATATCATGTTGATTCGAAAATTGGGTTCGGAAGGTCTATGGTGTAAATGCTGTACATTATAGGACTTAAGCATCCTCCTTGAGGGACTCCTTGGTGAATTTCAAAGCTTGGTTTTTGATGGTCCTCTACGGATGTATGCTGTACGGTCCGTACTGTAGTCTCATAAGCACTTGGTCAGAACAGAAGGGAGTCCCAGCCGTTTAATTTTATACTTCAGTCCTACTCTCCAAACTTTGTCCAACGCCTTCTGGACGTCCTTAAGCACCAGATCCGTATATTCTTTTCGTGTTTGGCCTTTAATATGTTATCGACAAGTATAGCTATTGCTGCCCCAATGCCTCTATTCTTTCTAAATCTATTTTCGTGTTGTGGAATTAGGGTGTTTTCTTCTAGTTGATTAAACCTTCTGTTGATCATCCTTTCCAGGAGCTTGGCTATTGTTTCCATTAATGTTTTGGGCATCAAGTTGCCAGGATGGTTTGTGGGGGTTGCCCGGCTTGAGTAAGGATATTATTTTACCTATTTAGGGCATCGGGGAAATAACCAGCACTAATTGTTGCGTTGTATATTTCGGTTAATTTGCTTAGAGATTCATCTGATGCTCTTACTAGGTTTTCTCGTGATATCCCGGAACTGCCTAATGCTCTTTGTCTAGTTGTGTTGGATGTGGCCTTTAGTTCTTTAGTGTCCCTTGTTCTTCCAGTGTTCCTGGGTAAGCTGAGTGATTTGGTGTTATTTTATGTCTGTTCATTTCCAAGTCTTCTACTATCCTGGTTTCGTGCTCTCGATCGAAATACTCATTTTCTTCTCTGGATATGTCAAAGATTTTTCTCCAGTGATCTCTGAACGCTGCTTCAATTTGTCGTGGTTCTCTCGCCGCAACTCCGTTGTACTTGATGACAAGCTTTATTTTTGGTTTTCTTATGTCTCTGGTTAGATTTATTTTTTGCCAGAATTTTGTTGGGTTCAGTTGCTCGTCGATTTCTTCTTTAAATTAGTCCCATCTGGCACCCCCTTTCTCTTGCAATTGCTGCGATTAGCTCATATTTTTTTATATTTAGGAGGCGTTCTCTATCGCCCCTTTGGGGACCGAAGCGTTCCATTGGTTCCCTCATATGTTAAATAGTTTCGTTCTAGTTCACATACTCGTATTTGTGGCGTATGAGCGGGGTGCGGCAGTGTCCGGTACGATGTTCTAGGAACGTGTTTTAGATCATTTTCGACTAATGGCTGTGTCTATTTCTTCTAACCTTGCCTCGCGAAGGTCTGGTTGATGGAATCTGCCCAGATCTTCGGCGTACCCGCGCCAGTTTACTTGAATCGGGTCTGCCGATATAGTTGTTGCCATTTCATGGTCACTGTTACAAAGTGGGCCTTTTTCGATTAGATAGTTAAACTGGAATTTAGGGGATGTTAGTACAATGTCCGATTTCATTCCCCCTCTTAGTCCGAAGTAAGTCGGGACCAATTATTTCTACTATGTCTCTTTCTAATAAAATATCTAAGTTCTTGCCGATGTTGTAATTATTGGTGTATCTAGAAGCTCTGGTGTGAACATTTAGATCGCCCATAAATATTTCCTGGTCATTTTGATCAAAGATTTACATAAAATTATGGATCGACACGAAATCCGTCCTTGGGGCCTGGTACCCGGTCATTAAAATTATACTTCCTGTCCAAGTCTCATTTTTGACCGCCAGGTAGGCTTCGTCGAGTTCTTGAAGTTTGGTAAATTTTATGGCATTCCTTATCTCCACGGCTACTCCGTCAAAGTTATCTATCGTGGTCTTGGTTATTATAGTATAATTATACATATTCATTGGGCTAATTTCTGGGTCGATGTTGATTTTGTTCAGTAGTGTGTTAACTCAGGATCTAATTTCAACTATGCATTACATAATGAATGCCTTTTTGCATCCCAACCTGTCACGTTGTGGCTGATTATTTTGATTTTTCTTATTTGATTCATTTTGTATTCACTTATTGGTCTAATAAAGAGTTCCTCCGTCTCTTTCATTTCTCGGTCGCAGGGTGACTTGGTTCTCCCACATCTTTTCTTTTTGAACTTCTTTTTTAATCGTGAAGCACAGTTCCTTGGAGATGTTAATATTTCCGCTCATTATGCTTTTACTCACTTCGCTGTCAGTATAAGGACCTTCGATTTCGTACTTGAAATTTTCCTTTATACCTTGTATTAATTCCTTGGTGTTGTCTAGGAGGAAAGGCTTATCTTCCGGGGGCATAAAATCTAACCTTAAATTAACTTACTTTTTTATCCTTTTCTTGCGCTTGGTGACCTGTAACCTCTTCACCTACTTCTTCTCTATTTACTGCTCTCCTTTTTCGGGGGATTTTTGTGCAGCTACTGCTGGTCGATGGGTTTTTAACGTCTATTTTTTCTTCTATCGCATACAACTCCTTTTTTTTTTTTTTAGCCTAGGATCTCTTTATGCTCTGGCTTGGGGTGTCTGGTTCAGATGAGGAAGTAGTGTTTTCTGAAGCCAGCGTATTGTATGGTATGCTCAGTACTTCCGCGGATGGTGGGTTTTCCAGGAACCACATTGGTTCTAGTACCTTGTTACTCAGCATATTTTTCGAGGAATAGGTCACCTCTCACGACAATACGTCTGTATATACATATATGTATATATTGGTTGGGAGGAAAGAGAGAAAAGCTACAAGAATATGTTTATATACACATATATCCTCTAATGTACGTACGCGTCCTTTGCTACGTACAAGTACGTCCACTTCGTAAAAGTAATCCGTTGATTACGAGGTATAAGAGTGCGATTTTAATACAGGGGCCGATAGCGTTTAATGAGTTTACCAAGTTGTAGTTCAAGAATATATTTAAAGGGTGAAAACCAAAAATATAATTTTAATAAGTCACTAGTTAACATATATATATATATATATATATATATATATATATATATATATATATATATACATCGGGGAAATATAGGAAATGTAAATAAGGATAAGGATAATACTGATAGAATATAGATAATTGACAATCAGGTAACGTTAATTACTTGTTAATTAGCTTTTAAATGGGTTACTATAAATCAGTTATACAGAAGGAATATTTAAAATTCGGAAAGCGGGTCAATTGACGGGAGATACAATCAAGGGTCGTTTTACCTTAAAGGGGTCAACATCCAGGAAGGGGAATCCTTTAGCCAGTCGGCGCGGGGGAATGGAGACGGGAAATGGTCGTGATTTTTGGCCGAATATCCTGATAGTGACGAGGATGAAGGGGGGGGGGGGCAATAAGACGAGTTCACGATCCTCCTTGAATACGAACGGCAGCACCTCTGCTCCAGAGAAATTCAACCTCCAAAAATCGAGACTCTGACGCGGCTCGGCGCGAAGTCTCACACGGGAAACTGAAGATCCTTGAGGGCAGGGGTCTCCAGATGAGACGAGAGGAATCCCGGCCAGTCCTTCAGGAACGTAACGATTCGAGGCTTGCTCTGAACAGAAGTAAGCCTTTACAAAAGAGATGGATCTGCCTGGTGCAGGGTGGGCAAGTGAAAAAACCCGGGTTTGGGGGGGCTTTTTCAAGTGAAATTTGAAAAAACCTGGGTTTGGGGTTCTTTTCAAAAATACTTTTTTTTTCAAGAAGTGAATGCTACTTATCATTATTTTATTCAAAATTCAAAATGTTTATAATTTAAACAAATATGTATCAAATTAAGGTTATTTCTCTGATACTGACTCATAATAATTCATCTCCCTTCTACAGGTTATGACTATCATGGGTACCCATAATTCTCAATCAGTGGTATGTTCTAACCTTAATATAATTATTAAACTAATTAATTATTTATAAAAATAGAGATAGCTATTCTTTTTCTATGTTATTCTAATGCTTGTAGCATTTGTTTGTTTTTTTAAACAAGATTTGAAAAAACCTAGAATAAAACTTGGGTTTTTTTTTCGAAGTTACCTTTTTTCATGAAATAATTGCTACTCATTATTTTATTCAAAATTCATATTTATGTTTATAATTTAAACAAATATGTATCAAATTAAGGTTATTTCTCTAATACTGACTCATAATAATTCATCTCTCCTTCTACAGGTTATGGCTATCATGGGTACCCCCCATAATTCTCAATCAGTGATCTGTTACTGTGATTTATTTTTACTATAATATAATTATTAAACTAAGTAATTAATAATATTATATAAAAATAGAGATAGCTCTTCTTTTTCTATGTTATTCTAATGCTTGTAGCATTTGTTTTTTGAAAAAAACCCAAGATTTGAAAAATAAACAGAATAAAACCCGGGTTTTATTGGGTTTTGTCAAAATTTGGGGGGGTTTTGCCAACCCTGGCCTGGTGAGATACAACCTCGATGGTATACGTGAATACCAGGGACTTGGGGAAACACACACACGATCTGAACCGAAGGCTACGAGTTGTCCAACTCAATCTGCCGATCTTCGAAAAACCCAGGGTATTTATATGACGGCCATTTTTTGGTGCTCAATCGCTGGATGGCGCAGACGTCTGGGAGAAGACTTTCTTACTCTAACTTAGTTTTCTCTCTCTTTTTTCTTTAACTGGGCATGTGATTGTTCCCGCTACAATTTAAGCATTTTGCTCCTCGCTTCTTACACTCCCTCCATGTGTGTAAATTTGAGCTGCATTCTCGTTTTTCCTCTTTGATTGGGCTGTCCCTTGAGGTGTGCTTGTCAAGTGAGAAGCAGTTGAAACAAGTCTTACATTGATAAATTCATCATTTTTTATTTGATCCTGGGTTATATTCAATTTGAAAGCCAAATTTCCGCTTTCCTTCCCTTTCCTATCCACGCTTGTCTCTCTAAAGAGAGACAAGCGTTGGTGTTTCTGTTTTGAATTTTTTACTTCCAGGGATCAATCTGGCGGCAGTATATTGCCTTTTGTGCTTCGATTTGGGGAGGGACTTTGGCATCTAATCCTATTGTCTTGAAGTACTCAGTTGCCTTCTCGTTCAAAGTTTATCGGTCTTTTTCAGTTTTGACATATTGCTTCATAAGTTGTGGTGTAATCCAATAACCTAATTAAGACGACTCCAAGTTTTCCGTAGATTACTCTAAACACATTGGTCCTGTCGGGTTTTTGCTCTTCTTTCAAGATGCGCAAAGGGACCCTTTTTGATATTTCCATGTTGATGTTATTCCTTCTTCTTTTTCACTTTCTTCATTGAAAAATTAATAGAGAAAAAGTAGAGTAATAAAGAGTTTTAAAGGTGCGATTCAAATCCATGTATTACTCTGGCTTATTCCGAAGACGTGTCGGGGCCCCTACCTATCGCCTAGCCCTATCAGTTTGTGCTCCACCCAACGAGTCTGCCACTCACATGGGTCTAACCCGTCCCTTGCTAAGCTTTGGGCTGCGTCGAGTTTGCCGCAAGGTTCAGATAAGTCTCCCTCCCGTGTGGGTATCTAATGAGACTCGAGCTTCCCTAACCAACACGCCCTAAGAAGGGGTGGGGTAGAAAAGTAGAGGTCTGGCAAACGTCAGGTCAAGCTCTTATGAAGTCTAATCGGGCTCTTCTTGATTCCTCTTGAAATCTTCAGGGTGATTTGAGTGGGTAATTGCTTAATGAGATTGTTGTTCACTTCTTCAAAAGTAAGAATGTGACAACTGTCATCCGGCAGATGTGTGCAAGGCTAGCAGCAGCCTTGCATGTTGCTGCGCCGGGGCGAGGCGGCCTTCCCCCGGCCTTTTTTTGTTTTGTTTTTGTGTGTTTGTTCTGTTTTGTTTTGGGGTTTGTTTTTGTTGTTTTTTATTTTGCGCGTTTGTTTTTAATTTAGACTAATAGTAGGTTTTGAAAGAATTAAGGCGACTTATGGCCAAGAGGGCAGTAGCCATGTGGCTGATAAATTGAACAAAAATCTGTAGCGGGCGATATCGCGTCGTGCCCAATTCGAAAACGATTGTTATCTTTAGCGACTCACAAAGCCCCCTGAGTACCCTCGAGGCATTGAAATCTCTACACCACCTGGTTCCCGGATTCTGTGACTCCATCGTTCCCGCGATCCCGGTGGTTGTCTAGATTATATTCTGCTCGATTCCTGGACATGTGGGATTTGCAAGGCATGAGCACGGCAATGAGGGTGCCAAAAAGTCCCCAATAACTGACCGACCAAAATACCTCTCTTACTCTTCGTCTCACAAAGGTAGCCCCAAAAGTGCTGAAAATCTGTAAAATTGTTCTAAAAAGTCAAGATTTTAATAAATTTCTTCCAGAATATATTTAAATGGAATTACATAAATTGCATGTAAAACAACAATACAACGTCTTTCTTACATACGAAATCATTGCTTTCATCTAAACAGATAACTTTAGACCATTGCTCATGTGTCTAACAAATCGCCTGGCGGTTCGCTGGATCACTTTCGGAGTTGTAGAAGGGTTGAAGAGGATCATAGAAACTGTAAAACTCACGACTGACCTCGTTCTGGACGACCCAGGATCAATACACTTGAGCCTTCGAGATCGTAAGAAAACACCAATTAAGCTTCATCATGAATGGACAGCGGCGGGCACATACCTGACAGAACAGTCTGTCACAGACTGTTTGCACAAAGCCTGAAGTCGTGTAAAGCCCACTAGAAGCCGCCGAGCAACCCTCATCTTGTTTCCGTGCTCACGTCAACTGGACCATGTGGCAGTGGTACCGTTTCTTATGGTCCGTCCAACGAATCCACGTTCTAGTTCTCAACCCCAGCCAACGTAGGCTCCGCAAGAGGCCAGGGGAACAGTGAAATCGATAGTGCATGGTGGCCGCTCTGTAATAGTATGGGGCTTCTTGTCATGTTCAGGGCTGGGTCGTCTCACTGTTTGTGATAGCACTATGAATTCAGAGAAGTAACAAGCTTTCCTAAGAGATTACATTCCCGTAATGAGATGCCAAATGTCACAAGTCTGCGTCAACCATAAAGTGGTTCCGGGACAACAATATCACGGTGATGGAACGGCCAACTCAGTTTTCTGATATGAATCCACTGGAAATCCTTAGGCAGTACCAGAAAGAGGCCGTAAGACATCGACAGCCATCCTCCAATGAGCAACTGAAGGAAATACATCATCGATGGGTGCCCCAGCATTACACCCCTCGGTTGTCGCACCTTCGTGAAGAGCATGCCTCGAAGAATAAATGCTCTCATTGCCCAAGGACTCTCGACACGCTACTGAGCTTCCTTCCTGTAGCAGTTTAGTGTTGCTGTAATTTTCACAGAATTTTATCGGTTTATCTTATATGTTCCTCATGTTACATGTTTTGGCATTTTTTTATTTTGTTAATTCTTGTTGATTGTTAGGGTTATATATAACTTATTGCTATTCATTCGTCCTTATTTCATTGATATGTTCATATTGACATGCAAATAAAGTTTTTACGACCATGCATTTAACTAATTTCCTAAAATTTCCGATGTGTCCAAAACAGAAAGAAATCCAACTTCTTCATCGGCAAAGTTATCACAAGAATAAATTGGTAAAAAATGAAAAAAAGTTTGAGATATCAAGTGACCAAGAGCTTTGTATCAATGAAGTGAAGTGGCAGAAAAGGTCCTACAACACCTAGAGAAGACATCTAGCACTTGGGCTTCACTAGAAAATAGCAGAAATACATCTTCTGAACTTACTTGCAGTTCACTGAGCTTCAAGTTAAAAAAATATCACCCACAATAGTTAGTAGGAAACTTAAAAATCACGGACTAAAAGTATGCATGGCGAGAGAGAGAAGTCATGGATATTTGAGGTAGACATAAATAAACGTCTTCAGAGGGCCAAAGATAACACAGGTTAGACACATGAGCAATAATGGTCTAAAGTTATCTTTTTAGATGAAAGCAATTATTTGATATGTAAGAAAAACGTTGTATTGTTGTTTTACATGCAATTTATGTAATTCCATTTAAATATATTTTGGAAGAAATTTATTAAAATCTTGACTTTTTAGAACAATTTTACAGATTTAGGGCACTTAGGGGGCTACCTTTGTGAGGCGAAGAGTAAGAGAGGATTTCACCCTGTTTGTGCACTACCAACTGTGAGGCATGGAGATGGTTCTATCATGGTATGGAACTGCATGTCTTCATGAGTCCATGGGACGCACCGTCATTTGATGGAGTGCTCGCCTCTGCTTTATTGTGACGACTGCGTTGTCCCCCAGACTGTTCGGCACATTCTTGTTGTATGTCCCAGTCTGGGTGATCTTCGCCCACGTTACCTCGGGGTCGCTATCGCTTGTCCCTCGTACTCGGGACTAGTTTGTAAACACAGACTTCTTTTTTTGTCCTTTTTATCGTTGTTATTTGTTATTTACATATCGTTTTTTTTTGTTTTTTAATATCAGCCCAGTAGTAGGCTTTGATGATTACGGAGACTTATGCCCTCGTAGGCAGTCGCCAGATGGGCTCCTAAAATTTAAATAAAAAAATCATGACTCCAGGGGATATGCTTTATGCCACTGAAGAATGAACTCCACAACTATTGCCACCATGTTGCCACTGGTTTTAGAGCCATCCATCAAGAAATCGCATCCTGCATCGCCAATAGATTTATTTCAGCAAGATAATAAATAATACTCCCTGCTTACATCCAACCACACCGAGAATTGGTTTAGAGAAATATGGATCACCCCTATAGAGTTGCCACCGCAGAGCCCTCTGTGACACTTGTGAAGATTGCTTCGAAAAGCAGGAGAAGTATAACGAGTACAAATGAAACAAAACTGTAGGAAAAGATAGTGAGAGAAATTTGTGAACTCTTGAAATTCATACCACCCAGAATTATAGCTGCAAATAAAGCAAAAGGGGATCCAACTAAGTATTAAAATTATATATATATATTAGTCAAACAAAACTCGTTTGAGCATGAAATATGTGTGCGAGGCCTTGTTGTATAATTAAGGATGGGTTGGTTGGTCCCTTATTGTTGTCTGAGCGAAAGAGCAGCGCTAGGGGGGGGGGGTCGTGGATACTTCCCTCTTTCATTTTTTGGGGGAGAGAAGGAAGCTGGAGATGGTCCTGCCATTGTGTGGCGCTATTTCTTGGTTCTGTCGATTTATTTAGTGGCGCTGCCGGGAGGACGCAGCGCCTCCATAACTTTGATTTTTCCCCTCGCTTACCTCCCATTCTCTCTCAGTTGGACACACACTCACACTACCGCCTGCCCTTATGTCTCAAGCACACGGCCGTTTATATGTACATCCGCATTTGACATGATCCCATAGAGAAGATTCTTTTACAAAGGCCTAAATAAAGTACACCTTCAAATTTCACTCTTAACATCTTGTTCAGGTGCTTTTGGCATTACTGGAAGAGTATGGAACCACACAGACCATGCAGTACATGGTTGTACAATGTCATGAGGTAAGTTTGAGTCGCGTACTTAATATGTCTATTTTTTAAAGCATTTGCCCGACCTATTTTTAAATCGTAGTATCTTTAGCAACATCAAGAGGTAGAGTTTTCTTGGAATTGTCCAGCCGAGTATGCAGAAAAGAAAAGAAAATATACTTCACTCCGTTGGTGTGACATCTGTTCTCTTTAAAAAAGAAATCCGTTGCCACTGGTATGTAAAACTAAAGTAAAATACAATGATATAGTCTAACTATATTAAATTCAATTTTATTAGTTTATACAATCTTCTGCACTCTGGTAGTAGTTCTAGTTCTTTGTTACTCCGCGGAATCATTCTAAGACCAGGAAATATCTCTTTTTAAGCTTTTTAACATGTCCAGCCATGTATGGAATCCGAAAATTACACTCTATATTCCATTCGCAGTCGCAGAGGGGCAAACGTCCCAATTGCTTCTCCACCTTTTATTCTCTTCCTCTCCTACTAACACGTAAGCTTATTCCATACAGCTTGGACCAATCTTTTATATATCCCGGTTCTTTCTAATTATCCACCCGCATCCATCTGACTGGGCTTGGACTTCAATAGCTTTATCTTGTCATTTGAAAAGAGCTTAAGGTGCACATCCACAATACCAAAGCTGATTGCTTGTTTTTAACACCCACCAACATCTCGACCACCAGTGACCCTGATAGACCCAAGGAGCAATTAAATCTATTTAGCCTTTTTCTTTGAAATAGCAAATGCCATGGAATGCCTAGTGGGTAGTGTTACACCTGGTACCTGGAAGAGCGGCACGACCTCCAAGCCCCAGCGGCGGCGGCTGCCGTTTCAAACTAGTTTGAGTTAATCTATGATATTCCTTTTAGATAGTTACATTTTTACCCCTTTTTTCCACTTTCTTTACCAACCTTTTCTCTATGGCTGATTTCGCTGGCTAGTCGCCGACCGGCTTGCGTCCATTCCTTAATGGTCGCGCCCGGGTGATGGTGGTGGGAGGAGCGCTGGCTCGCCCATCCCTCTCGGCTATTTTCCCCACAATTTTCTTATCTACCCTTTTACGTTCACGCAAGAGGGTGTCAGGTGACATTTGGAGGCTTGCATGCCCTCCCGGCCCTAATGCCCGAAGGAGGGTGTTCGGCTAGATATCTTCAAAATATCTTCACTTTCTCTCCCTTTACCATTTTCTTTATAGATTTTTCCTTACAAACTTGCTGCATGATACGGCCTCGTTGCTATTGCGCTTTAAATTCGAGAAGGGAAAATCTCGTTCATCAAAAGGAGTGAGTAGGTGGATTTGGGAAGAGTTGGATTTGTTCATTTGTACCCGCTTGCTCGTGGAGTCCATGCGAATTATTTTTCTTATACTTTTGAGCCAATGGTACTGCGTGACGATACAGTATCATGGGGGCTCATGGATGCCTCCCATCTTTCATAAGGGTGTCACCTCGGAGCTGCTGGAAGATGTTCTCGCTACGCTCTACGTGGACGCCCTTTCGATATCTTTTGGTGCAGCCCAGATGCCAACGGCTCTCACGGCATCCGCGGCCGATCTCGACGGTGCATATCCCGCCGAGAGCCGCCATTTATATCCTAAGCCCTTTGGGCTTAGAGCCTAGAGCCAAGAAATCCGAAAGATCGGAGTACCTCGGGCCGGTGGCGCCTCTGGTTCTACCCAGGACGCCTCGATGGATGGTACCACCTTTGACTATTTGTCGCCACGCCTCTACTCCCAAAGACCAGCCTGGACTATTTCGTTCGACCGTTTTGGAGCACACTTCATGTCACGCTGGAACCGTGCCAGTGTATACGGATGGTTCCAATTCCCAGGATAGGGTCGGCTTCCACGCCGTATCCATTGTTCTGTTTGAAGTCAGTAGGACTCTACCAGGCGCTGCGTCTCTCTTCACGGGCGAGCCGGTTGCAATGATAACGTCTTGTGTCCTTTCGGGGCATTAGATATCCGCACCCCTGGTTCAAGGTATCCGTGAGGCTGGCGGATGTCAAGTATCTTCCTCACATTGACTATTTAGCAGGAATCGGGTAAGTCCCCCGGGCTGCCTGGTTAAAGAAGATGGAAGACGACTGATGGAAACTTAAAAATGCGTCCATCGCGCTGCGACGGTTCCAGTGGACCTCTCCCCAATGCCTCAGGAGCTTCAGCTCGCTCTTCGAATTAGGCACACAAGCGGGCCGCACTGCTTCATGGCGGAACGCTACCCTGCACCTTACTGCAAGGACTGCATTGCCCCCCTGACTTTGGCATATTCTTGTTGAAGTGTTCCAGTGTGGCGGATCTTTCCGCACGGTACCATATGTACCAATTCGGGACGAGCTGGGTCGCTACCTCTTGTTCCCTGTGCTCAGGACGGATTCGTGCACACATACTTATGGACAGCACGACTTCCTGGGGGAGGTTGGCCTCCATTTTATTTTATTTTCTAGTTTTGGGTTCATGCTCCGGTGGCGTGGGACGTTAGCCTCCTCCGTCGCCGAGCGTGCATCCTTTTTGCTTATTTTTGTTGTTTGTTTGTCTTCTGTTTACTGTGTGTAGTTTGTTTTACCTTTGTTTTGTTTTTATCTAGCTTTTTAATTGCTAAAATTGTTGGCAATCACTAAACGCGCACCTTAAAAAAAACTACTCTTGAGACGGAAACTAAAGATGAAAATATCAACGATGGTAGGGGCCGGTCCCTGCACGGGAGTGTCTTCGTTAGGGAGGTTTGGAAGGCCTTGTTGTTCGCGTGCCCTTCGGTCTTGAGCGCTCCAAGTAGTTACCCGGGCTGTCTAACGGAATTTGTAACCTTTATGTTATTTACATTCTCTTTCGAATGCTATAATTTCAAAGGTCCTTCCAAGGTTAGTCCGGGAATTTGTGAAAGTTTTGAAGGTCATAAATCAGAATAAGTGTGAGCACCCGACTTTTGGTCAGCAGACCTTGTTTAATAGCATATTTGTTTTGTTGTGCAAAGTCGCCTTTTTCACGTGCCCCATATTTGTGCCATTATTTGCCTTCATTTCCATTTGGGTTAAATGTTTGTTTGATTTTGTTATTTTATTTTGTACCTTTTGTTTGCTTTTTTTATTTTCTTCGCCTAATTTTTTTCTTTTATTCGTTTATTTTTTTTCTCTCTGTTGTTTCTTTATTTTCGTCGTCTTTTTGATTGATTTTGTTTTGTCCGGGTTTTCTTTTCGTTTATTTGGTTCCTTTGTTCGTTTATTTCCGTCCTGACGTTTCGGACATGGAGTATTGAAGGTTGTGTTCACCTTTCGGTTCTTTAAGGATCTGGATCAACATTGAGGGTTGCCAACGTACAAGCCCAGAAGGGTTTGTGATGGCTGGGCCTTGTTATGGCAGTCCTTGCCACATTTGGTTATTTGGGGTCATTTTTTCTTCCTTTTCTTCGCCTCCATTCGCTGCGGACAGAATGATGCTTCTTCGTTGGATTATTTTAATTTCCTTTGGGAAATTGCGAAGCCATATGTCTTCGCAATCCTATTCCCTTTTTTGTCACCTTTATTTCCCCCCCCCCCCTGAAAAGGCGAAAATTAACAGGAGCATCTCCGGCATAAACCTTTTAAAATTAGATTAATGAGATAGTTACGTTAAGCAAAGGGAAAGTTTGTAAAATTACCTCACCCGAGGAGCTGAAAGAGGAGATTACTCGAGGCAGTATGGAATGGAAGTGTGAACAAACGCCTGATCCCCCCCCCCCCTCGTCCCTCCGCGACGAGGGGAGATCTCTTGCAATGGGTCGAACCCCCAGCAGGCGCCATGAACCAACTGGAGGACAATACGTTTCTCCTCGACTCCATCATGATGTTTGTTTTGTGGGAGTCGAGGACACTCGAGTCCTCCTTTGATCTTTTGTTCAAAAGACGCGTTGTTTGTGTACGCTGGGTTGTGGGGTTGGGGGGTTGGCGGGGCGCATTCTGAGGCAGTATTTCCTCCCACTTCCACTTTGACGCTCTCAAGAGAACTTGCCTTCTTTTTGGGACGGGACAGATTCAGGATGTGCTCCGGTTTCCAAGTTGTGTCTCGTGGTCGTCTTTTTGGCTATTAAGTTATATTATATTCAGCGCATTTTCACTTCTCTTAACTTTACTACTTTGTGTCAAATATTTATGTCAGAGATCTCCCTTTAGTTTGCGTTTCCTTTTGAGATAAACAACGAAGTAGTTTGTTCTGCACTTGATTATTATATTTACTTTTGTAGTACTTTCCATCCATGTAATGTCATAATTTTCACCCTTTCTCACCTTTGTGGCAATTCTGTAGTCATGCCAAATAACGAAGCGGCAACTAACATCCGCAAATTATAAAAGCTCACAACGGGGCGACTATAGTCGTGCATTAATCTCAGCGGACAATCGACAAACTACATATTATAGAGGGCGATTTTTTCATCTCTCTATCGTGCTCTATCATGTCTCGGCGTGATTGAGTCAGGCTCCCTTTTCCAAATCCATTTGAGGGAGTTGTTTTTCAATTGAAAAAAGAAAAGAGGAAACTGCGCTAATATGCGGGGGAGGGGGTGATTTTAAAATTCTAGAAAGATAAAAGGTTAATTCATAGCACGATAAAAAAATGGATTTATTATAAACTAGGAACGTGTACAGAAAAGAGTCGAGGTGGTATTGTTAATGTGAGACGCGATAACTACTGCCTTGGGTCGAGACCAGACATGAAATAAAAAATGAAGACGGAGTATTAGTACTTGTGATAGTAGTAGTAATTCTCCATCCTGCCTCGGTCATGGCGGACCTCGATGAGATAATTAAATAGACATAAAGGTCAGTGTGATAATCACATGTGAGCCCGAGGGCACCACAGGCCGCTCATTTTTTTTTGTGGTGGGGTAGTTGCCAGGAAGTATTTTTTTTGCCACCAAACAGCGTACGGGTAGGAACATTTGTCGCCCCGAGGCAGATAGGCCTGTTCCGCGTTAGAGGTATGTGGATATAGATACCGATCGGCAGGATTCCTTAGAGCAGAGAGAGAGTGTGTGTGTGTGTGTGAGTAATGGAAGGCTATAAATGGGAAGCACTTTGTCAACCATCTGTGCCGGGAGCATGGGTGATAGCTATCTAAACTCCTGGATAAAATAGTGCGTGCAAGAGGGAATCAAAGTGTCTAACTTCGAACTCGCACTTTTCTCTCCGTGGCCCTTCAGTTAGGGCAAGACGAGAGACCAAGATTACTCACCTGAATTCCGGTGCTTCGTTGTACGTACAGAGTCGAAATAGTTCACTGATTACCATGGTTTTGTGAGCGTCGCCATCCTAATAGTCTTCAGTCGATATCCTTTTCCCTGGCCTATTATTTTCCCCTGCCTGCGCTCGCCCGCCTCTTCCCCTCGTTTGCGAGCCCCCTTTCATTCATCTGGAGTCTAACCCTTGAAGGAAACAGGTTTTATTCGGGATTCGGGGCTGCTTGTGCCATTTTATGGCTCCCCTCTTTTCCATCCGTTTATAGGCTTGGGGTGGCATAACCCCCGCCCCGCCCCTAAATAGCTTGAAGGAGGTTCTTAGTTTCATTTTTCAGTTGGAAAATAAGAAAATGCGAATTTGTTTCGCTTTTTTGTTCTTTATTTATTCCGTTGTGTGCGCTTTCGCTCGTTCATAGATTAAAAGTCTATTTGACAAGGCCTCCTAGAAGCGTTTCTTGTGCTTGGGGGGTTCTTGCGTGCTAGATTTTGGTTTCGTAGAGTCCTTAGAGGAGGCGGGATTCACCCAGTCAAAAGTTCAGAGAGAAAAACTCCGGACAGACCCTCCTTGTAATTTGCGCTATATAAAAGTTCCAAGAAATTTCCGCCAAATAGAAATCCGCGCGAACTAGAAATCGTCTCGTTTTTCTTTTGCTAAAAAAAAAAAAACCTATTTAACTGGGCTTACTGAAGTAGGACTGCACTTTAATTCATTGGAATTGCCTATATTCTAGTCCGTCAATCTGGACGGGACGAAATCCCCTCTTTCGCTGGCGAATTCGATCACACCAGGAGCTGACGCCCTTCTTTTGTGTGGGGTTGGGTGAGATGTCAGGGAAGTATTTTCTTTTTGACAGTAACCCGCGAACAGGTAGGAACCTTCGTCACTCCGCGTGGAAGATGAGTCCGCTGATTTCTAGAACGCCCATGAATAAATCGCACGTATTCACACCACGGGCTTTTGCATTACACTGTACCCCATCTTCAACCCCAAACATAAGCAACTTACTTCTACTACTTTCTTCATTTGCTCTTAGCCTCCTTCCTCCTCATAACCGCTTACATCAACTTTTCAAAATTCTCACCATCTTATACTAGGCTTCAGCTTTCGGAAAAGCAGAATCCCTCCCTTCTCTTCCTCATTTCCACCCGTAATACTTCTAGCGATCCATCCTTTTTTTTATTTATATAAAAGCGAAAACCAACGAGTGCATTCCACGAAAAAAACTAAGGAAGGAAAAGTTAAAAAGAAAGTGATGAAGGAGGAGGAAGCCCTCCAAGGCCCTGCTACAACTGACACCCCCTTGAAAGTTTTAGGCGTAGCAGGCTAATTACCCCTACCGCAGCATCCACCCACTTGCACCTAACCCCCAATGCCGCGAAGGCTTCAGGTTGCTCTCTATCGTTTCCGAATTGGACACACTTGCGGGACGCACCGCACCGCCATTTGATGAAGCGCTCGCCTGCGCCCTACTGTGAAGACTGCGTTGTCCACCAGACTGTTTGGCACATTCTTGTTGAATGTCCCAGTCTGGGCGATCTCTGCGTACGTTACCTGTCCCGGTACCGGGATGGCTGTCCCTTGTACTCGGGACGAGTTCGTGCACACCGACCCGTGGACTTTTAGACTTTTTGGAGGAGGCCGGCCTTCTCCCCTTTATTTAAATAGTTAGGGAGGGGGTTTGTTGTTTTTTTGTTTTTTTTTAGTAGGTCGCATGTTCCTGCGCCGGGTGGAGGCGGACTTTCCCCCGACGCCGGAGCTTGCTTCCTGCTTATTACCTTTTTTATTTGTTTTTTTTTTAGCATCCTCTTTTAAAGATGCCTAATTTTAGGCAATGTTGAATACGGCGACTAATGCCCAAGTAGCAAGTCACCAGATGAGCCCTTTAAAAAAAATCCTCTGTTCTTGCATTCAACTTTCTCCATATTTCCTTCACACAACGGTACTATTACAACATTCTTGCCAATTCCCCGGTGTTCTATCACCACCTCCAGACCATTTCTATAACGCCAAACGATTTTGGGGGAGGGCATATATATCATCTACCCCCGGCCGCCTCATATTTTTTTTTATCTGTCAAAGCACTAATAGCCTGCTGTATGCTTATGGTTTCCATACACTGATACATTACTTGGTTTGGCCCCTCAAAGCTACTCGTATTCCCATTCGCTTCTTTTTCCATACCTACATATATTATACATCACATTAAAGTACTCGTCTGCATTAACTTTATAACTTTATTGCTCACAAGTATCATTCCATTCTTGTGTTTCACATTTAAAAGTAGATTTCTTTCTTCATGTGGTTCCGAAGGTGGACTTTCGTGACGGAGGAAAATTCATTGCTTTTCGTTTCGTAAATGTTATAAATTCCATAGTGATACAATATCGTGCATTTATCCTCCAATCTTTACATTAATCACCTATAATAATCTTAGTAATGGTTTCTTTTGTGGGTTTGCATTCCCTCCTGTTTCATTGGTCTTCTTTATTTAATGGCAGTCTTGCAAACGGATAAACTTGGATTATTTGTAGGAATGCCCATTTGTTATTAGTTTTATTAATCCATCCCAGTGTTTTCCAAACAAGGAGGGACTCGCCAAGCTTTCCGTAAATCTCTACTCCATTTCCAGCTTCGTTGAGCGTTGACAGATGTTGTAGTGCCCCATTGCAAGGTGAAATAGGATTGATTATGAAGCCTCACAGATGAGTGTCATATAAATCCTATGAAGGCTTGAAATGGGCACGTGCATATTTATGTGCATGCAAGTAATCTAAAATATATAACATTTTATCATATAAATAATAATATATAAAATTTTGTCAGATAAATAATAATATACAACATTTGATCATGTAAACAATAATGTATACGTGCTCACACACACTTGCACGCCTCGCGATATCTGTCCAGACCCTTTACACTAAGGTTCTGAGAAACGCCACAGCTGTACAAATAAACGTCAAAGCAGGTACAGTCATTGACACCGAACTGAAGACAGAAAAGATGCGGATCTTTATTTACTATCAAAGAGCTGCGAAGCTCAAAATTTTATTTCGAAATTTGAGATAAAGATTTTATCTATCCCTGTGCAAACAAAAATAAACGTTCAGTCGAGTAAGCTCCGCCCAAACTGTGTCATTGGCCAACAGCGGGCCACGCTCACGGTTTTCGATACATTATATACAATTCTGGGTAGACCTCAGAGGAGAGTCAGGTAGTCAGTCAAGAACAGTCGAAATATATTCAAACATTGGTAGGCCAGCCTCAAATACCCCACATATGTTCAATCGAAATTGTGCCTAAGACTACCGAGCTCTCCGCCCAATAAAGAGTACTTGAATCTGCCTTCCGACAATCCTGTTAGTGCGGGTAATCCAACCTACTTCACTAAAATCAGCGAGAGGATAATCTCTCCCAAAATTGAAGTCAGGCCAAGGTCAGCGCCCGGTAACCGAATAGCCCAATAGCGCTACGTCGAAGTTAAACAACATTGGGCAAGGTTAGTACTTGGATGGGAAACCGCCAAGTCGACCTCTACCGGTGAACATTTAGCCAGCCGTCTTCTGACCTTTAACAACTAACTAACCCCTATAAACTAGTAACCAATAAATTATAGGCCAACTACCAGCCTATAACGGACCTTTGGACGTGCCATAATGAACTATTTTTATCTTATTGCCATACATAGAGCTGGTAGTTTGGTTATTTTCTCTTCAATAATTGTTTTTACGAATGCACACTCTTATCAAATAGCACAATGCAAATTAATAAGGAAACTGCCATCGAAGCTCAAGAAATATCTGCAACAATCCTAGTTTCGGCTACATCCAACTCGTTGGCATCTTCTGCCCGTATTAACAGAGGAGAGCAAAAGAAGCGATTCTAAGCGAAATAAATTTGAACATAATTATTTATATATGGGGAAAATTATACGCTAAATGATCAAATGAGAAAATGCGACGTTTAATTAAAGACTAAGATGAGAACGGGTTGTACATATGTTCCCCAAGCTAGTATCCTTCAATAAATTTTTGGATCTATGACGAGAGAGTCCATATTCATTGCAGTTTCTGTGGGTGAGGCCAGTTCCCTCCTTCTTACATGACTTGTACACACGCACCTGACATGTTCGCACGACCAGGGAGGCTTTCGGGCGCATCTAATCTTTTCGGGTTCCTTAAATAGTTCTCTCCCGCTTGGAGTTAAGCGAGAGGAACAATACAAATAAAACCCCGCAGATTTTTACTAGGGTGCCTGCCTGCGTGGTAACAGTTGTTATGAACGCAATAGGCAGACCCAGTCTTTTCAATTAGAGGCTGCAAATAGTACTTTGATCCCAACATCGGTGAAAAACGACGTAAACACCGTTTGAGGTCAACCCGTCCGTCTACAAATTAGCTAATTGGCCTGCAGACGGAATTTTCCCTTTGGGAAAAACAGTTTCCACTCCCAACTTGCTCTGCATAACCTTTCCATTGCATTGATTCCCTGTATGCGCAACACTTCGTCTATTTGCTCAACTCCTCAACCTCTCGCCTGTAAGGGGCGATTTGCCTTCCTGGCCGCCGTGCTGACGGCTTTCACCGTCCCGTCCGGCCCCAGCTTAGCCTCTTCTCCTTCTTTCAGACAGCCTGTATTTTTCCCCTTTTTCCTCACTTTCCCTACAACCTCTCCCACAACTTTCTCTGGGTAGATGCTGACCTTCTCAGCCAACTATCCCGGATCGGGGCTGAGGGGAGAGGGGAATATGTTCAACATCCCTGAGCTCCGGTTTGCGATGGTGGGTTTTTAACAACTGCTTCATCCCCACCCATACCTTCCTCACATCCTTTTTCCTTCTCACTTCACTACTTTTTTTTACGCCGTGCCTAAAGTGGAGCCGCCATGCCGAATGGCTCCCAGGTCACCAGGCGAGAGGGCACCTGGCTCTGCCAGGCCCATACGCACCCCTGGCAGAGCGAGGCACTGCGAGGGGTGATTAGCGTTTTCTTCCCGTAAAGAAAAATACGGTTTTCATGCCCAATGATGAGAGAATTAAAAATCTTCCCTTAGTTTCCCCTCGTCCATCGTCGGAGCCTCCCTCCGGCAGCTCCACAGAAATAATAGAGGTCCCCCCCCTGTGCTCTAGCAGGGGACCCTCCAAATCTCTCTAACCGGAGAGGAGGCTTACTCCTTTCCTTCGCCTACGGGAGTAGAGACTCGCCCTCACCCCGTTGTCTGGAGGTGCCTTCGGGCACCTCCCTCTTTCCAGCGGGAGTCCTCCCTTTACTTTCCAAGGGAAGTGCCAAGAAAGCCAAAACAGGCAGCCCATAGCCGACCGCTCCTTATTGATGAAGCCCTATCGGTCGCTTCCCTCAAAAGACCTGCTGGCTAGAATATTAAACCTAGCGGGGGTCGAGCCTGTGCCTTCCCAAACTCGACTTATGACAGCGCTGCCAATGGGACCTGTGATGTCCTGGGGGGGGGGGGGGCAACTGGAGTCCCCCCCTCCCGATAGACATTGTCCTTGAGGCAACCCAGCCCCAGACGGTAGGGCCTTCCTTGGGCGCGAATCCGGGCTCCTCGGCGCCAAGCACAGAACTCGAGTCCGCCCCTATGCAAGGTTCTCAAATGGCTTGGGTCTCCAAGGCAGTACAAGGAGGGGAGGAAACTCCTCTAACGGGTGCCCCTGCGACTGCCAGGACCTTCTCCATCTCGGAGAAGTACTTTGCTGCGACCGGTCCATCCGGCGTGGGGGCTCCTGCCGGCGGAAGGGGGAAGAGGGTTCATTCCCCGGCCTCTAGTAAAAAGAAAAAAAAAAACTAAAAAGACTCGGGGGCTCCTCTCCATCCGCGGGTCTAAGGGGACGGATGGGTCTGCTGCCACTTCGGTAAGCGACCAAGCCAAGATCGGCACATCCCGCCCCTCTGCCTCCTCCCTTCCGGGGGTTGGCTAAGGACAACATGATCCATCAGAGGAGAGCTTTAGCTAGTGTGATTGGTAGAGAGCCGAAGGTGACCCGTTTCTCGGACGGGAGCCTTTTGGCGAATGCGTCGAATCCCTCCGAGGCGGCCATGATTAGTGACCTTCGGACATGTGATGCCACGCTTGTGAGTGTGACGCCGCACTCTGCCATGGCCTTCGTTAAAGGAGTAGTTTATTCGAGGGAACTCGTGGACTACTCCATAGAGGACATCACCTTAGAGCTGGCTGACCATGAGGCGGTCAAGGTTGAACGTGTGATGAGAAAACAGGGAGGGGCCTCGAGACCCACCCCTACACTCTTCGTCACGTTTGATTGTGACAAGCTCCCTGAGTCGGTGCGTGGCGGTTGGTATCGTTACGCGTGAAGGCATTCGTGCTACTGCCGCAGAGGTATTATTACTGGGTCCGCTTCGGCGATACTAATCGCTCCTGTCGACGTGCAAAGTCGGGGTTACACGAAACCTGTGTAAGTTGCTCCAAGACTACACACGATAAGTCCAAATCGTGTGTGACCAAGTTTGTCAATTGCGGAGAGCCGCACTCCGCTTCTTTGACTCAATGTGGTGCGCATCTCCTTGAGAAGGAAATTCTGGCCGTTCAGGTTCAGGATCGTCTCTCATTTTGCGAGTCTAAGGACTTGGTCCTGGCGCGGCCGGAGCTACCCGCCACGTCGTATGCCTCAATGTTGAAAAAGACACTCTCTTCTCCTGGCCCCTCCAGGCCTACGAGTATGATCGTTTCCGCGCCCATTTGGAATCCTTCTGTGGGTTATACCCACCCCGGGCGCTCCCCTGGTAAAGCTGGCCGCCCAAAGCGCCCACACCCAGCCACGGCTAAAACCAGAGTCCCCCACCCACCCACCCTTTCCCCAGAGAGACCCTTTCCCGTAAGGCGAAACGGCCACGCCCCTCCACCGTGTCGTTAGACTCACAGCAGGCCATCTTGCAAGTTTCCTAAAGCTGCCCCTCCTGAAAGGAGAACAGCAACAAAGGAGCTTCGGCTCCTTCGCCCACACCCAGTGGTGGGTTGGGTGGCTCAGAGACGGTGGATCCCCGAAAAGAGGGCCTCTCGCCTCCGAAGCCGCAACGCACGCCTAAGGTTTCGAGGCGGAGGGAGGAAATGACTCGCATCGCGAGACCAACCTCCCTCAATAAGTCGTCTAAGGCCACAGTGCCTTCAGCGCATTGTCCGGCTAACATCGCCCGAGATTCTGCCTACGGGAAGCGTACGGCCTTTCCCGTGAGGGTCTTCTCTTCAAAGAGGGCCTTCCTTCTCTTCCGAGGTAGGCCTCGAGGGCATATTCCTTCAATGGAATTGCCGTGGACTCCGGGCCAACTGGGAGAAACTGCGGAGACTCATCTTCTCCCGTTCCCCGTTAGATATCTTTTCGCAGGAGACCATCCTGGGCGCATGCCCCCTGCCCACCCTCCCGGCTATAAGGGTTTTGCGACCCCACCACCACGGGATGGGGGCTGGGCGGGAAGATGTGCGATTTACGCCCGGAAGGATGTCTCCATTCTTCTCTACGCTTTAGACACTCCTTTCAGGCAGTAACTGTGCAGCTGCACCTTGATAGGAGGTATAGAGTTATTTCTGCGTACATTCCACCCTCAGCCGACTTCGACGCCGGGAACTTCCGCCGCGTCGTGGCACGGTTGGAGATCTAAATGGTAGACACCTCTTCTCGGGAGACTACTTTATCAATCCCCTGGGTCAAGTCCTTGCCGAGCTGATCGACGAACTTGAGATGGGTGTCCTAAATGTGGATGAGTTTACGCATCACTGCCTGAGAACTGCTTCATTTTCCTGCCTCGATCTGTCTTTGTACTCTCCGGAGGCACAGCCCGATTTTGATTCGGGAGTGGTCGATGACATCCATGGTAGCGATCACTTTCCCATTAAAATATCATTTTCTGGACCACTGCCGCCCGAGAGCCCGCCCCGGTGGTGCTTGGCGCGGGCGCGGTGTTCTGCATTTCAGGAAATGACTGAATTCTCTATCTCAGTCGAGGAGTTTAGGTCGGTAGATGAGGCCGTTGAGTTGTCCGGCAACCTCATCGCCGCGGGGCTAGCTAATTCGTAGAAGGTTTCGGCATTTTGCACGCCGACCACTCCCATGGTGCTCAGCCGAGTGTGAGACGGCCCTCAAGCAGAAACGTTATGCCTACATGCGTTATAAGCGCCGCCCTAACGATTTCACTGTTGATGGGCATACTTGTCTTCACTTAACGGTAAGATCCCTCTGGCAGAGGTGAGGAAGTGAGTCAAAAGGATTCGGGGCAAGTTCTCGCAGGACCCCCCTCCCGTTCTCCAGGAGAATGGGACCCTAATCTCTCACCCCGTGTCCGTGGCGGAATCCTTTGCGACCGCTTTCTCCGTATTCTCTAGCCGGGATACTACTTTGCTAGCATTCAATGCACGTCGTGATGTCGCGGAAGGCCGCCGGCTGCTCTCTACCTCCAGAGGCGAGAACCCTTCAACGACAGGTTTTCTGTGAGTGAGTTGCGTGCTGCTCTTGCTTCGTGCGCGGACACGGCTCATGGTCCAGTCGATGTCTCGTACGCCATGTTTCGACACCTGGGTGAGCGAGGCATGGCCTTTCTGTTAGATTTGTTCAACAAGATCTGGTTGGAGGGTCTCCTCCCGTATTCCTGTCGAATCGCTACTGTGCTCGCCTTTCGGAAACCGGGCATATATCACTCTACTCCGTCAGTTTCCGCCGATCTCTCTAACCTCTTGCGTGTGCAAGTTGATGGATAAATTGGTAAATGTTAAATAGCCTTTATTCTGGACAGCGGGTGCCATCTGTCTTCTGCACAGTGCAGCCTCCGCAAGTTCCACTCCACGCCGGATGCTCTGCTCCGGCTGGAAAATGCCATATGCGAGGCCTTCCTTCGTAGATAGCACTACGCCACTGTGTTTTTCGATCTGTAGAAGGCCTATGATACCGCATGGCGATACGGTATCATGTAGACTCTCCACACGATGGGTGTGCGAGGGGACGCCTCCCAATGTTTATATCTGAATTTTTGCGAGATCGTCGATTCCGCGTACGGGTGGAAGGAGCCCTTTCCGGCCCATTGTGGCAGGAAGAGTGTGTCCTGCAGGGAAGTGTCCTCAGTGTCACACTCTTTGCCTTGAGCATCAACGACATCACCTCGGTGTTACCGGAAGATGTTCTACGCTCTACGTGGACGACCTTTCGATCTCTTTTGGCGCGGCCCAGATGCCAACTCTGGAGCGTCGACCTCAACAGGCATTAAACCGCGTCTCTCGCTATGCCGAAGCGCACAGGTTTCGGTTTTCCTTGGTCAAGACTAAAGTGGTGCACTTTGGCCGTCATCCACGGCTCCACCCTGAACCAGACTTGTTTCTTAATGGGAGTACGCCTGGAAGTGGTTGAATCGCACCGTTTCCTTCGTCTTGTATTTGACCGATGTCTCATCTGGGAGGCTCATATTTGCAGCCTTAGGGTCTGTTGTACTCCCGCCATGGATATTCTTCGTTCTGTGACGTTTATCGCTTGGTGCGCTGATAGAGTTACTGCCTTACTTTTTTATTGATCCTTTGTTCGTTCGAAGCTCGACTACGGATGCGAGTTTTTTTGCATCCGCAGCAGGAGCGTGTATTACGGAAGGTTGACTCGATCCACCACACCGGCCTTCGCCTGGCGACCGTTGCCTTCCGCACTTTCCCCATTGAGAGCCTACTAGTCGATGCTGGGGAGATGCCACTCGCTCTACGCCGTGCACAGTGCATTATTCGCTTGTACGCGCGAGCCCGGCGCCTCGCTCAATCGCCAACAGCTCTCACTGCATCCGCAGCTGATTTTGACGGTACCTATGCCGCCCCAGAGACGCAAAGTCATACCCTTAGCCCTTTGGGTTTAGTCCTAGGAAACTCCTTCGAGAGCTAGGTATTGCTCTCGGGCCGGTGGCGCACCTGGTTCTCCCCAGGACGCCACCCTCGAGGGTACCACCTTTGGCTATTTGTCTCCACGCCCCTGCTCCCAAAGCTTGTACAGCGCCGGGAGTATTGCGTTCGTGTCACGCTGGAACCGTGTCAGTGTATGCGGATGGTTCCTAGTCCCAAGAGGGGGTCGGCTTCCACGCCGTATCCCCTCTGTTTGAGTCAGCGTGGCTTTGCTAGGCGCTGCGTCTGTATTCACAGCCGAGCTGCTTGCAATTCATCGCTCGGTACGGGAAATAACCCGACGTGCCCAGTTCGGAGACCGGATTGTGATTTATAGCGAACTCACAAAGCGCCCTGAGTGCTCTCGGGGCATTGGAATCTCCGCATCCCTTGGTTCGCGATATCCGTGACCTCATGGTTTTGGCGAGCTGGGCGGATGTCAAGATCATCTTCTGCTGGGTTCCTCGACATGTAGGAATTGCGGAAAATGAGGGCGCTAAAGAGTCCGCGAGGACTGGGCGACCAGACTAGCGTTTCGCTCTTCACACCGATTACATGGCAGGAATACGGGCATGTAATGGAGGGGAACATAATGTTGAGTGCCATTGCGCCGCAACTGTTTCCATGGGCCTACCCCCCAATGCCGCGAAGGCTTCTGGTTGCTTTCTGTCCTCTCCACATCGAACACACTCTCGGAACGCAGCGCTATTTTATGGAGCGCTCGCCTGCGGGTTATTGTGAAGACTGCGTTGTCCCCCAGACTGTTCGGCACATTGTTGTTGAATGTCCCAGTTTGGGCGATCTTCACACACGTTACCTCGGGACGAGCGGTCTCACTACCGTTTGCCCCTTATACTCGTGACGGGTTCGTGCACACTGACTTATGGACTTTACGACTTTTTGGAGGAGGCTAGCCTCCACTTCATTTGACTGTTTGTTCTTGATCGTATGTTTTCCTGCACTGGGAGGAGGCGGGCTTAGCCCTAACGCTGGAGCGCGCTTCCTTCTTGCCTTTTTGGTTTGTTTTTTTAAATCTTTTTAGCCTGTTATTTTTTAGCGTTACATATGGTTATTATTTTTTTTTTTACTATAGCCCATTAATAGGCTGGGTCGTGTACGACGCCTTATGCCCAAGTAAGCAGTCGCCAGATTGGCTCCTAAAATTTAAATAAAAAATCCCCACAAGCTTTTAGGCCATTTCGACTCTTCAGGCAAGCTTTCCCTCACAACGGGCGCATCGAACGACCGTGTGGCAGTTGTGTTGCAGCCAAGAAATGGATCATGGAGTCACAACATTCTTCTCAAACATGGTAAAGCCTGCTGGGAGACGTTATAGTACTTTAGGGCGCGAGCTCATGCTTGTAATTTTGTTGACTCCACTTCTCCGCTTTCCACATGAAATGCACTTACGCTCGTAGGTTGCTCCCTCGACCAGGAAAGTGGCGAGCTTATATCTTGGCTGCCTCTGGGAGAGAGGGAGAGAAAACTCCGCTGCGTTTCGCCAGACACGAGGGTTCCAGTCTCCGCCAGAACCACCTTGCCCTGGAAACGCATTCACTACCAAGCCAGGAACATGCTAAACTTCAAAAACTTTGGAGCAAATAAAACCATCTTGTCAACCTGAACGTAGTTCAGTCAGATATTTTGTCCTATTCTCCAAAACTATTCTTCAATACGTTAAGAAGATAAGGAGGAGGTGCCTTCCACCACAACCAAGAGCTTCCATCTCTCATGGAATCCAAATTGACGGTCGCGGTCAAACGAGCCACTCTCTACTCACCGCCGGGCGTCACTTGTCGAATCCGGATTACCATGTGCAATTACCCGCCAAGATTTTCACACGCGTTTATCTTAAGTTCCCTGAACTAAGCATTTAATTCACTCATTGTTTATCACTATCTTTAACATACAGTGAAAAGCATAGTTAATAATTCTCATCCATAATTTACGTTGAAAAGAATTCAATATTCTATCGCTTAATTGATCATTTACTATGCTAATAAAGTACAAAATCCAATCTCCTTCCTCTCAATCCTTCCTCCAGAGTATAAAGTATACATTCAACGTCCTCCAAATGTTCTGAGCAACCAATGCCTTCGTTGGTTTCGGAATTTGAATGCAAGCAAAGGCAAATAGGTCCTACTAAAATACAATTTATTGTCAGCACTGCCGATAATGATACCTACAAAATATGTGTCAAAATTGGGTACAAAAGTTCTGAACAACTGTTTCATTACAGCAATGAAATGCGTTTTCATTTTACCTGTAGGCAATCGGACTTTCTGCTCCTGTCGGTTTAAAATCGGAATATCTTCGGTTAATCATTGAGAATAACGTACCTGTGGCTATACCACCGATGGTCCCCCGCAAGCTCACCCTCACATTAAAACTTTAACTCGGGTATGGTTTTCGCATTATTCTTTTGAAGTACCATTTATTTAATCTACCAATTCTTAACTCAAATATAGTTTGTCTAGACTTTAAATATATACTTAAATCCTAAGATTTAATAGTATGTTAATTTCTTTTGTTAAAACTTCCGCACGTTGAAAAGGGAGGCGAGGAATCAAAGCTTAGCAAAGGGAGGTGTCTATAGTAAACAGGTTGGAGACCATTGGTCGTCCCGCTATGCCTTCTATGTTTACTATGAAGGCTGGAATGTTGTTGTTGTTGTTGTTGTTTAAAGAATTCTTAACCATTGGGCATTCATAGGTCTATCTGCGTTTCTACATTAGACTATTAGACTGTATGTGTAAAAGGTGTGTCTGGTTTTGTTGGTCTCCAATATGTGTGCGTGGTTGAAGGTATGTAAGTGCGGGGATTGGAGGTTCTCGGCCAAAGTGCATTTCCTTTCTCGCTAATGGAGGAGTTAATGGGGTCACATAATTATGGAGGCTTATTTGGCGAAGCGAAGGAGTAAAAAGAAATTTCTCCCTCTTTGGTGTTGTTTGTGGGTACCCGGCTGCTCCGTTTACCCCCTCGATGAGATCGAATCGGTAGAATACAGTCGAGAATGGATGAAAGGGGGAGTAGAATATGCTTGCGAGTGTATTTATGATGATACTTTCTGCACACATGCAGGCACATATCGCAGATAACACGAACACCCGCACATAACAGGCAGTTAGTTTTGTGGCTTGGAAAAGGGAAAACGAGTATGGGAAAAGGGAATCGATGTGGAAGAGGAGAATTTTCGATTGTCAGGGTTTATTTCGAGCTTTCGGTTCAAAGGCGATTGGAACTTAAAGCGAAGTATTTCTCGTCAGTGCCCTTCTCCTGTTGCTCACTACTCATTTCAATTTTACTCTCTTTCCTATTTACCCTCATCTTCTGTTTCCACGCACTGTTTTCTTCCCATACATCTCTCGTTCATTTGCTTCACCGTCTCATTCATTTTACTCGTTTTCTCCGCATGGTCGATCCTTCGAAAAATGAAGCTGCCAAGAGGGCTCGAAAGGAGGGTTGGGATTTCTTCGGGTCGAAGGGTCGTTTCATTTGATAACTTTGATAACTTCTTCTGGCAGAAGTGTTTCCAGTGTCACTCTCTTTGCCGTGAGCATCAATAACACCCCCCTCGGTTCTAGCCGGACGTTCTAGCTATTCTCTGTCGCCGACTTTTCTCTCTCTTTTGCCGCTACTCTGATTTCTACTATGGAACGACGACTCCAATAAGCTCTGATCCGTGTCTCGTTATGACTTAACTAGGGATTTTGGTTTACTTAAGTAAATATCAAGGTAGTGCGCTTCTGCCGCTGTCGTGGGTATTATCCTGACCCGGACTTGCCCCTACACGGGAGTTGTATAGATATGTCGGCCTCGCACCGTTTACTCGGTCTTATTTTTTGACATTCTTTCGGGAAACATTTTCGGCCTTAGTCTCTCTTGCAACAGTGTAATGAAAATTGTGCTGTTGATGGGACTGCATTTTTAATGTTCTACAGCTCTTTCGTCCTTTCTAAGCTAGGCTATGGATGCGAGTTGTTGTATTCCGTAGCCACGTTTCTTTTGCAGTTGATTTGGTCCACCACACTGATCTCCGGTACGCGCGAGTCCAGCATCTCTTCCACTTGCTAACGGCTCTCATTTTGTCCGCAGCTGATTTCCACGGTGACTATGCCTTGGGAGGTCTCTTTGAAAGATAACACATTTGAATTTTTTGTCACCATGCCTCTGATCCTAAAGCTTCTACATCACTTGGACTACTGTGTTCGTATTTATTGGATCATACATCGTGTCACACTAGGGTCGTGCTATTTATTGTACACAAATGGTTCCAGGTATGAAGGAGAAGTTAGTTTCTATACTGTATCCTTCTCCTCCGTTTGGAGCCTTTCCGGGTGTTGCGACCGTCTTCATGACGGGGTTCTTAGTAATTTACATGTCATTACGAGAGATAGCGCCTGCCCAGTTTGAGGGCCGTTTCGCAATTCATAGCGAGTCAGAGGGTGCTTAGTACTTGAGTCATTGGAATCTCCCAATCCCCACGTCCACAGTATCTCTGATACCACGGGTACTATGTGTCTGACAGATGTCGAAATTTTGTTCTATAGAGTTCGTGGAGATGTATTATTTGGTGGGAAGGAAGGGCCAGTTGTCAGCACAGACTGAGCACCCAGCCCCTACCTATGTTTCACATTCCCTACTGATTACATGGCAGGGATCATACCAGCCATACGAGCTGCAGGGCAAAGAAGACGGAGGGTCGATGACCCGGAATATGAAGCTGCTTCATGTTCCGGGCACCTTCCTCAATGTCTTTGAATCGGTTACATTCGCGAGACGCAGCGTTATTGGTTGGAGCGCCCATTAAACCTTTCTGCCAAGATAGCTTGTTCCTCCAAACCCTAAAACACCTTTTGGCTTAATGCTTAGTCGGGGGAAGCTTTGGGAGTGGTACCTGCCCCACTACCGTGAGGGACGGCCTCGCTACCGCCTGTCCGAGTCCTTGGGAAGAACACCTGTGCACCGGACTAGCGTGATTGAGTTATTTAAATTGTTGTTTGTTGGCTGCACACTCTGGATCACACACAGTCTTTAGAGTTAATAGATTTGATGCGACATTATTTGGAGTATATTTCATTGTTTTTGGTTTTTTTATTTCTTTTTCATCTCGCAGTCTAATGAGATAAATGCCCTCGTTGGTTGCGACAGTTTCATTTTTTATTAAAAAAATATAAATAACCCATCTGCCACAAGGTGCAATTTATGTGGATTCGAGGGGTTTGGGGGCTGACTCCCCTTGCGACTCCATCATAATCGCGATTAAAGTCCCCTTTGCAACGGCTATTTATCACGCGAATCCCCTCGCGCTAATCTCGGGGGCTCATAAAGGCATTAATGCGATGGGGCATTTTTCCCTCGGATCAACTTGAGGGGAAGCGATCGTTGGGAGTAATCTCCCCTCGGTTCGTAAAAGGTAGGGGGTCGAGGGAAGTAGTGTCCGTTTCTCACTGTGCCTTTTATGGGCACGACGCAGCGGGTTTCTTGCGCACGTTCACATTTGAATCGAGGGTTCGAGCCCTTGGTTCGGAACCTCTGTGTTCATTAGTGCTCCTCGTTCTTAGTAAGTTCGAAACCCCTAACCTGCAAGGCAGAAGAAAATTAGAGCCTCTAGAATCCCTTGACTCGTAAACTAGCTTGTCCTTGGACAACTTACTTTGCTCGAGGAGTTTATTTTAATTTAAAGTAAACACTAACGAGGGCATTTTAAAGAAAGTTTGTAAAGAAAAGGGGGGGAAAAGTATATATATATATATATATATATATATATATATATATATATATATATATATATATATATATATTTCAATCCATTAAGACGGATTGAAATTAGCAGTAAATAAAACAGTGTTATTGGTGAAAATTTATTGATTTCACTATTGGATCATGTTATTTGAGTCATGGCAATTATGTGTGAAAAATAATATCGCCTAAATGTCGGCGAAGGCTTCGGCGGCACACCACTCGATGGTCAAACTTTTGATGACGTCTCTGCATAGTTGCTCCTCGATCTCACCAATATGCCATATTATCTCATCCTTCAGTTGTTGAATTGTTGTTGGCTTGTTGGCATAGACCTTACTTTTGAGATGACCCCAAAGGACGAAATCTAAAGACGTCAAGTCACAAGGTGCAATTTATGTGGATTCGAGGGGTTTGGGGGCTGACTCCCCTTGCGACTCCATCATAATCGCGATTAAAGTCCCCTTTGCAACGGCTATTTATCACGCGAATCCCCTCGCGCTAATCTCGGGGGCTCATAAAGGCATTAATGCGATGGGGCATTTTTCCCTCGGATCAACTTGAGGGGAAGCGATCGTTGGGAGTAATCTCCCCTCGGTTCGTAAAAGGTAGGGGGTCGAGGGAAGTAGTGTCCGTTTCTCACTGTGCCTTTTATGGGCACGACGCAGCGGGTTTCTTGCGCACGTTCACATTTGAATCGAGGGTTCGAGCCCTTGGTTCGGAACCTCTGTGTTCATTAGTGCTCCTCGTTCTTAGTAAGTTCGAAACCCCTAACCTGCAAGGCAGAAGAAAATTAGAGCCTCTAGAATCCCTTGACTCGTAAACTAGCTTGTCCTTGGACAACTTACTTTGCTCGAGGAGTTTATTTTAATTTAAAGTAAACACTAACGAGGGCATTTTAAAGAAAGTTTGTAAAGAAAAGGGGGGGAAAAGTATATATATATATATATATATATATATATATATATATATATATATATATATATATATATATATATATATATATATTCAATCCATTAAGACGGATTGAAATTAGCAGTAAATAAAACAGTGTTATTGGTGAAAATTTATTGATTTCACTATTGGATCATGTTATTTGAGTCATGGCAATTATGTGTGAAAAATAATATCGCCTAAATGTCGGCGAAGGCTTCGGCGGCACACCACTCGATGGTCAAACTTTTGATGACGTCTCTGCATAGTTGCTCCTCGATCTCACCAATATGCCATATTATCTCATCCTTCAGTTGTTGAATTGTTGTTGGCTTGTTGGCATAGACCTTACTTTTGAGATGACCCCAAAGGACGAAATCTAAAGACGTCAAGTCACAAGGTGCAATTTATGTGGATTCGAGGGGTTTGGGGGCTGACTCCCCTTGCGACTCCATCATAATCGCGATTAAAGTCCCCTTTGCAACGGCTATTTATCACGCGAATCCCCTCGCGCTAATCTCGGGGGCTCATAAAGGCATTAATGCGATGGGGCATTTTTCCCTCGGATCAACTTGAGGGGAAGCGATCGTTGGGAGTAATCTCCCCTCGGTTCGTAAAAGGTAGGGGGTCGAGGGAAGTAGTGTCCGTTTCTCACTGTGCCTTTTATGGGCACGACGCAGCGGGTTTCTTGCGCACGTTCACATTTGAATCGAGGGTTCGAGCCCTTGGTTCGGAACCTCTGTGTTCATTAGTGCTCCTCGTTCTTAGTAAGTTCGAAACCCCTAACCTGCAAGGCAGAAGAAAATTAGAGCCTCTAGAATCCCTTGACTCGTAAACTAGCTTGTCCTTGGACAACTTACTTTGCTCGAGGAGTTTATTTTAATTTAAAGTAAACACTAACGAGGGCATTTTAAAGAAAGTTTGTAAAGAAAAGGGGGGGAAAAGTATATATATATATATATATATATATATATATATATATATATTTCAATCCATTAAGACGGATTGAAATTAGCAGTAAATAAAACAGTGTTATTGGTGAAAATTTATTGATTTCACTATTGGATCATGTTATTTGAGTCATGGCAATTATGTGTGAAAAATAATATCGCCTAAATGTCGGCGAAGGCTTCGGCGGCACACCACTCGATGGTCAAACTTTTGATGACGTCTCTGCATAGTTGCTCCTCGATCTCACCAATATGCCATATTATCTCATCCTTCAGTTGTTGAATTGTTGTTGGCTTGTTGGCATAGACCTTACTTTTGAGATGACCCCAAAGGACGAAATCTAAAGACGTCAAGTCACACGATCGTGGTGTCCAATTTACCTCGCTGTTTCGAGAGATGATGCAACCTGGGAACTTCTCATTCAATAAAGCTATTGTTGCATTGGTTGTGTGGCATGTGGCGCCGTCCTGTTGAAACCACAAATCTTCGACATCCATAGAATTCAATTCTGGCCATAAAAGTTGGTTATCATGGCACGGTATCTCTCGCCTGTCACCGTAACAGAATTCCCAAACAGTGACCTTTTGTGGATGCAGTGGCTTTTTGACAATCTCCCGGGATTTTCATCAGCCCAAATGCGACAATTCTGCTTATTAGCGAATTCACCAAGATGAAAATGGGCTTCATCACTAAAGATGATTTTTTCCGAAAAATTATCATCGGCTTGTCTTTGCTCGTGCACCCAATTGACGAATGTACGGCGCTTCAAATGGTCAGCAGTCTTCAGTTCTTGTGTCAATTGAATTTTGTAAGCGTGTAGAGACAAATCTTTTGTCAAAATTCGATGTAACGTTGTTGTGGAGAGGTTCAATTCCTGCGCGCGATGACGAATAGAGTTGTCTGGATCTTCGGCCACATACTCGCGCACTGCAGCATTGTTTTCAGCTGAAGAGCATAAACGAGCACGCAATGGCGTTTTCATATCTGCTACCGACCTCGTCTGTTTGAATTTACGAACAATTTTCCCAATTGCATTCTCGCTCACTCTCTCTCTCTCGGTCCGAGGTGACGGCCCTTTGTTCCCTGGTTGGTTGCCAGGCCAATAAAAAGCCTTGGGTCGAGTCTCTTGGTGGGGTGGGATATCCATTGAACGCTGCTCCGAGAACCTGGCCGTTGTGAAGGGAACTAGTAGGAGTTTAGTGAGGGGCGTGCTTCGTTGTTCACCTGGTGACAAATCGATGGCCCCTTCGGGGACCGTCTGTGCTGCTTGGTTGGGAGCCACGGCACGCCGATGCTTGACGACTCGGTCGGACGAACAGCAGCACATGGAGCGTGCCTTTGGAAGTCTCCGAAACGACTCCGATCAATAGGCGGGAGCGACTCACGCGGGGAGAACTCACCAAACCTCCTTTTTATATATTGATTGGTCACAAGCTTAAGAAATATAGAGTGTTCAAAATGGCAGGCAAGAAAGGTCCAGCAGCGCTAAAATTCACGTGTGCCACATGTAAGAAGGACAAGTGGTGCGTTGACTTCCCGGAGGGCTGCTATGCGAAATGCCACCCAGGCAGTGTATGCACCACTTGCATCTTAAAGAAGGAAGTGGAGGAAGTAGTGACCTACTACAGGGAAAGAACTACATACCTTGAAAAGAAAATCGAGTGGCTCAAGGAGGAGCACTCCCACCAGATCCGCAGGCTCGAAGAGAAGTTAAACGAGCTCTCGAGTCCTGTGGCAAACACTACCTCTGCAGAGAGGCCGGGCCCGAATGTGGCAGAAACGCCAAAAGGAAAAAAGAAAAAAAAGACGAAAAATGGAAAGAAGAAAGAGGAAGAGAGAGAAATAGAAGAAGAAAAGGTAGGAGAAGTTAATGAAAAGGGGGGAAAAGATGATAGAGAAGAAGAAGAAAAAAAAAAGCCTGAAAAGACCATGACGGGGAAGAGAGATGAATCGGAGAGCTTGCCTCAGAAAATAAAGACTCCGAGCTCAGCAGACAAATGGGCCAGGATCAGCCTTGTGGGTGATTCCCAGGCACAGGGCCTGAAACCCCTGCTAGCGGCCCGCCTTCGCACAAGCGTTAAGGTGAGCTGCCTCTCAGGCTGTGGGAATAAGCAGGTAAGAGCTGAGGCCGAGAAGTCTCAGATTTCTGAGACTTCAGTCGTTGTCCTTATGGTAAGTGGCATCGACCTCTACCTCAGAGGAAGTAGGGTATAAGGCGAGATTATAAAAACGGTTATGGGCGCTGTCGACGACTGTGGATTGAAAACCGGCAGACGCGTCGTGGTGGGGATGCTCCCGAGGTGGGGTCCGAGCCGGACTGCCCACGTGAGGAACATGTCGCTAAATCGGCGCCTTGCAGACCTCTGTACGGCGGAGGGTTTCTTTTTTGTCGACCCCTACGCCGTATTCTATGGTAGAAAAGACCTCTACCAAAGAGATGGGGTGCACCTCTCCTTTAAGGGCAAGGCGTTCCTAGCCAACCTCATCCAGGATGTTGTGGAGCGCACCCAAAGGAGTATCAGGCCCATTGGGAAGGCGGACGTACGCCAGTACGCCCGAGTCACCCCCCAAACAACCTTCTCGGAGGTTGTCAAAAATGGTGCCACCGCGACAACCAAGAAGCCGGGAAACGGAAGAGTATAGGGGGGCCTACATTAGGGGACTGCCTGAAAGTTCTTCTGTTCAATGCGAGGTCAATCAGGAACAAGTTTCCTGAGCTCCGTGGCCTCGTAGCGACGGAAGAACCCGAAATGGTAGCCATAACAGAATCGTGGATAAAAACCTCAAACCGAGACTTTGAAGACAAATTCACGGTTCCTGGCTACCAACTCTTCCATAAAGATAGGCCAGACAGAGAGGGTGGCGGTGTAATGTTGTATGTCAAGGATACAATCAAATCTACGAACTCCAACATTATATCCGATCACGAGCTCCTAGGCGTTGACCTAGAGATAGGTCCTGTCAGATACAGGACCCTGGTGCTTTACAGACCCCCTTCCCAACCCGTTGAGAAGGACAGGGAACTTTACTAGCTGCTGGGTGAGCTTGTTCAAGGCAGAGTGTGCATCGTTATGGGCGAAATCAACAGACAAGTTGACTGGGAAACCAGAGCAGCCTGTGGCGAGAACGCGCTACTCCTGGAGTTGGCCAACAACGAGTTCCTCACTCAATGGGTCAGAGAACCAACGAGAGGAGACAATATCCTCGACTTGGTCTTCACCTCTGATGATGATATCGTTGAGGATCTCTCCGTAGGCGAAGAGCTCGGTGACAGTGATCACCAGCTAATTAGATTTAGCGTCAAGATCCCGAAGGTAAGGTCTGTTGCCAGTCAATCAAGGAAATTTGACTTGAGAAGAGCAGACTTTGCAAGCCTTCGTGTGGGCTGACTGATGTAAGGCTAGCGGTATGCAAAGATGTTGAGGATTCGTGGAACAATTTCAAAAATAAGTTCATGAGTCTTCAATCGCGTTTCATCCCTCTGAAATGCCTCCGTCGGTCTTCTGTTCAACCAAAGTGGTTTAATCGAGAAATCGGCCAACTGCTTAGGGAGAAGAGAAATGCTTACCGGCAATCGAAGATCTCGAGTGCCTTTGACGAGTACTGGAGGCTAGCCAGAAGAGTGAAGTCCAACATAAGGGCGGTTAAGCGGTCTGAGGAACTCCGAGTGGCGAGACTCTGCAAGGAGAATCCCAAGGAGTTCTTCCGCTATGTAAATAGCTGTAAATCAATCCATCGTAGGATTGGGCACTTAGTGGACGAGGAGAGTGCCTTAATTCACTAAGATGCAGAAAATGCTAACCTGCTCAATCACTACTTCTCTTCAGTGTTTACTAAAGAGTGTGGTCCCATCCCCCAGCCGACGGATTCCTACTCGGGAGGAAAAGCTGGAGGTAATGGACTTCACCGAAGGAGAAATAAAGAAAAAGATCGCTGACCTAAAGACGAATAAGCCCCCGGACCGGACGGGTTTTTATCCAAGGTGTTGAAGGAAGTGTGCGATGAAGTATCACGACATCTGTGCGCTATCTTTAACATGTCAATCCGGACCGGATGCGTTCCTAGAGACTGGCGTGAGGCGGAGGTGACTCTGATCTTCAAGAAAGGAGACCCCAGCCATCCGTCAAACTACCGACCCATCAGTTTGACTTCGATAGTCGGTAAACTCATGGAAAGCATGATAGTTGACAAGATAACGTCTTATTTAGAGTCAAACCTGCTACTGAATAGTTCCCAGCACGGCTTCCGAAGGCAACGGTCATGCCTGACGAACCTTGGGGAATTCTTCCACTTCGTGTTCAGTGAGCATGATCGGGATAAAGCGGCGGATGTTGTGTACCTTGACTTCCAAAAGGCCTTTGACAAGATACCACACCGCCGCCTTCTCCGGAAAGTGCGTGCGCAGGGCATAGACGGCAACGTAGCAGGTTGGATAGAGAGCTGGCTAAGTGACAGACGGCAACGCGTATTGGTGAATGGTCGAGCCTCTGAATGGGCGCCCGTATCTAGCGGTGTCCCTCAAGGCTCCGTCCTGGGACCACTACTGTTTATTATCTATGTCAACGACATGGACGGAGACATGGTTGCCAAAATCTCCAAATTTGCCGACGACACTAAGCTTGGTATCAATGTGGCAAAGGAGGGAAACACTGCCCGCCTCCAAGAGGATCTTCAAAGGATTGGGGAGTGGTCGGACACGTGGCAAATGCCTTCCAACGTGTGGAAATGCAAAGTAATGCATATCGGCCACCGAAACCTAAATCTAAGTACATCCTTAAGGGCATTGCTCTTGAATCGAGTGACACTGAGAAGGACTTGGGTGTAACTATCACTAGTGACCTCAAGTTCTCGAAACAGTGCATCGAGGCAGAGAAGAAAGCCCAAAGGATGTTAGGCTACATAAAGCGCCAGTTTGGATACCGTAATAAGGAGATAGTACTTTGTCTGTACACCTCTCTCGTTCGGCCGCACCTGGAGTATGCCGTACAATTTTGGAGTCCTTCGTGTCGAAAGGATATCGCAAGGTTGGAACGCGTACAAGCCAGGGCAACCAAGCTGATTCCCTCTATCCGACATAAAAGTTATGAGGATAGACTAAGGGAATTAGATCTGTTCTCGCTGGAAACCCGTAGACTGCGTGGTCAGCTCATCGAAGTTTTCAAAATACTTCGAGGGTTCGACAATGTTGACTACCGGGATATTTTCACACTGAGTGAGAACAGAACGCGCAATCACGGCTTCAAACTTGAACTGATGCATTACAACCGCAATCTGTGTGGAAATTTTTTCACTTACAGTATCTGCGGTAAGTGGAACGCACTTCCAGTGGAAGTTGTCAATAGTCCTCAACAGTGAATCTGTTGACCAGTTCAAGTCAAGACTAGACAAAGTCTTGAAAAGTGGCCGTTTAGGGACGCAAAACAATTGAGCAGCCATGTGCCTGCTCGATTGGTAGTCCAAATATATATATAAATATATATATATATATATATATATATATATATATATATATATATATATATATATATATATATATATATATATATATATATATATATATATATATAAATATATATATATTTTCTCCGAAGACAATTTAATTCAGAACAGTGTCGGTGTATCTCACACCCTTTTTCAACTGACACTGGGTAGAAAATATAATAGAAGTGCATATAAGCATAACACAAGATCCCATCTTTTTTCCCCCAATCCCCTACTTGTGGCTAATCGGGGGGGGGGGGGTTAGGCCTAAACATATTGAAGGGCTGACATTTTACTATTTTGTTTATTTGCTTTCTTATTACAGGATTAAAAGAAAATTGGCCCTCAGATAGATTTAAATTAGGAACTGACGATATCAAGCTCGATTCTACGATTCTTCTCTTAACATAGTTAGCCGATTTAAATACCATTTTACTTCCATTGAAATCGATCGTATGATTCTTGTCTCTAACATGGCAAAATATTCCACTGCTTTCGCTGCCCTCTCTAATATCTCTTTTGTGTTCGTACAATCTCTTGTCTAGATTTCTCCCCGTTTTCCCTATATAAACTTTATGGCAATCGTTGCATGGGATTGCATATACTCCTATGTTATGATGTTCTTTGGGTTTCCTGGCCATCATCAATTGGTTTAAGGAATTATTATTTTTAAAGGCTAGATTAATACCCGCTTTTCCAAATATGTCCTTTAAACTATTTAATTTATTATTAAATGGCAATGTTATACATTTGTTGAAGTCGTTAGTGCGGGAAGGCTTATTACCATAGAATGTTTTCCTAGCTGCAAAATGGGCAGACGATATGAACCAATCGGGGTAATACAAATTAGAAAAAATGGTCCTGATAATGACAATTTCTTCATCTAAATAGGAACGATGACATATTTTGTATGCTCTAAGGAAAAGGTTAGAAATTACCGATTTTTTAACAGTATTATCGTGAAACGAAAAATAATGTATATAGACATTCGAGTGGGTTGGTTTCCTATACACGTCAAGTTTTAATTCATGGTGATCTTTATTAATGAGGACATCTAAAAAGGGTAATCTATTATCATATTCCCATTCATATTTAAATTTGATGGAGACATGCAAATTATTCAAATTATTAAAAAAGGTATCAAAATCATGGCCATTAGGCCATACAGAAAATACATCGTCAATGTACCTTAACCATATAAAGTTAGGGGCAGAAATTGTGGGAAGGAGTTCAGTCTCAAAATATTCCATGAAGAGACATGCCAATATCGGAGATAAACTATTTCCCATGCTAAGACCAAATATTTGTCTATAAAACTCATTATTTACTCGAAACACATTGTCAGAGAGACATAATTCAACTAAATCGATAAATTTACTCGTAGAAATGGGAAGATCCAAATTAAGTCTAGGGCATGATTTCCCGCAGAAGGCCCATGGTTTGGTCAACCGGAACCTTGGTAAACAAAGGTTTTACATCAAAGCTCACAAGTTTTCCATCTGGTAATTGCAAGTGGTTGAGGCGGTCAACGAAATCTTGAGTGTTCATAATGTGTGCAGATGAGATTCTTCCTACTGCTGGAGATAAATGCTTGGCGAGCCATTTGGAGAGCTTATAAGTGGGAGAATTAATATTGGAAATGATTGGGCGTAAGGGACATCCCTCTTTGTGGGTCTTTGGGAGCCCATACATATAGGGAAGTGAAGGGTTCGTACTCCTGAATTGTTTAATTAAATCTGCGCTTTTCAATATTCTCTTCAATTTGTTGTTGAAATTGCTTGTTTTGTTATTGAGCGGATCACTTTGTAGCTTTTCATATGTGTTCACATCATTAAGAAGTTCATTTAGTTTATCATTATAACTATGTTTGTCCAAAATGACTAACTGATTCGTTTTATCGGATTTGGTTATAACAATGTTGTTATTAAATTTAAGTTTATTTAACGCAATCTGAAATCTTTTTGGAAAACCAATTTGGTCAGATTTTTCAGAATTTAGGGCACTTATCATACAGCCACTAAGAAATTCACCACTTATTTGCTCATGTGAGGATTTGGCTATGGATACTAAATGGTCTAGTGAGAACTCGTCGCATGACTTAATTGAAAAGCTTAAACCGTATCCTAACGCAAATTTTTCATCATCAGTCAGTACATGGGATGATAAATTCAGAATATTTTTAATGGGGTTTGAACCTTTAATCCAAAGACTGTTCATAAAAATTCGGTTAAGTTTCCACTTCAAATAATTGCTATGATGAAGGATTTTATTCTGAACACTTAATTCAATCACAGAAACTGCATGATGCCCTAAAAGTTCACCGCACTTATCAAACAGATTCCTTCTTGACCATCTCACTTTGAATAGGAAGGTGTTCACTTCTCGCTTGGCGTTTTCTACACGTTTTTTTAATATACAGCTGTGTATAATGTTAAAAGGAACATCACTGGACTTTCTTAAAGATGTTGTAAGTAGGGTTGTCGGAACGATTTTTTCTTGCAAGCAGTTATAAAAAAGTCCCATTGAAGTTTGGTCTTCTTAGTACGCAGTAAGTTTCTCTCATATTCTCTAAACAGAGAAATATGCTCAGGATGGAGATGGAAAAGATTCCTGAGTTGGTTGTGTCTTCTCGTGGTATTCATGATGAAAATTAATGCAATATCGCAAGAAAAGATGAGGAATTAAACCACATTCTCCGAAGACAATTTAATTCAGAACAGTTTCGGTGTATCTCACACCCTTTTTCAACTGACCCTGGGTAGAAAATATAAGAGAAGTGCATATAAGCATAACACAAGATCCCCTTTTTTTCCCCCATTTCCCTACTTGTGGCTAATCTGGAGGGGGGGGGGGTAGGCCTAAACATATTTAAGGGCTGACATTTTACTATTTTCTTTATTTGCTTTCTTATTACAGGATTAAAAGAAAATTGGACCTCAGATTGATTTAAATTAGGAACTGACGATATCAAGCTCGATTCTACGATTCTTTTCTTAACATAGTTAGCCGATTTAAATACCATTTTACTTCGGGAGCGAGTGATGACATGGCCCATCGGCCCGTGTCCTACAAAGTCCTGCAGGAGCGCTTTCAAGCTTACAGGGGTTCACTGTACGTGGCCTCCTTTCTTCCCCAACTGATGTGGGTTCGCTGGCCCAAGAAGATGAGACGAAAGGCGCCTCGAATGGGATCTGTGATGTCTCGGGGGGGGGACCACATGGAAGCCCCCCCCCCCTGAGATGGACTTGGTCCCTGAGGTGACCCATCCCTAGAAGGTAGGATCTTCCATGGGGTCGAACCCGGGCTCGGTGCCAAGCACAGAACCCGTGTCTGCCCCTATGCTAGCTGGCTTTCGAGGCCACACAAGGAGAGGAGGGATCTCCTCCCCCAGCTGGTGCTCCTTTGACAGGCAGGACTTTCTCCATTTCAGAAAAGGATCTTAACGAGGCCTACCCATTCAGCCTAGGGGCTCCTACCGCCGGAGGAGAGAAGCGAGTTCATTCCTCGCCCTCCTCCTAAAACGAACAAGAAAAAGTCTCGGAGCTCCTCTCACTCTGCGGGAGCCGCGGGGACGGACGGGTCTGCTGCCGTTTCGGTAAGCGACCAAGCAAAGATCGGCACGTCTGGCGCCGTTGCTTCCCCGCGTGGAGGGTGTCAGACGAAGACCAAAACTGCGCAGAGCCGAGCATCGATTACGTTGGGTCCCCTCATTCAGAGGCTACCTGACGTTGTCGAGCCCGCTGGCTTCAAACGCATCCTTGTTATTCGTTCCACTGATGGCCACATGTTGGCTAAGGGCAATATGATTCATCAGAGAAGAGCTTTAGCTAGTCTGATTGGTAGAGAGCCGATGGTCACCCGTTTCTCGGACGAGAGCCTTTTGGCGAATCTCTCGGAGATGGCCATGATTACTGCCCTTCGGACTTGATGGCACGCCTGTGAGTGTGACACCGCACTCTACCATGAACTTTGTGAAAGAAGTAGTTTATGCAAGGGAACTCGTAGCCTACTCCATAAATGAAATCACCTTAGAGCTGGTCGACCATGGGGCGGTCAAGGTCGAACGTGTGATGAGAAAACAGGGAGGGGCCTCGAGACCCACCCCTACATTCCTCGTCACACCCCTACACTCTTCTTCACGTTTGACTGTGACAAGCTCCGTGAGTCGGTGCTTGCCGAGTGGTATCGCTACCGCGTGGAGACATTCGTGCCACTGCCGCGGAGGTGCTACTACTGTTACCGCTTCGGCTATACTAATCGCTCATGCAGACACGCAAAGTCGGGGTTACCCGAAGCCTGTAAGTTCCTCCAAGGCCGCACACGATAAGTCCAAATCGTGTGTGGTCAATTGAAGAGAGCCGCACCCCGCTTCCTTCGAAACAATGTGGTGCAAATTTCCTTGAGAAAGAAATCTTGTCCGTTCAGGCCCAAGATCGTCTCTCATTTCGCCAGACTAATGACTTGGTCCTGGCACGCCCAGCGATACCTGGGACATCCTATGCCTAAATGTTAAGAAAGATACCCTCTGCTCCTAGCCTCTACAGGCTTACGAGTACGGTCGTTTCCGTGCCCATTCGGAACCCCTTTTGCTGGTTCTACCAACCCCTGGCGCTCCTCTGCTAAAGTTGGCTGCACAAAGGGTTCACACACAGACCCGACTAATACCAAGGCTCCCCACCCTTCCACTAGTGTGACCGTTTCCCGTAAGACGAAACTTCCGCGCGCCTCTACCGAGTCGTTAGACTCAAGAGGCAACATCCCCAAAGAGGGTCCTGAGGCCATCTTCCGGGGTTCATAAAGCTGCCCGCACGAAAGGACAGGACTAAAGGACCTTCGGCTCCTTCGCCCACACCCAGTGGTAGGCTGAGTGGCTCGGAGACGGTCTATCCTCCAATATAGGGCCCCCCCCCCATCCGAAGCCCCCTCGCTGGCCTAAGGTTTCGAGGTGGAGGGATGAAAAGACTCGCATGGCGAGCCGAACCTCTCCCGATAAGTCAGCGCATTGTCCGACCACCACCACCACGGGATGGGGGCCGAGTGGGAGGATTTGTGATTTACACTCGGCATGATGTATCTGTTCTCTTCGCTTTAGATACCGCCTCCCATGCAGTAGCTGTGCAGCTGCACATAGATAGGAGATATACTATTATTTCCGCGTACACTCCAGCGTCAGCCGACTTCGGCCGCGTCGTGGCACGTTTGGCGAGGCACTTTCTCTTGCTTGGAGATCTGAACGGTAGACACCTCCTCTGGAGACACTACTCGATTAATCACAGAGGTCAGGTCCTTGCCGACCTGAACGACGAACAGGAGATAGGTTTCCTAAATGTGGATGTCTTTACGCATCACTGCCCGAGAACGCCTTCATTTTCCTGTCTCGATATATCTTTGTGCTCTCCGGATGCACAGTCTGATTTTTTTTTTTTTTTTTTTTTTGGGGGGGGGTCGATTACCTCCATGCTAGTGATCACTTTCCCATTCAAATAGTGGCCGGTGCCGCCACTAATTCCACCTTTGAATATTGGTCGCCACGCCTCTGCACCCAAAGCTTCTACAGAGCCTGAGTATTGCATTCGGCCTTTTTGGAGCACACTTCGTGTCACGCTGGAACCGTGCCAGTGTATATATGGATGGCTCCAAGTTCCAAGAGGGGGTCGGTTTCCACGCTGTATCCCCTCTGTTTGAAGTCAGCGCTGCTCTGCCAAGGCTGCGACTGTCTTCACGGCCGAGCTGGTTGCAATACACCGCTCAGTACGGGTGATTACGTGATGAGGACTGGGCGACCAGACCAGCGTTTCGCTCTTCCTCACACCCACTATATCACAGGAATACAGGCTGCCCTCGGTCGACTTGGCAAAGAAGATAGGAGATGGTCGAGGGGAACTTAAAGTTACGTGCGATTGCACCGAGACCTTTCGCATGGTTCTACCCCCCCAATGCTGCGACGGCTTCAGGTTGCTTTCTGTCATCTCCGAATTGGGCACACACGGGACGCACCGCCATTTGATGGAGCGCTCGCCTGCGCTTTACTGCGATGACTGCGTTGGCCCCCGGACTGTTCGGCACATTCTTATTGAATGTCCCATTCTGGGTGATCTTTGTGCACGTTACCTTTCCCGGTACCTGGACGAGTGGGGTCGCTACCGCTTGTCCCCTGTACTCGGCACTGGTTAGTGCACACCGACTTGCAGACTATACGACTTTTTTCACTCTGTTTGACTGTTGTGAGTCGCATGCTCCTGCGCCTGGGGGAGGCGGGCCTACCCCCGACTCTAGAGCGCGCTTCCATCTTGTTACCTTTTTCTTTATTTTCTTTTTGTTTTTTTCCTATGCTTTTTTATCCTTGTTATTTGTTATTTGCTTATTTATTTTTAATATAGCCTGGTCGTAGGCTGTAGTAAGTATGACGACTTATGCCCAAGTAGGCACTCGCCAGATGGCCATCCGGAGATCTTCCCATTGGAGCTCCCATATAAATAATTCATCTATGGTATTTTTTCCGTCAATACTGTCTACTATGATATGAAGAGCACCGACGCCCATATATATAACAACGGTTGTTGCAAAAGTCCTGTTACATTCGTCACGACACACCATAGTTTTTATGCAGTTACACACGTTTTAATTGTTTTACCATATAAATATGTGTTTACATTGTAATATTAATCAATGTGGCCGCCCTTGGTGGTGAGCACGCGCTCCAGGCTTCACCTAAATGACGCGCCCACGTTGTGGAATAACTTCTTCATTCTGGCCCACACTCGGTTGACGGACGACTTCAGCCCGTCGACGTGGCTGTGGCGGACCTCGCAGGCCTTCCCATCGGCCGGCGTCCACACGCTGTAGTCGAGGGGATTGAGATCGGGCGACTGCGGCGGCCAATTCACGTTCTCCCCAAACCAATCTTGCCACGGTCTTGGCCCTGTGGTCCCGTTTGCGATCTCTGTGGCTGGCTTTGTAGGGAGCAAGATTTCCTCACTGGATGAGCTTCTTGATTTTCCACTTTTATGTCCTAACATAAAATCCTTGAGCGTCGTGGCACCTGTGCAAATAAACTTTGATTTTCGTATGAAAGGCCTACTATATCTTCCTGCTCGACCTTACTAAGATGCATTATATTTACATGTAGCTTCTGTAGAGCTTTTTCCTTGTCCGTTTTTGGAAGAGAATCAAAGATCCCGACAGTCGACTCGAACTCTCCTAAATTCGTTTTCTCTTCCAGTCATTCGCCTTCTCTATAGGGGCTAAGATCCTTCCTAACACCCTTTACCGTATCGGGTGAGGGTCTCTCCACACTCGTTCCAACTAAGCTTACATTTTTACAATTGCTTCTATCGAAATACTTCTTTAGAAAATCAATATGACACAAAGTTTTCTTGGTCCTATCGGGTGTAACTATTAAATCTTTGGGCTAACGCCTGCTTGGAATCTTGCTTGAAAACGCCTGCAAAGAATAGTGAAGAACACTAAGACCTCATCTCCTGGCTTAAACATTCTATAACCTGCTTCCCTGTCATAATAACCCTTTATAACCCCATTGAGCTTTTAAGAGATGATGATGAGGAAACTTTCTTAATGTCTTCAACTTTCTGCGAAATTCTGAACAAACTCAATAGAACAATCTCCTTCTCCTTCCCAGACCAACTTTGCTGCAAAATTCTTAAGAGGTCCCCTAACATGCTGTTCATATATATATATATATATATATATATATATATATATATATATATATATATATATATATCAGTTCAAAGGGAATGAAACCGGTATTCTCTTTATACATATTTCTCACTGGGAGGAATTCTCAACACTTTTGCCTTCCTTATCCCAGGCTCTCCAAAATATTTTAATATTCGATAATAATAATAGGTCTTATTCATTCTTTAATGACCCCCTATCCCGTTGTGAGCTAAGTCCAGTAACTTCTATACTCTTTGGGATCTACAATTGACAAAATCTCTCCCCACCCTTTGCCTTGGGACATGGAAGGATGGTTGTACCTACGTATCAGTATACCTCCATTGAGAAAATATTTTCAATCTACCCAAGTTCTTTCCATCTCGAAACACTTTCCTAAAGTATTATCATCCCTAAGGTATTATATTCCACAACTGACCCCCAGGCCATCTAGACTTTTGCATTCATCCGATACGAACGGAATTCATTCTGCAGGTGTCCGTCCTCCTCCGCTGTGGCATAACATTATTCTCTCCTTTCCTCAAACTCGGAAGCGAAATCCGCATTATCTCCCATCAATATCTCTTGCATAAGAATATCCATTTCCTCCCTAGTATCTACCGTAGAACCTTTCCTGACTACTTCAGACTGGTTTTCAAAAGGTACTTCCTTTCCCGGGTGAGGAATCTACCTGGGCTAGGCCAAAAGTTCTTCGCGGGTTTCCGTCGCAACTATTCCTTTTCATAGACCTGAATCCCACACAAGAAGAAAAAATATTCATCTCTGTGCAGTCCTTCGATAAGGGCTCGTCCACGACCAGATGACACGGCATAACTGTCTTCCCTTCAATATCATTATTACCTAAAATGGCATCAACCTTTTGATCCAACGATGTAGCATACACAGGGAATGTAATATCCATTTCCAAAATCAGGCTGCAAGTATTTTTTGTCTAATGGGATTTTTTTCATTTTATTATGGGAGTCCACAGAGGCTTTATCAATAAATTTATCTTCGTCTTTTCCCTCTTAATCTCTGGGCCACCAAACTAGGCCATAATTCTCACGCCACCTAAACATTTCGACTTTCTTTTCAGAGGCTATGAAATACCACTGGGTCGGGTTGGAAGGGTCAAAGACTAGCAACAGTTTTTCTTTTTATGTGATACACTGGGCTAAGCTCCCGCCCAGGACTAATCATACTGAATTTATCGTTCATCTACCCGAGTCTAATCTCTAACTACAATCTCCTAATTTTGGCTTATTCCCCTCTTTAAAAAAAAAATCATCTGAGACTACTTCATTAGCACTGACCTCTTTCAAAATTGAAATTAAAGTATCTAGAATTAGTGTTTGACATCTGTTCTTTGCTGCAAGATTTCAGAAACTAGATTTCAAAAGAAGTGTCAACTTGTATCAATTCATTTTTGTTCAACATCTGCAACAAGCTAATAGACGGGCTAACAATAAATTATTCTACGGCATACATATTTAAAGAAAAATACAAAAGAGAAATGCAACAATACAAAAAATAAATGTGAATCACTAAATACTATTTCTCACAACGAACAAACTAAAGGAGTTGATAAAAATTAAAATTTCGGGTAAGCTACCAAGTAAGGGTTTTAAGGGCGTGCATGGTTGATTGTAGATGCAAATTAAATATACTAAAAGGAGTGTTAGTTACCCACCCGTAAAAATCTCTAACTTCAAACTCATCTGTATAGTAATGAAATTGTTACAAAACTATGTATGCTTTGGACCATTGTCTTGTTGAAAGATCTAATCCTGTTTCAATTTAAGAGAATGCACACTTGGACGTAAATTTTCTTCAAGATTCTTCCATAATGTTCTCCATTCATCCTTCCTACTATGGTTTCGATATTTCCAACACCTGCGGCACTAAAACAACCCCAGATCATGATTGAGCCATGTTCTTCGGTGCGTATTCGGTACCTTTCTTTTACAATACCCTCGGAGCTCCATTACGGCCAAACAGTTCTATCTTTGTATCATCCGATCAAAGTACGTTGTCCAAAAACTCTTCAGGTTTACCAACAAACTCTTTTGCAAAATTCAAACGATCACGAACCTGTTTTCTTGTAAGAAGTAGGGTTTTCCTTGGAGACCGTGAGTAGATGCCCATGCTACGAAGCGATCGACTAATTGTTTTTTTTACTCACTGTAACTCCACTCACTTCTAAGTCACGCTGAAGTTCTTTAAGAGTAACCTTGGGTGTTTTACTGACCTTTCTTACTAATAATCTCCCTGCACGTTCGGTTATCTTGCGAGGACAGCCAGAACTGATCAGAGGAAGAGTAGAATTTTGAGACTTCCAGTGACGTATTATCGTTCCAACTGAACTCAATAGAACTACTAACTGACGAGATATTTTTCTATAACCAATGCCACTTTTATGAAGGTCTACAATACGTTTCCGAAGATCTTGATCGATTCGTTTCTGTTTCCACATCGTACGAATGTTTACAGGACGCTGTCTGATAAAGAATGACGCAGTAGCTTATACCAGTCCCTAAGTTATGTGCATAGATTAATTTAGAACGTTCTTGAAATTGTAAGAAGTTTCTACTTCTCTAACATTTATGAGTAAGTGATAAAAATCGATATGTGTTATAAACTTTTGCGTTACTAATTAATTGTATTTCTTCAACAAAAAACTATATTGATGTTTTTGTATGGTCCTGATGATTTAATTTATTGTTTGAATATATATCCTGTCAGTAATACAAGTTTCATTTACCTATCGTGCTTACAAATACATAAACGTCTGTTTTTCATGGTGTGTTGTAAACTTTTGCGGGGCACTGTATATATATATATATATATATATATATATATATATATATATATATATATATATATATATATATATATATATATATATATATATATATATATATATATATATAAAAGATTAATACTCAAAGAAATTAGTTTTGTCTTTCGTTCCTAGTTTTTTTTATATACATTCTTTAGTTATGTGGCCCTATTTTATTTTAAATTTTATTATTATTTTAATTTTTTAATTGTCACTGCTCTGTTTTGTACATTGTATTTTCCCATCCTTATGCTCATCGTGTCTTATAATCTCCCGCGTTAGGCTATCTCCATTTCTTTGAATCTGTTACCCTTTCCTTCGGCTTAGTTTGACCTTACTACTTGCTTCTTGTAATTCTTAATGTGTTTCTTTACCTTCCCCCTTCCGTCTTCCTCATTGGTGATTTCTTGTTTTTGAGGCGGTCTTTCAGACTTTTCTTTCGTATATATACTCCTAATATAATATTATTTCTTGTAGTTATCCTTGATAAGGAACTTAATAAAGTTCGAAAGTACTTGGAAACACCTTTTCATTTTTTTCCTGCGGGACATTGCATTCATATATATATATATATATATATATATATATATATATATATATATATATATATATATATATATATATATATATATATATATATATATATATATATATACATACATATATATATCCATATGGAGCTCGGCCGTGAAGCCTGCATTTAATATTGAGGATAAATCCCAGAGCCACGAGAAACGGATGCAGCATCTTTTAATTTTTCACTACGTTTCGAAAACTACAAGTTTTCATCTTTAGGCTAGAATAAGTTTACAAAGTTAATACATATGAAGAAAACTTGAAAAGGCCAACAAGACATTATTTTAAAGAGTGACCAATTATAAAATATCAGTAAAATGTACTATAAGTTAAAAATTTTAAATATGACTTAGCAACAGTTCGATTTGCTTTAAAACCGACTCAAAAATTTCTAATATATATATATTAGCAATTTTTTAGTCGGTTCAAACCTAGTCCGGTGAAAGTTTTTTTTCGGTAAATGGTTGTTTGAATTTTTCGTTGGTCATTATCTCGGTTGATTAAAAGGTCAAGAAAGGGCATCTTATTATTTGACTCTACTTCCAGGGTGAATTTGATTTTAGGGTGTAAAGTGTTCAAAAAAATAAAGAAAAGTTGGCTATGTGCAGGATTATTAAAAATTGCCAAGGAATCATCAACAAAACTGCTGTAGAAGGAGGATTTGTGATCTAAATTAGTAGAAAACATACATTTGATCTTCGAGAAATACACAAAGAAGGAGTCCCTTTGAGATCCATACTTGCCTCTTATTCTTTACCATCATACAAACTGGCCAAATATCTAGTTAAAATACTTTCACCTTTATCTAAAAATCAGTTCTCCATACAAAACTCCTATAAGTTTAAATAGGAATTACTCAGCAAAGTTAACGATGGATATATGGTGAGTTATGATGTTGAATCTTTATTTACTAACATTTCCCTAAACTATACAATCAGTTTAATATTAAATAAGGTATTCCATTCCCAAAATACTTTTCATGGATTTTCACGAAGCCAATTTAAAAAGGCGCTGGAATTAAGTCTTTCTGAATCATGGTTCACGTTTAATAATAAAGTTTACTGCCAGATCGATGGTGTTGCAATGGGTTCTCCAATGGGACCACTTGCAGCTGACTTTTTTATGACACATCTCGAAGATCAAATGTTCTCTACTAATTTAGATTACAAACCCTCCTTCTATCGCCCTTTTGTTGATGATTCCTTGGCAATTTTTAATAATCCTGCACATAGCCAACTTTTCTTTAATTTTTTGAACAAGCCAAGATCGGCACATCCGGCCCCTCTGCCCCCCGGGTGCGGAGCCCCCGACTATGACAAAGACGAAAAGTGCGCAGGGCGGAGCCTCGATAACATCGGGGCTGCTGATTCAGAGGTTACCTGGAGTTTTCGAGCCCGCTGGCTTCAAACGCTTCCTCGTCATTCGCTCCACTGATGTCAGCATGTTGGCCAAGGGCAACATGATCCATCAGAGGAGAGGATTAGCTAGTGTAATTGGTAGAGAGCCGAAGGTGACCCGTTTCTCGGACGGGAGCCTTCTGGCAAATCCGGCCGAGGCGGCCAAGATAAGTGCTCTTCGGACACTTCATGGCACCCCGGTGAGTGTGACGCTGCACTCTACCATGAACTTTGTGAAAGGAGTAGTTTATGCGAGGGAACTCGTTGACTACTCCATTGAGGACATCACATTAGAGCTGGCTGACCATGGGGTGGTCAATGTCGAACGTGTGATGAGAGAACAGGGAGGGGCCTCGAGACCCACCCCTACACTCTTCGTCACGTTCAAGTGTGGCAAGCTACCTGAGTCGGTGCGTGCCGGTTGGTACCGCTACCGCGTGAAGGCATTCGTGCCACTGCCGCGGCGGTGCTATTACTGGGAGACTTCCGCTGCGTCGTGGTACAGTTTCCGAGGCCCTTTCTCTTGCTTGGAGATCTGAACGGCAGGCCTCCTCTCTGGAGAGATTACTCAATAAATCCCAGGAGACAAGTCCTTCCCGATCTGATCTAAGAGCTTGAGATAGGTGTCCTAAACGGGGATGAGTTTACGCATCACTGTCCGAGAACCGCTTCATTTTCTTGCCTTGACCTATCTTTGTGCTCTTCGGATGCACAACCTGATTTTTATTGGGGGGTGGTCGATGACCTCCATGGTAGTGATCACTTTCCCATTCAAATATCATTTTCAGGGCAACTGCCGCCTGAGAGCCCACCTCGGTAGTGCTTGGCGCGGGCGCGGTGGCCTACATTTCAGGAAATGACTGAATTCTCTATCTCAGTCGAGCAGTTTAAGTTGGTAGATGAGGCCGTTGAGTTCTTCTCCGGAACCTCATCGCCTCGGCCCTGACCACTATTCCTAGAACATCTGGCCGTTTTGCACGCAGACCACTTCCATGGTGGTCGGCCGAGTGTGAGACGGCCCTCAACAGAATCGTTATGCCTACATGTGCTATAAGCGCCGCCCGAATGATTTTACTGTCGCTGAATTTCGTCGGGGTAGGGCTAGGTTCCGGTATATTTCGAAGCACGCTCGCCGCTCTTCTTGGCGGGCATACGTGTCTTCACTTAACGGGAAGACCTCTCTAGCAGAGGTGTGGAAGCGAGTCTAAAGGATTCGGAGCAAGTTCTTGCAGGACCCCTCTCCCGTTCTCCAGGAGAATGGGACCGCAATCTCGGACCCCGCGTCCGTGGCGGAATTCTTCGCGACCGCTTTTTCCGCATTCTTTAGCCGGGATGCTGCTCCGCCAGCATTCAATGCACGTCGTGATGTCGCGGAAGGCCGTCGGCTAGACTTTCCCTCCAGAGGCAGAGAACCCTTTAACGACAGGTTTACTGTGAGTGAGTTGCGTTCTGCTCTTGCTTCGTGCGCGGGCACCGCCCATGGTCCGGACGATGCCCCGTATGCCATGCTTCGACACCTGGGTGAGCGAGGCATGGCCTCTCTGTTGGATTTGTTCAACAGGATCTGGGTGGGGGCTCTTCTCCCAGATTCCTGGCGAATCGCTACTGTGCTAGCCTTTCGCAAACCATGCACATATCACTCTAATCCGACCGGTTTCCGCATAATCTCTAATCTCTTGCGTGTGCAAGTTGATGGATAAATTGGTAAATGTTAGCTTAGCTTTTTTCCTGGACTGCGGAGGCCATCTGTGTTCTGCACAGTGCGGCTTCCGCAAGTTCCACTCCACATCGGATGCTCTGTGTCGTAGAATGGACTCTCGACGATATACCATATATAACTATTCGTTGAGGGAACTTCTTTAATTATCTTTAAGAGTGCGTGGATGTCTGGCGGGCCGATATTATGTATCTTCGATATGCTTAAGAAGTGGAACTGAGCTCAAGGATAATAATATTGCCATCATTAATAAAATAAGAGTTTTATTAATAATAACTATCAACAATACACAAAACGGAAAATATTGACATAAACAGAGAATGGAAAGGGTCGTGGAGACTCGGGCTAATCCGAGGATTGAAGGATTTAAAAAGGTAAAACAAATATAAAGTCAAAGAGATGGGATGGTTCGCTAAACCAATTAAAGCACAGGATAGAATTGACAAAAGGGTTAAATACTCAAAGGTAACGTTCGGATTACGTAATTTTATACTAGTTGTGCAGTGGAAGGCGACGTGAAGGAATTTTCGGTCCGCTGGCGAGTTCCAGCCGAAGGGGGGGAATGAGAACCGTTTCTCGACGAACGGCTTGAAGAACAATGGCTGTTCTACGTTGTTCTCTTCTGAACAACAGGGGGGGGGGGTGAGAACCGTCTCTTGTCTACGGGCTCAAGAACAATGGCTGTTCTAATGTTGTTCTCTTCTGAACAACACGGGGGAAGGGTGAGAACCGTTTCTTGGCGAACGGGCTCAAAAGAACAATGGCTGTTCTATGTTGTTCTCTTCTGAACAACAGGGGAAGGAGTGAGAACCGTTTCTGGCCAACGGGCTCGAACGAACAATGTCTGTTTTAACGTTGTTCTCTTTCTGAACAACGAGGGGGAAGCTTTGTAGACTTGGCGTCACGAAAGGCTCAAACCTTGGCACTCAAGGGATATTGTCCTCTTTCTGGACAAGTGATTGTGAATCTCGAGGTCGAGGTCCCTTGGCGCACAAAGTGAGAGAGGGTCGGGGTGATGTTTCGCGACGAAAATCTGGATCTCCAATCTGATCTTAGTGGTAAAGTTTCCATCTAAATAGTCGAGACACTCCCTTGGCGTGGGGGACAATGGAGTGGGAGCTTCAAGGGAATGCACAGCCGAGCCTAGGAACAATGCCTTATCTGCCCATAAGCCTAACTCAATCTGGCGAGGTCGGCGAACGGGGGAAAGATGAACCTCCTTGTTTAAACATTGACTCAGGTGGCTGCGATAAGGCGCCAAGCTTCAAAGCGAAGATGCACGTGGGAGCATCGTGGTTTTAAATAATATGTGATAGGGGTTGAAATTAACGCGTCCTCAACCCGTTCTATCACACTCGTCTGCGAGGCCTTCCTTTGTAGACAGCACTACGCCACGGTGTTTTTCGATCTGGAGAATGCCTATGATACCGCATGGCGATACGGTATCATGAAGACTCTCCACACGATGCGGGTGAGGGGACGCCTCCCAATGTTTATATCTGAATTTTTGCGAGATCGTGGATTCCGCGTACGGGTGGGGGGAGCCCTCTCCGGCCCTAAGGGGCAGGAAGAGGGTGTCCCGTACAGAAGTGTCCTCAGTGTCACACTCTTTGCCCTGAGCATCAATGGCATCACCTCGGTGCTGCCGGAGGATGTTCTCGCTACGCTCTACGTGGACGACCTTTCGATCTCTTTTGGCGCGGCCCAGATGCCAACTCTGGAGCGTCGACTCCAACAGGCATTGAACCGCGTCTCTCGTTATCCTGAAGCGCGCAGGTTTCGGTTTTCTTTGGCCAAGACTAAGGTGGTGCACTTCTGCCGCCATCCACGGCTTCACCCCGACCCAGATTTGTTTCTTAATGGGGTGCGCCTGGATGTGGTGGAATCGCACCGTTTCCTCGGTCTTGTATTCGACCGACGCCTCCCCTGGGAGGCTCATATTCGCAGCCTAAGGGTCTGTTGTACCCGCGCCATGGATAGTCTCCGTTCCGTGACGTTCAGCGCTTGGAGTGCTGATAGGGCTACTGCCTTACTTTTTTATCGATCTTTTGTTCGTTCCAAGCTCGACTACGGATGCGAGTTTTATGCATCCGCAGCCGAGCGTTTATTGTGGAAGGTGGACTCGATCCACCACGCCGGCCTTCGCCTTGCGAACGGTGCCTTCCGCAGTTTCCCCATTGAGAGCTTGTTGGTCGATGCTGGGGAGATGCCACTTGCTCTACGCCGCGTGCAGTGCATTACTCGCCTGTACGCGCGAGCCCGGCGCCTACCTCAGTCGCCAACAGCTCTCACTGCATCCGCAGCTGATCTCGACGCTGTCTATGCCGCCGAGCGACGCCAGTCATACCCTAAGCCCTTTGGGTTTAGAGCCAAGAAACTCCTTCGAGAGGTAGATATAGCTCTCGGGCCGGTGGCGCCTCTGGTTCTGCCCACGACGCCACCCTGGAAGGTACCACATTTGGCTATTTGTCGCCACGCCTCTGCTCCCAAAGCTTGTACTGCGCCAAGAGTATTGCGTTCGATCTTTTTAGAGCACACATCGTGTCACGCTGGAACCGTGCCAGTGTATACGGATGGCTCCAAGTCCCAAGATGGGGTCGGCTTCCACGCCGTAGTCCATCTCTTTGAAGTCAGCGGGGCTCTACCAGGCGCTGCGTCTGTCTTCACGGCCGAGCTGGTGGCAATACAGCACTCGGTACGGGAGATTAGGGCGACGTGCCCGGTTCGGAGACCGGATTGTGATCTATAGCGACTCACAAAGCGCCCTAAGTGCTCTGGGGGCATTCGAATCTCCGCATCCCCTGGTTCGCGATATCCGTGACGCCACGGTTTTGGCGAGCCGGGCGGATATTGAGATTATCTTCTGCTGGGTTCCTGGACATGTAGGAATTGCGGGGAATGAGCGTGCCGATGAGGGCGCCAAAGAGTCCGTGAGGACTCTGCGACCGGACAAGCCTTTCGCTCTTCCTCAAACTGACTACATGGCAGGAATACGGGTAGCTCTTCGGACTGCTTGGCAAAGAAGATGGGAGACGGTCGAAGGGAACTTAATGTTGCGTGCCATTGCGCTGCGACTTTTCCCATTGACCTATCTCCCAATGCCGCGACAGCTTCAGGTCGCTTTCTGCCGTCTCCGAATCGGGCACACTCGTCAGACGCATCGCTATTCGATGCAGCGCTCGCCTGCGCCCTATTGTGACGACTGCGTTGTCCCCCAGACTGTTCGGCAAATTCTTGTCGAATGTTCCAGTCTGGGTGATCTTCGCGCACGATACCTGTCCCGATACCGGGATGGGCGGGGTCGCTACCGCCTGTACCTTGTACTCGGGACGAGTTCGTTCACATTGACTTGTTGACTTTTGGGGGAAGGCCGGGCTTCTTCCCTTTATTTATATAGGTTCTATTTTCTTGTTTTTTGTTATTGTTTTCTTTTTAGGTTGCACGCTCCTGCACCGGGGTGAGGGGGATCTCCCCCCGACGCCGGAGACTGCTTCCTAATTGTTAAGTTTTTCACGTTTTATCATTATGTTTTCATATTCTTATTTTAAAGTAGCCTCGTTCTAGGCTGTTGTGTTTCCGGCGACTTATGCCCAAGTGGGCAGTCACCAGATCGGCTCTAAAAAAAAAAAAAATGCAGATTGGAGACCATCTTCCGTTTGGTCTCAGCATTAATTCTATGATCGAAAAATGCAAGACCAACAAGATGTTCTTCAAGATACCAAAGGTGTCTGTGAAGGGTTGTGGTTGCTTCTTTAGATATTGTCTGATTTGGGTTGCAAAGTTTTAAGAAGCAGAATTTCATTTAAAGGAGCATTAATCCCCAAATGGGCTTCATTCCAAAAACGCGAGTAGACCAAAACAATAAAAAGAGAGCACTCCGTAATATTGGCCTTTTCATGTTCCGTTAGTTTCTCTTGCTGATGCTTAAACAAGTATATTTTCAGGACATATATAGCCTTAGCCTTCCAGCGTGCATGATGAGTCTCTCCTGAGGTTCTTAATGTAACTTCTGTCTTATCAATGCCCCCAAGAAAGATGAGTCTGAGTCGCAGCAATTCTTCATAATCGTCACGCAACTGACGAGATTTCAAAGCTTCCTGAAAATATGGGACCATTTCTCCTCGAAGATTATGCATTACTGGATTGACGAATAAACTGCTATCCGCCTCTAAAAAAGAATCCTTTTTAAGTGACGATTATTGTTCTTTAAAACGTTCAAAGAGACTCCTCTTTGGACCACTCGTAGGCCCAAGTAAAATATTGCAAGCACATGACAACATAATTTCGAAAATATGATGACGGCATGCAATCCAAACAAGCTCTCTTCCTAATAATTTCTCAATTATGGTACAGGCTCCTTTTTTGTAGACCTGCATTTGATGCAGTTGTATTAAATACAAGGCATTGAACTTCGTCACGAAAATTCCAGTCATTAATTGATGAAATGCATGCCATAGCCTGTTCTCCTGTTGCTCGTGTTATTTTTGGCACACTAAGAAGTTTTTCCATACCATTTACAGAAACTATTATTGCAATTCTTCTACTGTTTCCTTTGCCCCATCAATAGCAGGTAGTAGTTTTCCATCCCAGTGAAGAAGGATCGGTCCTTCAACAGATAACGAAGCTTTGTCTTCATTGTATGTTGCCTCTCTTACTTGCTTTCTGAAACGTCGTATAGAACTCCTGGAAAGTGTCATAGCTGCAATATCCCGACCCAAGGCTTGTGCTATTGATCCAGCAACCATTGTTGCTTTTATAGCCCTAATATTTGCACGATCAAGAACAGCAGCCACCCTTGAAGTTGTAAAGATATTTTTTTAATTTGAAGGACTACATTGTGCATTCTTTTACCTAGTTGAAGAAGGTGGACAAAACTCTTTGTCTGCCGCAATTAAACTTTCTCCTTCAGATGATGATGACTCGAAATCTGCATGAGTAGCAGCCTCTGCTTGATTTTTAGAAATATATACTTTTTCTTTGTATTGTAAAGCCTTCTCATGTCGATATCTTTTGCGGGATTCCTTGGCTGAAGTAATCTTATCACGGCACGACATAGTGAAGGAGAAAATGTTCTCTCTCTGCATCAACAGAAATTGGCAGTCTTCTTCATTTCTTACCACATTTAAAGCATTTTTTGAGGCTATGTCAAAATTTTTGAAAGAGTAGATTCGAAACTAGGCTCATTCATTCTACATGAGTACAGTTCAGTTTTGTGGTTCTTCTTCAAAGAAAGGTATTCTTAATACAACCTTGAGAGTTTCCTAACGCAAGAGTCTATTCGCTGTGTGGGAATTCTGGCTCTTTCCCATACTTTTATGACTTTTTTTGCAAGCGAGGTTGTAACTTTGTGTCAAAGTCATTGACTCCACTTGATGGTGGTACTGAACAACACGAAGCACATCACCGCATGCTGGTAGTCTTGCATATGAAAGCTCACTAGTAGGGTGTCCTAAAAGCCAGACTGCCGCAGATGAACGAGTACTTCCTGCCATAATCTGAAACAACAGAAATAAAAAGTTATTGTAACTGAGTGAGCTCACGGTTCCCCTCCATTTAGTTATGCTTAAAAGATATTTTTTTATACTCTAAAATATCTAAATATTCAATATTCATGAAAGAATCAGCTTTCATTTGACATCAATAAATAGGCTGTGTTTGTAAAAGATTACGGCAGTCATGTGATTTGCTAAAGTACTCTTTTAAATTTTCTATATTCTTCCTACTCATCTCCTTTTTCTACATTCATTTTCCGTTCCTTCCTTTTCTTTCACCCTTGACTCATCTTTCCCTCGTTGGATTCTCCAAAATCAAATCTTTCACCGTTAAATACTCAAGTTCGCACGTGTGTTCACTATAAGAACCCGTTTTGGTGTATTTGGGAGTTGGGAGTCTAGGCGAGGCTTGCTATTGCCTTTATCATCACTAATTCCTATTTTTTCTTTTGTTTTTTCCCATTTTCGCTATCTCTCTATCTCGCACTCCTCCCTTTACCCTTGAAATTCCAGCATTGGATTACACCACATTTGTTCATTAATTAATGATATCCCTCCCCCTCTTCCCTTCAAGAATTGTGGAAGGAAATGAAAATTTTATTGGTTCCGTAATTATATATTATACCAATGCAGATCCATTTCCCATCGGGTGTATATGGATCGAACGGAACCATGCATTTAACTGCCCTCGCCAGGCGTGAACGAGGAGAGCAACTGAGAGAGACTACGTTACCATGGGGGTGTGGAGGAGGGGCTAAAGACTAGTTCTAATCGGCTGACGGCGCTGCCACTGTTCTTCCTCATTAGGAAACCGATTAGTTTCCCTTCAGTCGTTGGAGTCCCTCGACGGTGCTCATGAATGGATCGAGGAGGGAGCTCATATCTCGCCTTTAATTTATGCCTTAATCGCGTCATTTCGGCGGGATTTAAGGGGAGAAGAGTGACATAAGTTGGGAGTTATGATTCCCCTCTTTTTGTTTATTCTTATCACTTTACCTGAATGGCCATCACCATTAGGGGTGTTGGATTGGGAAAGAAAATAGGGTACGGTTTTCTCTCTTGGGCTTGTCCGTGTTCCTATTTGCGCACCTCAGAAACCTCCGACTGTGAGTTTCATTCAAAAGTGGGGGGGGGAATTTTAACGTTTGAATAGGTAATCCCTCCCCCACTCGCTTAATAATATTTTCTCTTCTAATCTTTCAGTTTAGTAGAACAGATTTTGCTAACACTGCTGCTTAGAATTTTTTAAGTAAGCTATTTAAATTCCTGTCATCACTCACGCTATGATGATTCTCAAGTTGTGCTTTTCCCACCTGAACATACTCTACTTTTAAATAGCCCTCATCCCCCCCCCGCCTCCTTACGAGCGCGAATCAGCGTGAATGCGATAAACAAATAGCACGAAATCCCTCCCCATCCTACCTAAATAGTGTGAGCAATATATGCAATAGCAATTTTTCAAGATGCTTCCTCTTTGCCACTAATCCTCCTAACTTAGCCAATCACCCCGCGAGTGCCACTCTCCGTCGTCACTCATTCGACTATACAGAATTGCGGAATTAACAGCTGGAACGGCAGCTGGGGTTAAAAGGAAGAATTTCTTTAGTGTAAATCGGCCTCCTGGAACGAAACCGGCTTGGCTTCTCCCGCCTTGGAGCGACGCTCTTAGCCGTCGGAGGGTTGTTTTTTTTTGGCGGTGGCCACGAAAAAATTGGCGGATTGGGGAAGAATGCGTTCACACCCTTTTGTGTCGGGTTAATGGATAGGTTATAGTGAGCGAGAGAAGTTTTCGTTTATGACTGCCGCACTTAAATGGAAGATAAAATCTAAGATATTTGTATAATTTGTTTATATTCGCGGGCTCATTTTTAAGGTTTTAAACATTTACATTGAAGTTACGAGTGAGATTGGGTAAGTGGGGAGGAAATTGAAGATGGGGATGGCGTCTAACGGCACATACAAGTTGTTTGGGAATAGTCTGCCTCCTGGGAGAAAGAATGCAAACAGAAATTGAATTACTTTATACCGTTGGTAGATATGCTTTTGAAGATTTCACCAAAACAAGAAGTAAAAATGCCTGCGGTAGCGTATTCAGATTGAGGTTTATCTTCTCGATGAGCGGGAATGGGGAGGAAAGAAGAGAGAGAGAGAGAGTGCGGTGAGAAAGTTGTGCTATCTCAGAGTGGTAGATACCAGGAAGAAGAGTTACCGATAAGTCCTTGATGGCTGAGGCTCAAAGTAAATTGACGAGGTTAACAAGGGTTATTAGCATAAAGAACCCCGTCGTATGTCCTTTTGATAAATTAGAACTTCATGCCTTTTTCAATCAGTTTTTTGTTGGGAACTTTTATTCGGAGATTTCGGAGGGAAAGACTCGGTCTCTTCTTTTTCGAGTCTCCGATTGAATTTCCCTTTTACAGCGTCTAAACCCACGTCACTACTCAACATGCAGTGAGACTCAAGTCGTTGTCGTTACCTGGCCTCTGGCCCTAAGATAAGACCTTTAGTTAGCCGTCGTACGTTTGGGAGGAATCGAACCATTCATTGCTCGAATATAGTAAAAATTTGAGATAATTTATTTGTGAGCAGCACACACACACATATATATATATATATATATATATATATATATATATATATATATATATATATATATATATATATATATATATCTATATATATATATATATATATATATATATATATATATATATATATATATATCTATATATATATATACCCTACCATTTGAAGAGCCACCTGTATTTCACCCTTTATATGTCGTTATGCAGGTGCCCGGGAGAGGCATCTCCGTTTTGCAACTCGAATTATAATTTACCTTTCCCTCATTTTTCCTTCCCGTAACTAAACACGATCCATTGACCATTATCAAGATTTTCTCCATTTAAGTGGAAATGCGTCTGTCGTTTACAACAGTTTCATTTCTTTCCTCTTCAAGTTCTCCCGACAAAAATGCCTCGAGATTTTCCTTTTCCCAAAGCCTTCCATTGCATCTTAGTGCTTTTCGGACAACCAACATTTTATGCTTTTATCGAATTAATACCGTATGACACGTGTACACAGTTATACCCCCCTCCCCCCTCACGCATACATACAAGGTGGTATCAGGTACAGCAAACTGCAGCCGGCATCTGAAGGATTGCGTGCTCTCCCGGTTCCGGGCAGGAGGATAAGCGATTTACACCCGTCATGATGTTTCCGTTATATTTGTCATAAATAGCTCTTCTCAGGGAGTGGCAGTGCAGCTACTGTAATTTCTGCGTACATTCCACCGACTTCGACAAGGCAAGGCCCTTTCTTCTGGTAGGAAATTTGAACTTCAGACATTCTCCTAGTGGGGGAGGGGGACTACACGATCAATCCTAGGGGTCAGGTCCTTGAGCTGGAGGTAGATGCCCTACATGTGGATGAATTTACGCGCCATTGGCCGAGAACTGCTTCATTTTCCTGCTTCGATCTTTCCTTGTGCTCTCCGGATGCACAGCCTGATTTTGGGTGGTTGGTCGATGACTTTCATGGTAATGATCAATTTCCCATTCAACTATCATTTTCTGGTCCACTGCCGCCTGAAAAACGGAGCATGCACAGTGATCAGTATTTCAGGAAATGACTGATATCTCTGCTTTGTCGAGGAGTTCAGTACAGTGGATGAGGCCGTTGAGTTTTTCTCTAGCAACCTATCGCAGTGGGCCTAAATACTATTTCTAGAACGCCTGGTCATTTTGAACGCCTTCCGCTTCCTTGGTGGTCGGCCGAGTGTTAGGATGGCCCTCAAAAAGAAGTGATATCCCTACCTGTGCTAGAAACGCAGCCCGGACGCTTTCACCGTTAGTGAATTTCGTCAAGCTAAGGCTAGGTTCCGATATGTTTCGAAGCTCTAAGCACACCCTGTTCCGGGGTATTTATAACGCCATGATTGCTGCAAGCCGGGCTGATGTATAGATTATATTCTACTGGGTTCCTGGACACATCGGAATTGCAGGGAATGAGGGCGTCACTGAGTCCGTGAGGACTGGGCGACAAGACCAGCGTTTCGCTCTTCCTCAATGCGACTACATGGCAGGAATTTTTTTTTTTATCTAGCTTAGCATTAGGTTTTGAAAGAAATAAGGCCACTTATACCAGGGTTTTCCCCAACCCGGAGAACCTGGAAAAGTCAGGGAATTTATAATTGGTCACGGATAACCTAGAAAAGTCAGGGAATTTTGACTTACTTACTGTAAAATTTTTAAAACAGGGTGTGTAACAGGTACTTTTTGTACTTTTTTCAAGTGGTACTTTTAAATATGCTAGGGGCAAAACTCTCTTTCTTTTCTATTATTGCAAATCAATTTGAAGGATTTTTGATCAAATTTCAGAAAGATTTCACATTGACAGCATTCCTTTATGATGAACTTTTTTGTTTACTAAAATATATTGGCAAAAGAATTCTGAAACACAAATTATATGAGGAAAATAGTAGTTCTTGTCTTGCTTTACTAAAAGCTGATCTTTACAAAGGTGATAATCTTTTACATTTCAACGATATAGATTTGTCATTTACTACAAAAACGGCTATTAGAAACTCGCCTAAGGCGACCAACTGATGAAGAAATAAAGTTGTTCAGAAAAGATTGCTTGATTTTCTATCAGAATACCATCTTAAAAATAATAGAACGATCTTCCTTTCGGTTTAGTATAGTTATAGGCTTCAGCTCCATTTCTCCAAAGGTCATGATGTCATCTAAAGTAAGCTGTCAAAGACTTGATTTATTGTTAGAAAACCTTATTAAAGTAAATCGCTTAACAGGAATAGAAGCAGATTCCATAAAAGAATCTCATTCTAGATTGATTGAGAATCCGTTTGTTAGAGAAATATGTCGTAATTATGACTGAAAAAGATCGATTAGATTCATTTTTCTCAACAATTTTTAAATCGGTTAACATTACAAATGATTATCAAGATTTTGTTAACATGATACTTACAATGTTTCATGGCAATGCCTCAGTTGAGAGAGGATTTTCAATAAATAAATAATGAATGGACGTTAATTTACATGATCAGTCATTAGTTGCAAGAAGAACTATATGTGATGAAATCAGAGTGATGGATTGGGACCCACCAGTCTTGTTTTGAAATAGACAGACGGTTGTTATTAAGCTGTCGTAATGCTTGTGGATATTAAAAGGATTACCTCGAGGAACAAAAGAAAAAGAATATGGAACAAAAAAAAATGCAGCTGCGAATAAAAGAAAAGTAATGGAAGAAATAAGAGAATTTGAAGGAAAATAATGGAAGAAAAAGAAAGAAGTTCAAATCCTAGAGAACCAAATTCTAACCTGGATTTTTTTTATATATATAAATCATGATTTTCTGTATATAACTTGTATATTTTATAACAATGTATATATATATATTTTTTTTATTAAATAAAAAAAGGAAAGAAAGCAGAGCATGAAAGTGGTACCTTCATAAAATTTGTTATTGCTAAAAAATTGAATTTGGTTTTCTTATTTCTTTATTACTATTATATATTATTAGGACATTTCTTTGGTACCAGGTTGGTATGGGGTGGGTCCTGGTGGGCTTTCTTTTATTTTTTTATAATTTCAACAAGATTTTGATTATTTACCAGAATTTCATGTAGATCAGGGAAAAGTTAGGGAATTTGAAATTGGAATTTCACGGGACACCCTGTATATCCAAGTAGGCAGTAGCCATGTGGACGATAATATATATATTTAAAAAAAATGCCTCGGCTGCAGCAGGTTGTATTTTGTCGTCTCCGAATCGGACACGCTCACGGTACATTCTTGTTGTGTCCCAGTCTGGGGGATCTCGCGCACAGTACCTACCCCAGCACTGGTGCGAACGAAGTCACTACCGTTTGTCCCTTGTAATCGGGACGAGTTCGTGCACACCTGATTGTGACATCTGAAATTAGATTGGGTCTATCCGAGCTCTTTCTCTTTCATATATTTCCATTTGACACTTTTTCATATAGATCATCAAACCCACATTCCTCCTTCTCGGTGCCTAATTTCGGAGGCTTTCGCGGACGGAAGGGGGTTCACCCGCTCCTTCTTGGTTCGGTATTTTTTCTAACATTCTTTCCATCCTTTTTCTCTTCTATTACTACTCCCCCTTTCCTCCCCCAAAGGTTTTGTCAGGTTTAGCATAGAAATCATTCTGCAGCTGACAAGTGAATGAGTGTATGCCCTCCTGGCCCCAATGCCTGCAGAAGGCTTTGCGATTAAATATCTTTCACACATTATCGATTCCTCTTTCTTAACACTTTTATGGCGGAGTTTCCCTCGTTGGTTTTTAGTTTTCACATCTTACTTTTCTAAATAATAATGATCAATCTTTCTTTTGTTTGCTTCCTGTTTTTTTTTTTTGTTTTTTTTGACTTGATACTCTCGCTCCCCTTGTCCCTGAAACCCCTCATTGGGGACGCATTCGAGACAAATAAAACCCTATATTTGAGGTCATTTCTGACCTCATCTCCCTTTCAGTCTCCTCGACCCCTTCTCCCCTCGACAGCGTCCGAAGCCCTCTTCACCTCGCCGATAGCAAAGGGGAAATTCCTTAAATTGGACAAGAGTGTATCTTTCTGTTGCTCTCCATCCATACACAGGACCCTTTGTGACTGTGTTTGTGTGCGTAAAATTGAAAAGAGGGGTGAAACATGTGCGCCTGAGACTTTATTGTGAGTGGAATGGCGAATAATGGATTGAGTGTTAATGAAGAGAAGCAGGTTTACAGCACCGATCGAGGAAAACGTTTCGTTGATAGCGCGTTTAGTAGGTGCCCGGCAGCCACCATCCTCACTTGCTGGGCTCCTTTTACGAAGTGAGATTTTACACACTCTAGTCAGACTCGGTGATCACAACCGGGGGAAGGGGGGAGGGTTTGTTCCGCTTTAAGGATCCGCATTTGGGGTTCCAGTTCGTACTTTTAAATCTCATGTTTTGCGCGAACTTAACCGGAGGGTTTTGTCATGCCTCCTCATATGCCTCGCGTTTAGGCTTGGAGGGTGGCTATAATTGTCTACGTACAGTCGTGTTCTTTTTTTTGGGGGGGGAGCTATAAATATATCACTTTTACCCCTTTTTTTACCCCCCCCTCTCCGTGATACATTCATGGCCACAAGTTGTATTTCATCTGATTTACGATATCTTGTTAACCATTCGACTCTGGAGGTAGAGCAGTAACTTTAATGGGGTTTTTCTGTTGAAACATTTGCTTTCTTTAGACAGCTTTATGCCAAATTGGTCTTCGCGTGCTGGAATTCCTGGAGAAGCAGGATATCCTCCTATGCCGAGTACCTTGTCGATGTGTACGTTCCCTGCACCCAGAGCTGTAGCAACCGACCCCTTGGCTGGGGAGGGGGGGCTCTTGGAGCGGCCCCACTGCGGCCAGTTTTGTTTTTTTTATTAAGGAAAATATAAAATTTTCGAATACACATTTTCTGTAAGTATTCCGTAGCATTGGCACTGCTGCGAATAGTATTTGTCGTGCCTTGCACTACTTGTAAATGTATAATATATTGTTATGGAGTCCCCACAATCTTGATTGGGGGGGGGGGCACTAGACATTGCAACGGCTCTGCGCTGGGTGCAGGCTGCGCTCCTGTTTGCAGGACCTGAGGCTTTACATTTTCCGCTATTTTCATTCTGCCTATATTCGCCACTTTCCTTTCAGATATCTCCTTACTGAATTCTTACACGCAGGGAGGTACCCTGTGTAGACTCCAAAGTTGGCACCTGAAGCATCCTTCCGACCGAGTCCCCACAGGGAAGGCCTAGTTCACTGAATTGACTTCAATCTTTGACAAGAGTCTGGTGAAGCTGGTGTATTTTCTCAATCATTCTCTGCACCACTTTCTTCTAAGAGTATCCCCTCCTTAAATGTCCTATCTATGTTTAAGGACCTGACCAGAACGTCATGCCGCGCCGGAAGAAAAGCTTTAGAGCCTCCGTAAACGATGCCCTCAGGTTGCAGGAGGGGAGGTTGAATGGCGAAAAGAATTGGAAGATTCGTTTTTCCCTCAATAATCCTCCCCTGCACCTAATGACCTGACCACCCCCCTGTGGCTCTTTGCGAGTGCATAACACTGTACTGCCTATGGGTGGCGGCCTTTATTGCATTGTTTGCTGCGAGGGCAACCAAAAGTCTCGTCTCCCGTCTTTAGGTTACATGACAGATCTTCCGATCCTGGCTGTCTTGTGTAGTAAGGGATCCACTCTGTGCTTTGGTGCACATTTCATGGAGGCCATGAAATGACCGAAAACTAAGACGGGATATAGCCCACCAACCTTCTTTCTTTCTTTCACAATTTTGAGTGGTTGGTAAAGGGCAAAATTTCGGACTACATCCCATTCAGGCAAACCTCGCTCAACCTTGGTGATGGGGGGGGGAAAGGGGGGCGACGAATATGACAAACGACTCTAACTAGTATTGGGGCTCCACTCCCCCCCCCCCACAACTAGTAAATGGTTTCCCTTCACCACCTAAGCCACCCTCGGATATCTCTACCTCTAGAAATGCGGTAGCCCCCTCTGCGCTTTCTCAGAACCGCTTCCAAGTTTCTTCTAGCCTAGAGGGGTCTTCTCCTTATCTTATATCTACTGGTGAAACGGTTTCTTCGGGCGACTTCTTCACTGGATAAGCAGCGGCCCTCTCTTTTCTTTGCAAGATTCGCCGAAGCAACAAAAAACCCAAGGCGAATCAATTGTTCGCGAAGATAGCAACACGGGACCTCTCGAACCCCCCGAGGAGAACTATGTGCGGCGGACCCTCTTTGGTCATATCCTTCCTAGAACCGCGAAGCATGATGTTCTTGAGGACCGGCCTCCCGGTTCCTCGGTTGTTAATTTTTTTTCATGTAGTTCGGCGCACATCCCCCAGACTTGCGCAATTAGAATGGCTCACGAGCCCATGTACTCCTTATTCGGAGTCCCTGATATTTTACGCATCCGCAGCCGAGTGTGAATTGTGGAAGGCCGATGGCGCTTCTGGTTCTGTCCAGGAGGACACCCTTGAAGGTACCATGTTTAAATATTTGGCGCTACCTTTTGTTCCCAAACCCTCTACTCCGGTACTATTGCGTTTGAATTTCTTTGGGAAGGCGCCGTCCACGTGTACACGGATTGCTCCAAATCTAAAGAGGGGACAGCTTTCACACCATATCCCATTTTTATTCGCGAGCGACTCTAAATCTCACTATGACGGTCGGTCCTCGTTTTATTTTTTTTGTTTTTGTAATTCGGCTGATTCTAACGAAATTTTAAACACTTAAGTTGTTTTACATTCTCTTTTGAATGATACAATTGCCAAAGCTTTATATTTTACCAGCTTTTAAGGTCCTGACGTCACATCAGCAGAGCCTTCAAAGAAAACGGAACCGCAAGAAAAAAGAACGGGGCTTAAAATAGCAAGGTATAAAATTCTTCTAGCTACTGATTTCTGCAAAACCTTCTTTTTTTTAATAGCCGGTCCGAGGTACGAAATATCACTCAAATAAATCAACTGAAACATTCATGCATCTAATTCATTAGCGAAAACCCTGGGGAAAACGGGAAAATAGCCCAAAAATGCGTCACGAAAGGGAAAAAGGGCCGCCCATTGCATTTTAAACAAACGTGAATAAGCAAAAAATAGGAAATAACCAAGGAAAGAACCTATAATAAATTAATCGCAGCTCATAGCAATTGCCAAATAATTTTGAACATTAGTCTACAAATCCCTAAAATTATTTTCACATCCCAAACCCAGCGGTTCAACGATTAAATACCCAAATACGTTTCCCCAAATTCGGTCTATTTCTTTGAAATTTTAAGGTCATGACGTCACGTCAGACAGAGCCTATTTCTATATAAATTTCTCTAATTTCACACGACTAAGGAATCTTAATTGGGTTTTCGATGCGGGATTCGATATTTTCTTTTAAGGTAGTTGATATTTGTAATAACATTGCCAATTAAAGTCTCTCCCTCTCATGTTTCAATGTTTTGACGTCACATTTTAGCCTATCCATATAGGAATTGCTCTAATTCCACACGTTTCAAGCTAGTTTAATTGTGTTAGGTTGAATTCTTCTTATTGCAAGAAAATAAAAAATGGAGCTGGTAAAGGGCAAACTATAAAATTGTATCTACCGATTCCTCTCAAAACTCGTTTTTTAGTTGCGATTTTTTTTATTTATTTATTTATTTTTTAAGAGCTTATCTGGCGACTACCCACTTGGGCACAAGTCGCCGCACTCACGACAGCCTTGCCCTAGGCTACTTTAAAATAAGAATGAAAACAAATAACAACAACAATAATAAGGGAAAATCGTAACGAGGAGGAAGCAAGCTCCTGCTTCAGGGGAAAGTACCCCCGGCGCAGGAACGTGCGACCTACAAAGAAAACAACAACAACAACAAAAAACTAAATAAAAGGGAGGAGGCCAGCCTCCCCCCTCCCAAAAGTCCACCAGTCAATGTGCCCGCAAAGGACAGGCGGTAGCGACCCCGCCCATCCCGGTACCAGGACAGGTAACGTGTGCGAAGATCACCCAGACTGGGACATTCGACAAGAATGTACCTAACAATCTGGAGGACCACGCAGTCGTCACAATAGGGCGCAGGCGAGCGCTCCATCAAATGGCGATGTGTCGCACGAGTGTGCCCGATTCGGAGACGACAAAAGCGACGTGAAGCCGTCACTGCATTGGGGGATAGGTCCATGGGAAGAGTCGCGGCGCAATGGCACGCAACTTTAAGTTCCCCTGGACCGTCTCCCATCTTCTTTGCCAAGCAGTCTGAAGAGCTGCCCGAATTCTTTTTAGTTGCGAGCGATCTACATCTCACTATGTAGGGCGGTCCCCATTTTGCTTTTTTTTCGTTTTTGTAATAACATTGTAAGTATTAGACCGATTCTAACGAAATTTAAAAGACCTATGTTGTTTTACATTCTCGTTGGAATGATATAATTTCCCAAGTCCTCCAAAGGTTAGCCCGGAAATTATTTTGGGGGACACTAACATAAACTTTTGGCCAATTCTAACGAAATTCGAAACACCTCTGTTGTTTCGATCATATAATTGCCAAGGTCCTCCCAAAGTTAGTCCGAGAATTATTGAAAGTTTTGAAGGTCAAAAGGTCATAAATCAGAATAAGTGAGAGCACGCGACTTTTTCGTCAGCACACCTTGTTTGAAGCGTCTGCCTTCTCGGCCAAACTCTTTGCAATACACCGCTCGATACGAGAGATTACGCGTCGTGCCCGGTTCAGACACCGGATTGTGATTTAAAGTGACTCAGAATGCCCTGAGTGCCCTCGAGACTTTGGAATCCCCCCCAAACCCTGGTTTGCATTATCAGACACCCTAGGTGGGTGTCGAGATTGTATTCTTTCTATTGGATTCCTAGACGTAGGAATTGCGAGAAATGAGCCTGCTGATAAGGGCCAAACAGTTTGACAGGCCTGGGCGACCGAACCAGCGTTTCTCTCTTCCGCACTTTGACTGCACGCCATGAACCAGATCAGCTTTTCCGGCTTTATGGTAAAGAAGAGGCCGACGGAAAGTTAAATATGCGTATCATTGCACCGCGACATTTCGAACCAGGCACACTGTGACGACTGCTCATTTGCTTTTCCTTGTACCTGGATGATTGGGGTCACTGCCAGCCTGTCCCTTATGCTTGAGTTGGGTTTGTGCACTCGATATTTTGAGTTGAGGGTGTTTTTTTTTTAAATGTGCAGGCCTCTTCTATAGTATTTATCTACTCGGAGTGTTGGTTACGCCCGCAGGCCCCGGAAAGAGCGGGTATCCTTTCGACTCCTGATTTCGCCCTTTATCTTTCCTGGTTTCTTTTATTTTTTTTGGGGGGGGAAGTATTTGCTCTAGGGATTTTCTTTTCTATTTCTTTCAATTGTACGTTTTAATTTAGCTGTGCATCTGCAGGCAGCCGCCAGATGGGAGCTTTAAAATAAAGAGAATTGTTCTAATGGTTTTATTTTGTATTGTTTCGAGTTTTAGCTATGTTGGTGTGTAAAGCAGGTGATGTATATTTCATTGTGGTGCGGATAAATTATCTCTATAGAAGATTCAGTATAGATTATAAATATCTCTGTAGAGTATGTCTGGCATTGTTTTTTATTGGTTTTGTTGCAGATGTTTGTGATACGTAAAGGTCATGAGTGTATCATTATAGATACCTAATTCTGCATCCATTTTAGTGGGATGTGGGCAGGATTCGATTGTTATTCGTATTGTGAGATTCATTTGTTATTAGTTTCTCAAATGTTTTGCCTACTGTTGAGAGGAGAGAAATGGGTCTGCATAATGATGGTTGTTTAGGGTTTTTTGAGCTTGAGAATGGTGGTGTTAGCTTTTTCTTGATGGTATAAATCAGGAAAGTCCACCTGCGGCCCATTGTTTACTCAAGTTCTAATTTTATGGGTTATTTTTTTGGTAATATTTTCATTTACTTTGAAAAGCAGATATTTCGATAGTATCTTAAAAGGAAGGCAATGCCAAAAATCACATTAATTTGATCTTATTTTGTGTAAGTCTAATTTCATTTTTTGCTGTTAATATACAGTATTTGATTTGCAATTATATATATATATATATATATATATATAGAATATATATGTAGGAGAATAGCCTATGGCTCCCCCACCCACCCCCCGTTTCCCCACCTCCCTTCCGGCCCGATATCTGATGGTCTCCCGCCGGAAGAAACTGCCGGCCATTTCAGCTAACCACCGAGTCCCTTCCTCGAATGGTTATCGATAGATGGGAGCCCATCTTCGCTTACGATGGTTGTCAGAAGTTTGTAAAGGACGAAATGGAGTAGCTTGACATCTAATCTAATTCCGGTGCCATGAGAACCTCTCCCGAGTTTAGAGTATAAAAGATGAATTCTTTTAATCCTCAGTAGTAGAGCTTGCGCAGCGTCTGGCGGGGCTGGAATTGCCATCTATCGGTGTAGTGGTAAATCGTCGAAGCACCAAGTCTTCAGAGAGGAGATCGGTCCCAGTTAGGAAGGCTCCTTACCCCGCTGGTCAGCAACTCAGTGCGGATTCAAGCTCGTACTCACGTTCAGAGCCGAAGCTACAAACAGCCTCATTCTGGTTCCCTAAGCGATAAATGTACATCTCGACTTTTCTCCGTGACCCTACGCCTCGATAGGTCACTTCGCCCCCCTTCCCATCACTGAGGCACCCAAGATTCCATAGAGTTCACGAGCGTGGGGCCCTCTTTAACAAGAAGCTCCCGTCACCGCCTTCTTCTAGCAGAACCCCGTAAGGGGCGCGGCGATTTGCCATCCTGGCCGCCGTGCTGACGGGATCCAGCGCTCCGTCCGGCCCCAGCTTAGCCTCTCTTCCTTCCTTCAGATAGCCCGATTTCTCCCCTACCTCGTCGCTTTTCATACAACCTCTCCCACAACTTTCTCTGGTCAGCCTCTAATTTCACAGGGTAGAATGCTGACCTTCTCAAGCCAGTGCGGGCTACTGCAAGAGGTGGTGAGCGATTGCGTCCCGTAAAACAAAGAGGGTCACCATGCCCAATGATGAAAAAAAAACAACATCTCCCCTTAATTCCCCCTAAAACAACGGAGCCGCCTTCGTGCAGCTCCACAGAAAAGATGGAGGTCCCCCCCCCCGCTCCTGTGCTTGCGCAGGGGACCCTTCATACCTCTTTAACCGGAGAGGAGGCTTACTCCTCTCCTACGCCTACGGGTGTAGGGGACTTCCCCTCACCCCCTTCTCTGGAGGTGCTTTCGGGCACCTCCCTATCTCCAGCGGCAGTCCCTCCTTTGCTTTCTAAGGGGACTGCCAAGAAAGCCAGCAGGCAGCCCATTGCCGACCGCCCCTCGTGCAAGCGGCTTGGTAGGGCAAACCCCCTTAGGGGGGAGAGGGAAGCCAGGCCCCTTCGGTCGCTTCCCTCAAAAGACCTGCTGGCCAGAATTTTAAACCTTGCTGGGGTCAAGGCCTGTGCCTCCCCACACAAGACTGGCGACACTGCCAAGGGGACCTGCGATGTCCTGGGAGGGGATGGCCAACTGGAGGCCCCTCCTGTGATAAACATAGTCCTTGAGGAGACCCAGCCTCAGACGGTAGGGCCTTCCATGGGGGGGAATTCGGGCTCGGCGCCAAGCACCGAACCCGAATCCGCCCCTATGCAAGGTCCTCCTCAAAGGCTGAGGGCTCCGAGGCAGTAAAAGGAGGGGAGGGATCTCCTCCGACAGGTGCCCCTACGACAACCAGGACCTTCTCCATTTCGGAGAGGGACCTGGCTGAGGCCGGTCCATCTGGCCTGGGGGCTTCTGCCGGCGGAGGTGAAAAGCGGGTTCATTTCCCGCCCTCCTCTCCAAAAAAGAAAAAGACAAAGAAGACTAAAAAGACGAAAAAGACTCGGGACTCCTCTCCATCCGCGGGGGCTGCGGGGACGGATGGGTCTGCTACCACTTTGGTAGGCGACCAAGCCAAGATCGGCACATCCGGCCCCTCTACCCCCTCGTGTGCGGAGCCCCTGACCAAGACTAACACCAAGAGTGCACAGGGCGGAGCCTCGATGACATCGGGGCCCCTCATTCAGAGGTTACCTGGCGTTTTCGAGCCCGCTGGCTTCAAACGCTTCCTCGTTATTCGCTCCACTGATAGCACCATGTTGTCCAAGGGCAACATGATCCATCAGAGGAGAGGATTAGCTAGTGCAATTGGTAGAGAGCCGAAGGTGACCCGTTTCTCGGACGGCAGCCTTCTGGCGAATGCGGCGAATCCCGCCGAGGCGGCCAAGATAAGTGCTCTTCGGACACTTCATGGCACCCCGGTGAGTGTGACGCCGCACTCTACCATGAACTTTGTGAAAGGAGTAGTTTATGCGAGGGAACTCGTTGACTACTCCATTGAGGACATCACCCTAGAGCTGGCCGACCATGGGGCGGTCAAGGTCGAACGTGTGATGAGAAAACAGGGAGGGGCTTCGAGACCCACCCCTACACTCTTCGTCACGTTCGACAGTGACAAGCTCCCTGAGTCGGTGCGTGCCGGTTGGTACCGCTACCGCGTGAAGGCATTCGTGCCACTGCCGCGGCGGTGCTATTACTGTCACCGCTTCGGCCATACGAATCGCTCATGTAGACGTGCAAAGTCGGGGTCACCCGAAGTCTGTGTAAATTGCTCCAAGGTCGCACACGATAAGTCCAAATCGTGTGTGGCCAAGTGTGTCAATTGCGGAGAGCCGCACCCTGCTTCTTCGAAGCAATGTAGTGCATATCTCCTGGAGAAAGAAATCCTGGCCGTTCAGGCCCAGGATAGACTCTCATTCCGCGAGGCTCCCCCCTCTTCCCCCAGCGTGACCGTTTCCCGCAAGGCGAAACGGCTACGCGCCTCCACCGAGTCGCTAGGCCATCTTCAGGGGTTCCTAAAGCTGTCCCCCGAAAGGAGGACAGCAACAAAGGAGCTTCGGCTCCTTCGCCCACGCCCCGAGGTGGAGCGAGGCGGAGGGAGGAAATGACTCGCATGGCGAGCCCAACCTCCCCCAATAAGTCCTCGAAGGCGACAGTGCCTCCAGCGCTTTGTCCGGCCAACAGCGCCCGGGGTTCTGCCCCCGGGAAGCGTACGGCCATTCCCGTGAGGGTCTTCAATTCGAGGAGGGCCCCTGCGTCTCCTCCGAGCTAGGCCTGGAGGGCATATTCCTTCAATGGAATTGCCGTGGACTCCGGGCCAACTGGGAGGAGCTGCGGAGGCTCGCCTCGTCCCGTTCCACGTTAGCTATTTTTTTGCAGGAGACCATGCTAGGCGCGTGCCCCCTGCCTGCCCTCCCGGGGTATAAGGGTCTTGCGACCCCACCACCGCGGGATGGCCGGGCTGGGGGATGCGCGGTTTACACCCGGCATGATGTCTCCGTTCTTCTTTTCTCTTTAGATACCTCCTTTCAGGCAGTGGCTGTGCAGCTGCACCTGGATAGGAGGTATACTATCATTTCTGCGTACATTCCACCGACAGCTGACTTCGACGCGGGGGACTTCCGCCGCGTCGTGGCACGGTTGCCGAGGCCCTATCTCTTGCTTGGAGATCTGAACGGCAGGCATCCTCTCTGGGGAGATTACTCCATAAATCCCAGGGGACAAGTCCTTGCCGATCTGATCGAAGAGCTTGAGATGGGTGTCCTAAACGTGGATGAGTTTACGCATCACTGTCCGAGAACCGCTTCATTTTCTTGCCTTGACCTATCTTTGTGCTCTTCGGATGCACAGCCTGATTTTGATTGGGGGGTGGTCGATGACCTCCATGGTAGTGATCACTTTCCCATTCAAATATCCTTTTCAGGGCAACTGCCGCCTGAGAGACCACCTCGGTGGTGCTTGGCGCGGGCGCGGTGGCCTGCATTTCAGGAAATGACTGAATTCTCTATCTCAGTCGAGGAATTTAGGTCGGTAGATGAGGCCGTTGAGTTCTTCTCCGGCAACCTCATCGCCGTGGGCCTGACTACTATTCCTAGGACGTCTGGCCGTTTTGCACGCCGACCACTCCCATGGTGGTCGGCCGAGTGTGAGACGGCCCTCAAACAGAAGCGTTATGCCTACATGCGCTATAAGCGCCGCCCGAACGATTTCACTGTCGCTGAATTTCGTCGGGCTAGGGCTAGGTTCCGGTATATTTCGAAGCACGCCCGCCGCTCTTCTTGGCGGGCATACGTGTCTTCACTTAACGGGAAGACCCCTTTAGCTGAGGTGTGGAAGCGAGTCAAAAGGATTCGGGGCAAGTTCTCGCAGGACCCCCCTCCCGTTCTCCAGGAGAATGGGACCGCAATCTCGGACCCCGCGTCCGTGGCGGAATCCTTAGCGACCGCTTTTTCCGCATTCTCTAGCCGTGATGCTGCTCCGTCAGCATTCAATGCACGCCGTGATGTCGCGGAAGGCCGCCGGCTGGACTTTCCCTCCAGAGGCGGAGAACCCTTCAATGACAAGTTTACTGTGAGTGAGTTGCGTTCCGCTCTCGCTTCGTGCGCGGACACCGCCCATGCTCCGGACGATGTCCCGTACGCCATGCTTCGACACCTGGGTGAGCGAGGCATGGCCTTTCTCTTAGATTTGTTCAACAGGATCTGGGTGGAAGGTCTTCTCCCAGACTCTTGGCGAATCGCTACTGTGCTCGCCTTTCGCAAGCCGGGGAGAGATCACTCTACTCCGACTGGTTTCCGCCCAATCTCTCTAACCTCTTGCGTGTGCAAGTTGATGGAGAAATTGGTAAATGTTAGATTAGCCTATTTCCTGGACAGCGGAGGCCATCTGTCTTCTGCACAGTGCGGCTTCCGTAAGTTCCACTCCACGTCGGATGCTCTGCTCCGACTGGAAAATGCCGTCTGCGAGGCTTTCCTTCGTAGACAGCACTACGCCACGGTGTGGAGAAGGCCTATGATACCGCATGGCGATACGGTATCATGGAGACTCTCCACACGATGGGGGCGAGGGGACGCCTCCCAATGTTTATATCTGAATTTTTGCGAGATCGTCGATTCCGCGTACGGGTGGGGGGAGCCCTCTCCGGCTCAAAGGAGCAGGAAGAGGGTGTCCCGCAGGGAAGTGTCCTCAGTGTCACACTCTTTGCCCTGAGCATCAACGGCATCACCTCGGTGCTGCCGGAAGATGTTCTCGCTACGCTCTACGTGGACGACCTTTCGATCTCTTTTGGCGCGGCCCAGATGCCAACTCTGGAGCGTCGACTCCAACAGGCATTGAACCGCGTCTCTCGCTATGCCGAAGCGCACAGGTTTCGGTTTTCTTTGGCCAAGACTAAGGTGGTGCACTTCTGCCGCCATCCACGGCTTCACCCCGACCCAGATTTGTTTCTTAATGGGGTGCGCCTGGATGTGGTTGAGTCGCACCGTTTCCTTGGTCTTGTATTCGACCGACGCCTCACCTGGGAGGCTCATATTCGCAGCCTTAGGGTCTCTTGTACCCGCGCCATGGACATTCTCCGTTCCGTGACGTTCAGCGCTTGGGGCGCTGATAGGGCTACCGCCTTACTTTTTTATCGATCCTTTGTTCGCTCGAAGCTCTACTACGGATGCGAGTTTTATGCATCCGCAGCCGAGCGTTTATTGCGGAAGGTGGATTCGATCCACCACACCGGCCTTCGACTTGCGACCGGTGCCTTCCGCACTTCCCCCATTGAGAGCCTGTTGGTCGATGCTGGGGAGATGCCACTCGCTCTGCGCCGCGTGCAGTGCATCACTCGCCTGTACGCGCGAGCCCGGCGCCTCCCTCAGTCGCCAACAGCTCTCACTGCATCCGCAGCTGATCTCGACGGTGCCTATGCCGCCGAGAGACGCCAGTCATACCCTAAGCCCTTTGGGTTTAGGGCCAGGAAACTCCTTCGAGAGGTAGATATAGCTCTCGGGCCGGTGGCGCCCCTGGTTCTGCCCAGGACGCCACCCTGGAGGGTACCACATTTGGCTATTTGTCGCCACGCCTCTGCTCCCAAAGCTTGTACTGCGCCGGAAGTATTGCGTTCGACCTTTTTGGAGCACACATCGTGTCACGCTGGTACCGTGCCAGTGTATACGGATGGCTCCAAGTCCCAAGAGGGGGTCGGCTTCCACGCTGTATCCCCTCTGTTTGAAGTCAGCGGGGCTCTACCAGGCGCTGCGTCTGTCTTCACGGCCGAGCTGGTGGCAATACACCACTCGGTACGGGAGATTACGCGACCTGCCCGGTTCGGAGACCGGATTGTGATCTATAGCGACTCACAAAGCGCCCTGAGTGCTCTCGGGGCATTGGAATCTCCGCATCCCCTGGTTCGCGATATCCGTGACGCCACGGTTTTGGCGAGCCGGGCAGATGTCGAGATTATCTTCTGCTGGGTTCCTGAACATGTAGGAATTGCGGGGAAAGAGCGCGCCGATGAGCGCGCCAAAGAGTCCGCGAGGACTCTGCGACCGGACCAGCGTTTCGCTCTTCCTCACACCGACTACATGGCAGGAATACGGGCAGCTCTTCGGACTGCTTGGCAAAGAAGATGGGAGACGGTCGAAGGGAACTTAAAGTTGCGTGCCATTGCGCCGCGACTGTTCCCATGGACCTATCCCCCAATGCCGCGGCGGCTTCAGGTTGCTTTCTGTCGTCTCCGAATCGGACACACTCGTGTGACGCATCGCTATCTGATGGAGCGCTCGCCTGCACCCTATTGCAACGACTGCGTCGTCCCCCAGACTGTTCGGCCCATTCTTGTCGAATGTCCCAGTCTGGGTGATCTTCGCGCACGATACCTGTCCCAGTACCGGGATGGGCGGGGTCGCTACCGCCTGTCCCTTGTGCTCGGGATAGATTCGTGCACATTGACTTGTGGACTTGTTGACTTCTTGGGGGAGGCCGGCCTTCTCCCTATTATTTAAGCAAGGTTTGTTTGTTTTTTTTGTTTTTGGTTGTTTTTTTGCATTTGTTGTTTTTTGTTTGTTTTTTTCCTTTAGTTGCACGCTCCTGCGCCGGGGGGACCTCTCCCCGACGCACCAGCTTGCTTCCTTTCCTCCTTTTGGGGTGTTGTTTTTTTTTCTCTCTTTAATTTTATTTTAAAGTAGCCTAGAACTAGGCCAGTTTTAATATGGCGACTAATGCCCAAGTAGGCAGTCGCCAGATGAGCTCCCCCTCAAAAAAAAAAAAAAAAAAATCTTCTAGCAGAACTGTGACGGAATTGTGGGATCAGGTCGATCCCTGGAGAACCTACTTCCTCGTCTCCACCCCTTATCTCACTACCTTTACTCACCAGCGCCACCCGAACATCAGGTTCCAAGGTAACCCGTCCCTTTTACATTGCCCAACTTCACCGCGAAGCTTACCAACATTACAAGTGTATAGGGATTTGCATAGTGACTAGTTATTTACCAGCCAAGTGAGATATCCCAGATTCACTTATTAATTTATCTATCAAAGCACTTTATTTGTATATATATATATATATATATATATATATATATATATATATATATATATATATATATATATATATATATATATATATATATATATTTTGTTTAGTGTTCATTAAAACTTTATTTTCATATTGTTGTGTATCTAACTTCCTTTGGGTCGCTTGCTGGCAAAGTTCATTTCAATCCCTCCGTAGCCAACCCCTAAGCACTCTGAGTTAATAAACCCATTCAGGACATGGGCCGACGACTCCTCCGCATTTGGGATAATAGGATATATATATATAAAAGTCGGGGAAAACTCCAACCACCCTTCGGCCTATTCCTCGACAATATATATATATATATATATATATATATATATATATATATATATATATATATATATATATATATATATATATAATTAAACATTGTTATTCACTACATTTTGAACTTTTTAAAACTTTATATTTAAGTACCTCTGTGGCCCGGTGATTATACTAACTTTCTAATTTTGCCCATTGGAAAAAAAGGTTGGACAACCCTGGTATAGATAGTGTTGTGTAGCCAGGAGTAGTTCAAGATGTCGGTTAATGCTTAGATACCTGCGGTGCGAATGTTTTGGGTGACGGTTGCCTATTTCGTGTGAACCTGTGGCCCCTGAAGTCTCTCAATATTTTTTAGGGTAACTTGTGTCGAAGGTAAGAAGAGGAAGTGGCGGAGTCTGGGGTCATGGATCTTGAGAAACTCATGATCGTGTAGATAGGAAAGCTTTGTGGCAAGTGCTCAGAGTGTATGAATTTAGTGGCAAACTAATAGATGGTGTGCAGAGTATTTATATTGTACATCGGCCTTATGTTCGTGTGAAAGATGGCCGAAATGAGTGGTTTGACATACGTATGGGAGTAAAACAAGGCTGTGTGATGTCACCATGCATGTTTAATTTCTAATGGCAATTGCGAGTGAGATTGAGGTAGGAAGAGGGATAATAAGAGGGTGGGAATAGAGCTCTATGTTGTTATAGCCGATGAACTGATTTTAATGGGTGGTAAGGTAACAGTGTTTGGAGGTGAAGAGCTGTGTGGGGTATGGTATTATATATAGTCTTGTTGTTACCCTTAACAAGTGCATAGTTTTAAGTATCCTGGATGGTAATGCGACCACAAGGTTTTAAATGGCAGACAGGTCTCTGGGGCGATTAGAACGTGAGTAGATGCTAAGGCTTTGAGTGTAGAATATGCGAGGAAGTTGCATGAAAGTATACTAGTGCCAACTTTGGTGTATGGAAAACATCTCGAGTGAAGGGGTGCTTAGTTTGTGAAGGGTAGAATAGCCGAGTACTAGGTTAGAAGTTTAATTACGGCGACTTGTGCCATTGAATGCTATCAGCATATATATATATATATATATATATATATATATATATATATATATATATATATATATATATATATATATATATAAAGAGCAATAGAAGTTCTGCTGGTGGTAACAAAAAAACACAGGGCTTTTGGCCATATTAAATATCTGATTTTCAAAAACCTTTTGAAGATAAAAAGAAAGATGCAGAAACTTTGTATTGCCGACCATATAACAATACAGTACAAAATAAAGAGAAATTTGACGTAAATGAGCAATGAGACAAGAAACCGGCGTTTTTTAAAGGTAAAAGAAAGGACATTGGAAGAAGACAAGCATCAAAGAGAGCAAAGGACGGCACAATGAAGGAAATCATTACTGATTCCCGGTCACATGTTCTACAGTTAAGTTACCAGGCGCAGTGACTCAATTCCACCCAAAGCGTCACTGTGCCTGGTAGCTTAACTTTCGACCCGAATAGGGACGCCGTCCAACCACTTAACACGCCCGGTGTGTCTTAACTGCGCTCTAATCCGAAGTGGTGTTTCTACTCGGCTATACCCAATCCCACTACTCAGGAGGTTAGGGTCGGGGATTTTATAATGGTTGCGGTAGGAGCGGTAACCCCCCCCCCCCTCCCCCGACCCCATTATAGATATTTCCAGTTGGCGACCTTTTTTTTCTTCTCAATTATTCTCTTAGCCCGCGCTTAATTAAGCAAGTTAGTCGCCGGCCAGTTTTTCTCTTCACCTCTGGTCGGGGCCAGGAAGGGTATGGGGGCCGGTTCACCACTTCTTCTTGGCTTCAGTTGGGGTAGGGTTTTAACATGCTTGCATTTTTGCCGATTTTCGCTTCCTTCCCCCCCCCTCCCCGCCTTCTCCTACCATCTTCATTTTCTTTAATTATCCTTATGATATGTAGCCTGAGCAACCTTGCTGCAGCTAACATCTAGAGGATTGTTTGTCTTCCCGGGCCCATTTGTTGCAGGAGGATCTGCGGCTCTCTCTCCCGCGCACATATTTACTTCCTCTTTCTTCACCATTTCTTAACGGATCTCTCCTTTGAAACTCAGCATGATACGCCCTCGTTGCTATTGCGTTTTAAATTCGAGGGGAAAAAAATTCAATAGTTGGAGTGGAGTGGAAAGTTTGGGAACGACTCCTTAGCCCTGGTCTTCAACATAGCTGTGATAGAATATAGCCTTAATATTTCGCAGATGTTGGTCGGGATTTTTTTTTATGGCAGGGGGGGCGGGCGTCTAGCACTCTTCTGACGGTCGTCAACCAAAGCTCAGCCTCCGAAATTACAAACAAACCTATTTCTAGGCTAAAAAAAAAACAACTACAAAACAAACTAATGCCTAAAAAAATAGCAAACCAAAACTAACAGAAAGAAGAAAAAAAGTCACGCTCAGGTGCCCAGAGGAGGACCTGAGCATACAATCAACAACCTCAAAAGTTAAATACTCTGGTAGCGATCTCTCTCGTCGAGGTTCCGCAACCTGTATCGCGCACAAGGTTTTCCCAGATTAAGACATTCAATGAGAATGGGCTTGGCAGTCTGGAGGAAAGGAAGGTTGTCATGAGTTCAGAGTGGGGAAAATCCAAGCATTCGTCCAGTCACGCAGACTGTCTGACGTTTATTTTCGGCAATCCCGACATACCCAGGAAGCCAGTAAAACACAATCTCGATATCCTTCCGGCACGCAGCAGCCGTGGCGTCATGGATGCTGCGAAATAGGGGTGCGAAGATTTAAATGTCTTAAGGGCATTCAGTGATATGTGTGAGTCGCTATAAATCACAATTCGGTCTGCGAACAGGACACGGCGCGTAATCTCCCGTACCGAACAGTGTATTACAACCAGTTCGGCCGTGAAGATAGATGCAGCGCCCGGAAAAGCCCCTCCTGGCTTCAAAAGCGTGGAAGGCGACCCCCCTCTCTGATTTGTAGCCATCCATGTACACTACCACGGCTCTATCGTGACACGACGTGTTCCAAGAAAATCCAACACAATAATCCAGGTGATGTAGTCTTTGTGAGCATAGGCTCGGCGACAAACATTGAGATCGTGCCCTGGGCAGAACAAACGACGTTACTGATCCGAGAGCTCTATCTAACTTTCGAATGAGTTTCCTGGCCCTTAGCCCGAACTTAAGATATGCTTAATATCTCACGGCAGAATATGCACCGTCGAGATCCGACGCGGACGATATGAGAACCAGTAACGACTGAGGAAGACGCTGGACCCGCACGTGCAAGCTTATAATATATTGTGCACGCCCGTAAAGCGAGCAGCATCTCCCCAACATCGGCAAAGAGGATCTCTACAAGGAACATGCGAAAGACATCGGTCGTAAATCAGAGACCATTGTAGTAGATCGAGTCCAACCTCCGCCATTCCAGTTTGGCTGCTGATGCTTACAACTCGCATCCGTAGTCAAGCATCGAAAGAACAAAGAATCGGTAGAAAAGTAAGGCAGCAGCTCTCTCAGCATCTCAACTGCTGAACGTCACGGAAAGAAGAATGTTCATAGCGCGGGTGCAAGAAACCCTACGGCTACGAATTTGAGCCTCTCAGGTGAGGTGTTGGTCGAAACCAAGACTTAAGAAACGGTGCGAATCCACCACTTCAGGGCGAACCCCATTTAGGAAAAAGTCCGAGTCGGGGTTGAGCCATGGAAGGCAGCCGAAGCGCAGCGTTTTATTCTTGGGCAAGGTAAACCGAAGCCCGTAAGTTTGGTTTAGCGAGAGATGCGCTTCAATTCCTTTTGTAGACGACGCTCCAGAGTTAGCATCAAAAGATCCTCTATTTAAAGTGTAGAGCGTAGCGAGAACATTGTCGTGGAATGGCCAGACTCTGCATTATATATATATATATATATATATATATATATATATATATATATATATATATATATACTTTGAGGCCTGGGTCCTAAGTTGGCTGAAGAATTTCAGAGTGCAAGTTGGCCAAAGATTAACAGGTAGCTGGTACGCGTTTGGGTTACAAAAGAAAGACAATGACGAAAATATATCTTTACTAACAACAAAATGATATATTTGCACAAAAATTGGGTTTAAAGGGAACGGTCGCCCAGATGGGGTTAAAGGTCCACACGAGATACAGGTAGGTTAATTAAGGGATTAAAGAGGTCAGATTCAGTTTGTTGATTTAAAGGGGGATTTTAAACTGGGGCGTTCACACAAATAACACAAGCCTGCGTTTGAAATTTTTTTTATGTTCCCCAGGATTTTTTTGTGATTTATTAATGAATCCAACCTCCTGAGCTCAAAAATAAATGTATATTTGTTCAATCAGGTCAGATTTTCTCAGTACAGCATACACCATTTTCATTGAGATTACCTCATTTTTTCTGAATATTTAAAAAAAAAACCTTTCTCTATCTAATAATGCATTATTACTGTTATATCATATAAACAGGAATACACGTATGTAAACTATAATTCTTTTAATAAACAAAAAATAAAAGAATGCAACATAATAAAGAAAATAATTATAATTTCGAAGAACAGACGCCCTTGACGATTTTCGTTTGTGCCTGTCATCTGGTTCATCACGCTTCAAACACCAACAGTAGTCAGCAAGCATGTTTCCGTTCCATTTACACTGGTACCTGGATTCCATTGTTTTTATGTCCTGGTGGAATCTTTGCCCCTGTTCTTTACTGTAATCCCCGCAGTTATCGGCAAAATAATCCAGATGGGACTGTAAAAAGTGTATCTTTATAGACATTCGAGCTCCCAAATGTTTGAGACTTGTTAAGAGCTGATTGACCAGGGCAACATATTCTTCTAGGCTTCTTTTATTGCCTAGAAAATTGTTAACTAGAGCTTTGAAAGCTTTCCAGGCATCTTTTTCTATGTCCTTCATTGATGCATCAAATTGCTGATCAAGTTCCTGATTTGAAGTCCATCAAAAATTCCCCCATGGAGCTTAGCGTCACTGATTTGTGGAAGTTTTTGAAGAAGAAATTTAAAAGCTTGGCCTACTTTATTAAGGGTTTTGACATAATTTTTCATTATGCCAAGCTTTATATGCAGTGGAGGGGGGGGGAGTATTTTTTGAGGAGGCACTAAAGGTTCAGCTATCACATTGTTTGATCTAATTCTAAATGCTTCTCGTGGAGGCCAAACCTTCTTCTCATAGTGCATACTATCTGCACGACTGTCCCATAAACATAGGAAACAGGGATGCTTCGTGTAGCCTGTTTGCGTCCCAAGCGTAAGAGACACTACCTGAAAAAAATTTAGCACGGTATGTAGATTCAGTGTAATATTTCTAAAAACAAATTCAAAGTAATATTTCTTAAAACAATAAGAATATGAATATGTACTGAAAAATCCTGTATGCCGATGCATTAAATCATCGTATTGGAACTAATTGGATATATGTACATCTTATTTTGAGTTTATTGAGTTGTGTTGTATACCTTCTCAATTAGGATAAGTTCCCCATTAACCCAATAGGATGCATTAACCTATAGGGACACACTTCAACAAAAAATATAACTCAAAAATGACTCATGATTTCCAGATTTGCATTCTTGTAGAATGTAAGTTGACCAAAAGGTGTATACAAGTATTAACAATTAAAAATGAAAATGTCAATATCAAAAGCTTAGAAATGCCAAGTGTAAAATGATCTTACCTTTAAGTCACCACATATCCTCCACTTATAGCTAGAGTAATTTATTGCATCCAGCAATTTTTTCATATTTTCATAACTTTCAGTAAGTTGGATTGAATGGCCTATAGGAACGGAAGCTATCTTGTTACCAATATTCAGTAACACAGCTTTTAAACTTCTACTGGAGGAATCTATGAACAGTCTCCATTCTAATGGATTGTAGGGAATTCCAAGGGCCTCAACAAGTCCTTTAATATTGGCGCAGTATACTAAAGAGCTGGAAGAATGCTGTAAAAAATAGCTTAGAAACTCTTGTTCTTTATTTCTGTACCCCCCTAAATGTTGTTTCTTAAGCGAGAAGATTACTTTCACGAAGTCGAGAGCCAAGAAGTTGTGTATTCGCCTTTGAAACCCCCAGAGTCCTGGTCAGGTCATTTAACTGAACTTGAGTGAATGGTCTTGCGACCATATCATGTGTGGAAACCTGATAAGACTCAGATGTGTCATAATCTTGGTCAACTTCCATATTAATCTCTTCATGTACCTCTATATGTTCACGGGGAGAAGGTATAGGAATTCCTGGGCCATGGGGCAGGGGTTTGATGGCAGAAGGAACATCTGGATATGCCACACTATGTTTATTCTTCTTATTTATACCTGTCGAAAATATAATTGCATATTACATAAAGGAATTGATTTGTAGTTGCAGATAGTACATAAATGTTTAGTAAAGGATATGTTCATGCTGAAGTGAACTATGTTAGTTTTTAATTTTATGCTAAGTCTTTGCATAATAATGACATTTTCAGGAGCCAGTATAATACAGAAAGCTTAAATACTTGATATAATGCTCACCTTTAAGATTTGTCATGCAAAAATAGCAGTCCGTAGTGTGGTCCTTGCCATCTCTCCACACCATGGGAACACCAAAAGAGAGGGACTTCTGTTCGCCCTGACTCCAGCGTCTTAAACTTATGTAGCATCCCTTGCAGCAGATATGTGGTGCAAAACTTTTATCTTGATCTCTTAGCCTTACTCCAAAATATGCATGATACAAAGATTTAATTACAGGAGGGATTGTACTTTGCTGCTCGGGAAAAGTCACTTTGCCGCAAACATAGCAAAATCTGTCGGAGCTATTCTTACATTTTCTGTTCATTTTTAACTCAACCACTATTATTATTATTATTCTTATTATAATGCTAAGCAATTTTTAACCTGCAAAATATAAACCTATTTGCATAATTACTTAAAATGTACACAAAATTTACTGCGAATAGAGCAGTGCAAAAACTATTGAAATTTGATGTAATATAGGAGATGTATAAACTATAAAATTATTATCACCCCCTGTATCGCAAAAACTGGAGGTGATAGAGAAAAACGGATGACAGATTCGGATTTAGGAGGTCAATTTTATTAAGAAACACTATAGAAAACCTAAGGTACATTTTTGACGCACACCAGTGTAATGAACCAATGGGGTAACCCAAATTCAAGATCAATCTGCAGGCGGCAACGGTTACGATTATCTTAGGTCCTCGTTGCCGAAAAGGGGCCAGTTGGGGTACGATGAATGCGACGGAAGAAATCAGTTTACCTCTTACTTCAGACGAGGGAGCACTTGTTGAGCCTTCGGAGTTGGAAATCCTTGTCAAGTACTTGCCGATTGACTGTGGCAGAGTTCACGGATTGATTTAGCCTTCAACTCGAATCGAAATCCCCGCTGGGAGGGGGGGGGGGAGCGTCCTTCAGCTCGTTCGCCGGAGTAGTAGGTGGGTGGAAGTCTAACAGTGCTGCTCTCTAAACTCAGTCGAAGCGTTATATTTGCGCTTGGTGAGGTGGCTCCAGACGCGCGCGCGAATTTGGGGAAAAGTCGGCGACTCCTTCGAGGGAAGGGGAATCGTGATAACGTTGGTTGGGATGTCCAACGGATTTCACTCTTCGAGCGGAGAGGTAGCTGTGGGGGACGGTGACATTGGTCCCTTGGTAAATACAGCTGGGGCGTGTGATTACGGCGTCGGTCGATCCTTGCCCAGGTTTAGCCATGCTTTCACAGCTCCATGCGGTGATCTCAGGATCCACGTGAGTACAGAAACGCACGTGGTCGCCATTTGACCTCATTCTGCTACAAACATCTTCGGCGGCACCGAGGTCCTACCGTTGATACTCAAGCATAAAGAGTAGCACTGCGGATCAACGCTCTCACAAGAGCTCGGACAAGTAAATCGGGACCTGTCCCCTCGTCCTCATAATATGGAAGGTTTGCTGTTGGTCGAACAACTGCTCGTCAAACTAATTGATGAGGATCTCTGCTAACACCTCCCAAAGGCTTCTCCATGTCTACACCGTCTATTTTTTACAATAAATTTCATTGTTAGTGATTCAAAGTTATCTTTAACCGTTAATATTAATAATTGTCTAAAGAGTGGAAGAACGCATGCATGGCAGCTATAGTTATGGGTTGAGAACGGCATGCTTGATAATGATATCAGTGGTTTGTTTGGTCGAGTGGAATATTAGTAAAATGTTGTACATTTCCAAACTAAACATAAAGCAACGTGAAGAGGGTTGATTAAACAGTTCTTTAACAAAGGTAAAACTATTTTGAATTTTAAATTGCTTTCACACTAATCGAGAGAGTGATCAAAGAGAAGCAAGTATTTTGCTAGTTTATATGATAGATGCGTGTAACAAGCTAAAAGGGGAGGGAGGATAATGCTTAACCTCGTGGCATTGAGAGGGCCAATAAAAGAATTCATGGCCTATATGGGATGTGAAACCATCCCAAATCTCGATTTCCTTTAATCTAAGTTTAAACTATTTTTATCTTTGTCTTTAAGCCTCCGGACTAACGAGATTCGTGATTCCGAAACCTTTTAAACTTAGTATCATCTCCCAAAATAGTGATAGTTTTTGCAACTTAATCAGAATTGTTCAAAATTGCTACACTTTTGCCCTGATCAGGATTGGTGATGCTTCTTTTTTTCAAATCGTTCAATGTAGAGACCTGAAGAACATTTTTGCGCATAAAGAATAAGGAAACTTTAAAATTCCTCCGCAAAATGGGAGTGAAAAGTGATGTTTATTTTAAAATTTGTTCAACAGAACTTTACTTTTCGCGCCTACAACATATGTTGTATTTACTTCTAAGCTTTCTAAGTTTAGAAAAAATAAATATTACTATCGATTATATTGGATTTTTAAAAAACAAAAATAATTACAAATCGTGAAGTTAAGAAAATGTATTCAAATTAAGGCATAGTGGGGAAGGGGGATGTTGTTTGCATTTTTTCGTATACAAAAGCAAATTTACATGCGGGCAAAAGAAAAATAGTTCTGACAATTGTTTTTTTCATTATATCAAAAGGATTCTGATGAAACCTTTTTTTTCTTGCATTCAGGCTAGAAAATAAGCCATGGTCTGAAAAAAACAACAGTAAATTATTAGGAGATGTCTACTGGAAACATTTTTATTTTTTTGTATACCAAAACCTCGTTGCTAGAGTCAGGTAGGCCGTAGGCGACAGACCGAAGGTCTGCCTGCAAAGCTCAAGCTCGCGAAACCGCTCTTCTTGTCTTCTAATAATTTATTCTTGGTCTATCTTTCTTCACATCGATGCTTATTTTCTCGCCATAAAAAAAAAAATATTGGAATTCTTTGGAAATGCGAAGAAAACCTTCCTCACGACTTTTTTTTCAGCAAAGTTTGCTGTAATAATTTCATTTTGCTTTTACTCGTTTTTAGGGGCCAGTATCTATTTCCTTCTGCTAAAGATTAAAATTGAAAATCTAAGAAATAACTTTGATAAAACCTTCGAATAGACGAAAACAAACACAAAAAAAACAGCCATGCTTAAATTCTAATAAATTATCTGAACTTCTTCACTATTTGTAATTCTTTTTCTTTTAAAATTCCAAAACATTCGTTAATTTTGGATTCAGTTTTGTATGGGTACGCTAGATACCAAACTCGTCTCTTGCAATAGACTACAATGGATTTTATTAACATCTCATTCGTTTTAGTAACATCATATATTTCCGTATTATTAATTACTTTTATCAGTAAGTTGCATTGTCCTTCCCATCCATCTCTTTCTTTTTGTTTTTACTTGCCCACGCTCTCTACTCAACACCATTTTTTCGCTCTCCGCCACATGCCCAACTTATCAAATCGAATCACTAAAACTCCCAATCTTGCAAATGGACGATACATCACTCAAAAACAAGACGGTTTGGGGACATTATCGTGGAATATTCCAGTCTGAGGAGGGAAGCTTCGTGCGCGCTTACCTGTGCCGGTATCGGGTCGAGCTGGGTGCGCTTGATTGTCCCTTGTATTCGGACGATCTCGTGGCCTCTCGAATGGAAATTAATCTAGTTTTGGAAGAATGCGATCCTCTTCCATATTTCACCTTTGGGGTTGATGGTTACTTGCTCAGGTGGTACTCGAGGGCCTCTCTCCTGCACCTGAGAGTTCCCCCTTCTTTCGTGTTTAGCCTTAAGATAGGTTGGATTATTAGTTTTCGTTGGCTATGCCCTTGTTGGCGGTCTCTAGACGAGACCTCTCCTAGATTACTCCCTCCCCCCTCAAAACGCCATTATATCACTGCTGCCCCACCCTGTTAGCATAGCGACCGTGCACGAAGACTTGCAATTCCTAAAAGACTTTGGTTCAAACATTAAACTCTGAACCTCCCTTCCCGAATGACGTTTCTCGCCATCATTTTCAGAAATAAATAAAATATGAAATAGATTTGCATTTTATGGCCAATAAAAATTTCCATTTTCGACCATCTTGGATTATTATGTTGTGGGGGAAGAGGGGGTGAAAGCCATAATTTGGGGGTATCTCTCTTCTTTCGCCCAACCTCAAATCTGCCCATATGGGTCTTTGATTGCGAACTTTGACGGACTGAAATTGTATTGACTAGGTAAGGCTCTTTGTTAATTGAGAATGTTTTCCTCTTTTTAATAACGATTAACGCCCTCTTTATCCCCTTACTAGGTCTAAGCGCGCGAAAAAAGATAGTGGGGTCAGGAGGGCGCGTGCCGCCACTTCAGGTTTCAGATGTAGCAGGGGTATTGCCCGTTCTAAATCATCTACCCCCTATCGGGTATTGTAAATGCTGATGAGGGCGCTAGTAATCCAGCTGAGGTGTTCGCTCAGCTGTGGGTAAAGGATGAAGGGTTGAACTCGCGAAGGGAACTAAAGGGATTGGGGGGGGGGGCGGAGCAAGGATAAAAGCTGATTCTAAACCAAAAATGCTGGTGTGTGGAAAGAACATTTGGGCTTGAGCCCCTTCCCTTCCTTCCTTTGCCTAATGCAGGGAACCGAGCCCTTCATTGAAAAATAAGAAGCCAGTCGCTTTCCCAGCATTGGAGAAGTTAAGCGACAGCGGCATTAATATTCTCAGGTGGGAGTTTCAAAAGTTGGGGAAGGTGAGGTCAGATTTGCCACGCTTATTGCGTGAATCGCGAAAGCCCTGCAATAAATATATTTTGCGTTGAGTTTGTGAGGGGTGAAGATCTGTAAAGAAAGTGGTGAAGTTAGGCGAAGCAAAAATAGTCAAAGATATATAGCTGCAGGTCCTCGCTCAGGCATTGGGGCCGGGAGGGTGCGCAACTGTCGGCGCTGGGAGGGTGTATCGTTCCTCCAGGTTTCAGTTATAGTAGCAGGGACATTCATTACCCCTGCTACGCCACCCACCCCCTAGCGAGCTACAAGTGCGAGGCATTACGAGAACCCCAAAGTACAAATTCAAGTCTCTTGATTGGGGTGGCCTCCTCCACTTTATATGACTCTTTGTTGTGGTGGGTCGCATGCTCTTGCGTCGAGGGGGGTGGGCCTACCCCTGACGCTGGAGCGCGCTTCCTTCTTGTTAGCATTTTGCTTTGCTTTGCTTTGTTTTGTTTTTGTTTTATGTCTGATCTTTTTATCCTGGTTATTTGTTTTGGGTTTTTTTTAATATAGCCTACTCTTAGGCTGTAGTGAGTACAGTGACTTATGCCCAAGTAGGCAGTCGCCAGATGAGCTCCTAAAATGAGAAAAAAAATCTCGATTGGGGTGTGAGGAGGGGAAAACATTTAACTTGGAAGGAATTGAAATTGTGCCCTTTAGTTGGGTTACAAAGGCTCGTACTTGTATGGGGAGAGGTTAAAGATACGCTCTTCATTCACGTTTATTTTCGTGGCCGCGGGTTTCTTTCTTTTTTTTTAGCTCGAATGTCCCCGTCGTTACCGCCAATTTTGTCTTTCTGATCAGCACTCCCCAGGGTAGAGTACCACAAAATGAAGAAGAAAAAAATGATCCTTTCCTCCAACGTGTGGTCTTCTTTTAGGCCTCCCCCCCCAAAAAAAAAATCCGGATCAACTCTTCGTCGTTGGGAATTTATTCTCCTTTTTTTTAGTGGGAAGTGGCGAGGCCCTCTTCATGTTGGAAATCCCATTTCACGGCCTGTCGTGATAATTTATTCTGACCCCCTGTGAATGGTATCTTGGGACCTGATGGAGCTCTTGGCATTTCAGACGGCTGGAATCTGATGCAAGACACGTGGGAGATGCGACGCTGGGAGTTCGACTATGTGCTCCGTAAGCTTCATGTCGACTACGGAGTCTCGCCCTTCTTTAGAGTCGACGTGGTGCCCGATCCGGACCCCAACAGGGAAGGTCACAATATCATTAAGGTGAGGAGTTGTGCCGCTTCTACGAATATTATTATTGCTATTACTTTATTATTATTATAATTTATTTTTCTCCTACAGCTCGTACCCTCTGGGTACTCGATGCCCCATCGCAGCTATTATCATAGACTTCCAAACAACGAGGTACGTTTCGAGCTTTCATTCAGGAGGTGTCTGCCCCGTTTCTGAATAAATGCTTAAAATTTTCATGAATCGGAAGAAATTGGCGATGTTATGAATTTAAAGTCAGGGTAGAATGCCGTCAAAAGGCTCCGATTTCATATCTCCCGGTTGATTGGAGATGTGACCTCCGGGTTGTTTCTCTTTCCCCTACTCTCCTCCCCAAGAGCCGGTTTTGGCTAAGAATTTGTAGTGTTCGATCAATTTCTTCGTAAAAATCATCCACAGGTTTTTAGTCCGTGGTAAAATCCCTCTAGGCTTTCGAAAAGTCTAAACCATTGGTTTTTTTAACGGAGAGAAGAAAGGTGTAATTCTCTTGAACCTATGGTAGAATTCGAACCCCTTACAACATCAGGAACCTAATGCATATTTTTACTAAAAAAAACAAAAAAACAACAACTAATTTTTATTTAATTGAAATAATAAATAAGATCTTCAATGGGATTTCACCATCAACCATAAACTGTGTATCACGCTTTATTGCAGGTCAATATTTGGCTAATATTTTGAATATTAAACATTGTACAAACGTGAAACTTGGTCCACTGAAATATCCTAGGTAGGTACGTACGCAGTTAACATCTCAATCGTATTGATAACATATGTACATACCTACAAAGTTATGTTGAGTTATGTATTTTGATGTGCCACTGTGTCACGCTTTATTGCAGGTGTACGAAAATGCCAATTTAAGGTAATGAAACAAGTATTATCGTTATATTACCATTTTATTGTAATAATGAGACAAGCTTCGAAGAATACAGCAAAATATATGAAACAAACACAATAAAATTGTTGGTGCTGTACTTTATTTGTCTACGTATCTTCTTTGTTTAGAATGACATCAAACATGTTTTGTCCACAGAAGCTGTTAGCCGACTAATCTGGGAAGATGTTATGGTACTAGCCACTGTTTTGATCTTTTCAGACAGGGCATCCTTCGATGAAAACTGATACCTCCTTCATACACTTTCATCTTCATGATCAACCAGAACTGTTCGCTAGGGTTTATGTCAGGAGAGCAGGGAGGCCAGGTCATAAGTGATTGGCCTGTGGTTCCCAAAGTTGCGAGGTACGAAATTGTAGCCTTGGCTGAATGCGAAAGACATTATCATGCATAAAAATCAATCGCCGTCGACGTGAGAGTGGCAGATCATATAACCATGCTGCAAAATGCTCCTCCAGAAACGCGGTGCAGGAGTTGCTGGTGAGTTTGACACCTTCTGTAACTCGAAAAGGCCCTGTCGTGGTTTAGGAAGGACCGAGTGATGGAAGTTCGTACGTATGGGTTGTTTACGTACTACCAAAAAAACCCTCCGTGATTAACGTTATATCTCTCTAAGAGTGTTATATAAGTTTATTATTATCTTGATTATTGACTTCTTTAAACTTTGAGGGTTCCATGTGCCATAATTAGCGATTCGAGGATAGAATAAAAAAAAGTTAAAACAAACAAACTTTAATTAAAACACAAAAAATAAACATGAACCAAAAAAATATTACACACTAAATACACAGAAATGACTTTAATAATTTTTAAGTAAGGCTTTCTAAATTGACCTACTCGAAATTATAGTGACGGTTGACCTACCACTCACTTCAATATAAAAACAAATGCTAAATGCCTTTACCTGCCGGATACCGGAGTTTAAATACCTTTGTCCCTCTTGTGACGGGTTTGAGTCTGACCTTGAACTCAATGAGCTATGTCTCCTCAGGAATCTTGTTGTCTGGTTGACGCGTTCCTCGACCAGATGGTTGGTGCGGACGGAATAGCTTTTAAAGCCACAGAGGACTTTGGCGAGTGTGGCAGATAGGGGAGCCACACGCCTTCGGCATGAATTGATATCACCACGGGATAGTGAAAGAATGTTCCTTTCTCCTCTTCGGATTACTCTGGAGAATAATTCGCACTGGCTAGCGATGATCCAAGACTTGAATACTTTGACTCAGGGGAGTGCTGGAGGGAGTGCACTCGGGGGGGTCTTCCTCAAGGGCGAGGACTATCTCTGTGCTTTGGGCTACCCCAGGATAGGGGTGGGGGATTCTCCTACGAGAGTAAGTTGAACTTGATCAAGTTAACATAAAGTTCGGTGAATCACCAGGAACTAGCTCGATGATGAGCTGCTTCATAGTCCCTTCTCCTGGTAGCCCGGGCCTCTTTCCGGGAACTTCGTAGCCTGCTGACTCGCGTATTCTACCCCGTTTTTTCCTAGTTTTTGGTATATATACGTTGTCAGCCCACTGGGGTAGGGGTAGGAAGGAGGGGGGGGGGGGTATTTGTGGACAGGCCGCATGAAGGTTCCTCCTCCAACGGTTTTTCTCAGGTGGTCGTACCTCTGGTCCTGAGGGACATTCGGGCTTGAGGGAGACGCGTCTCCAATTTCGCACTTGAGGTGAAATTGAATACCCGCTCTTAGGGGATATCTTGCAGTTTTATCCGTTCTGCTTTTCATCGGGACAAGGGGTGAGGGAGCTGTGGTTACGGGTCTGGACCATGGCGTCTACACTGCCAGGATGTTTGTGGTCAACGTCCCGTGGCTCAAATGAAAGAGGAGGGAAAGTATCGATTTCCCTACAGGCCCGACAAGTTCATTTCCTATGATTCCCGCCCAAAACTAACGCCACCACCTCCTTGTTGACGCCGAATGCGATGCGGGCGAGAGGCTCCAAGAGATACCCAAACTTTGGCCCATCCGTCTGGCCTCATCCGTGAAGAGGACATCTTGGAAATTGATCTTCATGTACTTCCGTGCCCAATGAATACGCTTCTCTTTGTGATTCTTGCTCAGGATGAGTCTAACGATGCACTTAACATTTCTGGCCGTCTCTTTAAGGATCCTACATCAGTTGCTTCTGGACAAAAGAGCAACTCCAGCACTTTCAAATATGGCAGTATTTGTGCTACCAAGGTCTTTTCTTACTTGTCTACCTATTTTTCGGATGTCACGCTGGGATATACTTCTTCTCTTACCTTTATCTTGCCTTGGTTTGGTGATGGGCTTTTCTACATACGCTTTCAATGTTCTTGTATCCCGACTAAGCTCTAGGGCTAATTCTCCAACAGATAAGCCTTCTGCTAGACCTGCAACAATCCGCGTCTTGTCTGTAGGTGTCAGACGTCGTTTCAGGGGCATTTTCATACACCTGCAATATAGCGTGAGACAGTTGAAAGCACATCAAAATACATAACTCAACATAACTTTGTATGTATCTTATCAATATGATTGAAATGTTAACTGCGTACGCACCTACCTAGATTATTTCAGTGGATCAAGTTTCACGTTTGTACAATGTTTAATATTCAAAATATTAGCCACAAATTTGACTTGCAATAAAGCGTGATGCACAGTTTATGTGATGCAAAGTTCGATGCGTTTTGCGAGATTCCTCCGATGACGAGCCCGATGCATTAACTCAAAATTTTCGTCAATTTGAGCACTTAAATTTTAGGATGCGCTGTTCCCTCAGGGGTCTCGAATCTTTAATTCCCATTGAGTAGACCAGACCTCCTTTAGCAAAAGAATCAAGGGAGATAGATATAAAGGTCTGGTTAATAAGCAGACCACTACGATAATTCCCTATGTCCAGACTTTAAGGGCGCCCTATATATATATATATATATATATATATATATATATATATATATATATATATATATATATATAAAACTTGAATATTTTGTTTCTGAATTCTACCTGATTTCATTGTTGTTCATAAAATGCTATAGCTTGGATATTTTGGTGGTACCTCGCTGATAAGCAAATGAATGATTCTAGCTAACTTAAAGATAGGTCTTTCTATGAATAATAATTAATTGTTAGACGCCCTGTATTTATTTCTATATTGTCCGTCAAGTACCCACATTATATATTGGTAATTAAAATTTCAGAATGCAAAGTAATTGCAGACCTCAAATTCCCTTCTACCTGAGTATCGCCAAATCTTTAGATTTGGAAAACCAATGAGGGCATCTCACGCAAATTTTAATTTAACAATGCTCTCGAAATAAAGTTAAGATGTGGAGTGATAATGTGTGGGTGAGATGTAGCCGCAGATTTACCTGCGCGCGTTGGGACCGGTGGAGGTCAAGCAACTGCGGTGCTAGGGGCCTGGGAGGGCACGAAATCTTACCAATATCAGTTAGAGCATGGTTACCAATGCTACACCTGACACCCCCTAGCAAGGGCACACACCGTGGTGGGGAGGGCGGGGTATTCCATAAGGTTTCAGGTGTAGCAAAGTCTTTTTACTTTTGCAGCACTACCACCGCTCCCCGTTGCGGATTATTGGTATTCTAGGTCACGCGTTTAAATCCCCCTACAGGTTACTGATAGTCAAGGCCACCCGTTTAAACACCCTTACCGGTTACTGGTAGTCAAGGCCACCCGTGTAGCAAAGTCTTTATACTTTTGCAGCACTACCCCCGCCCCCCTTTGCGGGTTATTGGTATTCTAGGTCACAGTTTAAATCCCCCTACAGGTTACTGGTAGTCAAGGCCACCCGTTTAAACCCCCCTGCCGGTTACTGGTAGGCAAGGCCGCCTGTTCAAACACCCCTACTGATTACTGGTAGTCAAGGCCGCCAGTTTAAACCCCATTACCGGTTACTGGTAGTCAAGGCTCCTCGTTTAAACCCCTCTACCGGTTACTGGTAGTCAAGGACGCCAGTTTAAACCCCCTACCGGTTACTGGTAGTCAAGGATACCCGTTTAAACCCCCCTACCGGTTACTGGTAGTCAAGGCCACCCGTTTAAACCCCCTACCGGTTACTGGTAGTTAAGGCCACCCTTTACGGGTTATTAGTATTCTAGGTCACCCGTTTAAATCCCCCTACCGGTTAATAGTAGTCAAGGCCACCCGTTTAAATCTCCCTGCCAGTTACTGGTAGGCAAGGGCGCCTGTTCAAACCCCTACTGGTTACTGGTAGTCAAGGCCACCCGTTTAACCCCCCTTACCGGTTACTGGTAGTCAAGGCCACCCGTTTAAACACACCTACCGGTCACTGGTAGTCAAGGCCACCCGTTTAAACACCTACCGGTTACTGGTAGTCAAGGCCGCCCGTTCAAACCCCCCTACCGGTTACTGGTAGTCAAGGCTACTCGTTTAAACACCCTTACTGGTTACTGATAGCCAAGGCGACTTGATTAAACCTCCTTGCTACCTAACCTAGTCGAGCCCCCGACTCCGGAGCGCGTTTCCTTCTCGTTTCCTCTTTGCTTTCCTTCCTTTTTTACTGTTTTTTTTAAAAGCCTTAGCCTTTTTTCTTCTTTTCTCTCCTTGTTTATTTTTTTTTTTTTTTTGTAATCTAGCTTAGTAGTATGCTGTAATCTGATTACTGCGATTTTGCCCTAGTAGGCAGTCGCCAGATGCCCCCCCCCCCCTTCCCCAAAGAAAAACCCACTAACCGAGTCGAAACTTTCCCCATATCATGGCCGAAGTTGAACTACATTGGATATGGGTTTGTCGCAGGTGGGGTGGGGAGGGGGCTCCCTTTGGATAACTTGGGCATCGGCTGTTGCACGTTTTCCTCTCGCCTTTCGGAACTTTTTTTAACCTGCCATTACTCTCTCACATCTGCATTGGATTACACTTGCCTGCCACAAGGAATACCATGATCACAAAGATTGCTCACCCAAACCGAGGGTCACCATTGCACTTCAGTGGCGTTGATTCTTGCGATTACCCAAATGTGGGTAACTCGACTGCGTCGTTTTATTGGGGGTGGGGCTAATAACGTTGGTCGTTTTTTTATATATAGCTTAAGATTAGATTCCGGTGGTTATTCCCTCAGTGCCAGTCGCCAGTCGAGACCCCCTTATTTAAGCGAGGGAGGGTGCCCTTGGGTAAGTAGTAGTTTTTCCGAGGCCCTAACTCATGTGTCAGAGCGATCGCTATATACTGAACAAAAGTCGAGACTGGTGAGAGCATTGGTTGAGTTATAATATCAATCTTAAATATGAACTTCAATGAATATAAAACAATGAAATTTGAATACCATTCTACTTAATTTCATTAATATTTTGCAATTAATTTCCCTCCTCAAATATTCCATATAGAACTTATAAATTTAATTTTTTTTCTGAAAATTGATTTCTGAACTGAGTTTGTTTCCTGTAACAATCACAATTAATTTGGTCCTTACTAAGAATTTCTTCATTGGAAATTCTTTGCTTGACCGAACCGAACCTAACCTAACTAGACATGTGTTAATGCCATAGGATATAAAAACAAATCATTTGCTACGAGTTTCCCATCCCGTTTGAAAGTCTTTAACCCATTTCTTCTTATAGGCGAGAGCGAGTTTCCAACTCAACGTATGGCTACATTTAATCGCTTGCGATATGTAACTGACACCGTGGATGGCGGCGGTATTCTTCCTCCCTTACCATAATACTGGAAGAAGATTTGAACCTTAACTTTAAAAAATATGGATTAATTTCATTTATTTGGGGAGAGGCTTAGATCGACATATATATATATATATATATATATATATATATATATATATATATATATATATATATATATATATATAAGTTGGAGGGGCTTGGATTTTTATTTATTGTTTTGCTTCGAGTGATGAAAAAAAATAGACGGTGTCGACAATATCTTTTCCGGCGGTACTCCGAGGGTTCCGAGAGGGAAATCCGAATGTATCCATATCCTTCCTTATTATCGCCAAGGTAAATCCTTCTTGCTCAAAGGAGGTCCTCAGTTGAATGGGAAAGCGGCTTTGAATTCTCAATGGAATTTCTTGTCCTTGAGGGCGACAATAAAGAGTGAACATGAGGTACAGACAGATTAGAGAAGTACTTATCCCTAACATGGAAATCCTATACCGAAATTCCTTCGTCGGGGAAGAATTTGGCCGAGTTGTAATTTTCGAATTATCTTTAATTCTACTTACCCTCTGCCTTTGTTTCGTGTTTGTTTTTCCTTCCATTTAGTCTTATCTCTTTGAAGATGTAATTTGAGTGGAAAGAGAACGAATGACCACAGATATTCCCCCCCTTTCCCCTCATCCTTTCCCCATATGGGTTCCTCCCTTCTCCCTCCCCCGGAGAAGCAGGCCTTTCAGCGGTGGGTGTAATTTACTGAGACGCAGTTTTGCGACATTATCGGGCCAAAAGAGGCGCTTAATACACACATACACGTACAGGCGCGCACATACACTCGGTCTGAGGGTAAAAGGGGGTACACGGGTTAGTGGTGGGGAAGGGGTTTCTGCCGACTGGCGAGATAAAATCGTCTGGTTTCAAGAAGAGGCAGGATTAAAGTCGTTTTTCCGCCGCCCACCCTTCCTCCGTCAGTCCGATTTCGGGGCAGGAGGAGACGGAGAGTTGTAGAAGGCCGCGCGAGGATCCGCAAAGATCGAAGATTCCGGCACCGAGTTGTTGCTCCTCAAAAAAACAAAAACCTACGAGGACATATCCGCCAACGTTGATGAGAAAGTTAAAATGTGTGAAAGCTTTTTTGCCCGAAAAGTAAAAAGATAAAGGCATCTAAGTGTCGGGATGGCTCGTAAATCTTCCAAACCCGATCAACCTATTGAAGACAGATCCTTCCTCTGTGGTCGTAGAAGGCAAGAAATCGTCAAGATGTTGGATGCCGCGTGATTGCTCACTCTACACCAGATATGGGTGCACCTGACTCCCTCTGGATAAGGTGTTGGATTTGCATCGCCTAGGTATCGGGTTCAATTCTAGCGAGAGCGGACACAAAACCTCAGCGCGCGGAGGGAGCTGTCTCTCTATTGGCGGATACTCCGCGCTTGGCTGTGGGGGCAGACAGTTCCCTGTATACGTCATCGCACAAATGGGTGTTCACGAGTGCAATTCTAGCTGGGTTAATGCGATGTTAGACAGTGTACTACACAAGATAGATATGAAAATGGAAAGGCAGCTAGAGTAGATTAATGCTGTGGTTGTTTGTAGCTCCCCAACAGCAAATGACCTCTCTGACCGCTGGGGAGATTAAAGGAGAAAGCTTTGATCCTACAGCCGGTGCTGTAGCCCCCCGTCAATATTACCACAATTAAGTGGGGCCGCGCTTTCTGTGGGGTTGTCACACTCTGTTCGTGGTACATGCAACAGTTCTACCGCAAATTGACCTCACATGGAATACGTCTAAGTGTGGTATCCCCACTCTAGGATTGCGACCAGTTGGGGTGTAGTGGTCATATCCACCAGGGAATGGCTGACCACTACAGATCAGTCACCTTTACTTAGGAAGTTGCAGATGCCATTCAGCGTAGTGTAAAATAATGCTTATAAAACAACCACAAATAAATGAGTACATATTAAAACATAATTTGACAAAATCTGACATAGGAAAATCTAACCGAACTTACCACTAAGGATTCAAAATTTCCCACGGAGGCTGAAAAGGGTCGTTTTTCCCTTGTATAATGAATCCTTTCGAAATTCCGTATTTTGAACCTTGTCAACAGATTTCATGCCCTCGCTCAGGAAAGATGAGCAGGGGCATACAAGCAAGGTGCAGGGCGGAGGGACCTAAATTGTGTCAATAGTAGATAATATACACTATTAATTATCGGCATATACAAAATTCTAAGTGACTTTATACTGCCTGATTTATGTATACAAAGTTACCCCCCCCATCCTTAAATGAGAACTCTACTCGTTGTGGAGTGGGGTGCGTTAATTATATCTGTTACATAACGTGTAGTAGACTCGTCTTCCGCAGGAGTAGTGAAAAAAATACACACTATTTTTTTTTTAATGAGTGAAAAAAAGAATAGTACAATTTCCGTTTACAGCCCCACACTCCATTTTTTCCCAAAGCCATTTATTTGTATGTTCCTAGGTGGAATAGGTGCCCTTCCCCCCCCATCCTGCACTGGAAAACCCCGCACCCTGAATTTTGTTCATGCGACCGCGATACGCTATGACAGTAATCGGCGGGAGTGTTGCTGACCCAACCCACTTATGTCAGTTACTCCCGAGTGGTTGAGTGGTACGCGTAATGGTGGAAAGAGAGGGCGAGAGAGTAAATGATTTTAAAATATAGAGATTGCAAATATAAATCTGTGAGACGCAAACATGAAGAGTTTAGGGTGAGAACAGAGTGGGATTAAGTGTTAATCGTGATTGTAGTGTGTGTGGTGGTTTTTTTAGTAAGGACTGACATGCTGCAATGGGTGAGTATGTATGTGTGACCTCTAGAATTTTGTGGGTGAAGTTGAAATTCGCCAGGGTGAAACGGTTTGTGGTGTAGAGGTGGGATCCTGTAATAATATGTGAAGCGGATGGATGGAATTAAGAATGGGTGTCGCTCGGTTGTTGTACGGGAGATGAATGGACGAATGGGTGGCATAGCCAGAGGTGGTAAACGCCTTGTTTCTGCCCAAGAATTTGCTTAAATACATATGGGATAGACAAAGCATTTGCGCCATCTCTCTCCTTTTATGTATAAGAAGAACAATAGCGGAACAATATAATAATATAAAAACACATGTAATGGTTTTAGTGTATTCACTTTCATTGACACTGTCACACATCAGCAAGGGCTGCGAGCCTAGCGCCTCCCTCAGTCGCCAACAGCTCTCACTGAATCCGCTTCTGATCTCGACGGTGTCTATGGCGCCGAAAGACGCCAGTATACCCTAAGCGCTTTTGGTTTAGGACTAGGAAACTTCTTCGAGAGATAGGTATAGCTCTCGGGCCGGTGGCGCTCCTGATTCTGCCCAGGAAGCCAACCTGGAGGATACTACCTTTGACTATTTGTCACCACGCTTCTGATCCCAAAGCTTCTAAGCGCCGGGCGTATTGCGTTCGACCTTTTTGGAGCACACCTCGTGTCACGCTGGAACCGTGCAAGTGTATACGGATGGCTCCAAATCCCGAGAGAGGGTTGGTTTCCAAGCCGTACCCCCTCTGTTTAAAGTCATCGGGGCTCTGCCAGGCGCTGCGTCTGTCTTCACGGCCGAGCTGATTGCAATACACCGCTCGGTACGGGAGATAAAGTGACGTGCCCGGTTCAGATACCGGATTATGATTTATAGCGACTCATAAAACGCCCTGAGTGCTCTCGGGGCATTGGAATCTCTGCATCCCCTGTTTCGCGATATCCGTGACGCCACGGTTTTGGTGAGCCGGGCGGATATCGAGATTATCTTCTGCTGGGTTTCTGGCCATGTAGGAATTGCGGGGAATGAGGGCGCCAAAGGGTCGGCGAGGACTGGGCGACCAGACCAGTGTTTCGCTCTTTCTCACACTGATTACATGGCAGGAATACGGGCAGCTTGGCAAAGAAGATGGGAGACGGTCGAGTGGAACTTAAAGTTAGTGCCATTGCACCGCGACTGCTCCCATGGACCTACCCCCGAATGCCGCGACGGTTTCAGGTTGCTTTCTGTTGTCTCCAAATTGGACACACTCGCAGCACGCACCTCCATTTGATGGAGCGCTCGCCTGCGCCTTTTTATTATTATCACACAAGATGAGACAGGTAGAACGGGAAGAGTGCAAGCACTATAGATTGCAATTAGCAATCCCCGCACACCTGCAACATCGAAGAGGCAACGATGGTAAGAAGAAAAGGAAGCTGGATAGAAGAACAAACTGGGAAAAGATAGGTAAAGAAAAACCTCAAGGCTTCCAGTCATCTAGGGAGTCAGTTAAATTAAATTGAGTAATAAAATTAAATATTTTTTTTTTAAATGGTATATAGCAACATTCAAACAAAACAAGATATACTGTATATAGAACATTCAAACAAGAAAAAACGTAACAAATAACAAAATAACAGGATAATAGCTCATGATGAACACAATATCTTATTAGCTTTCTTTGTGAAGGCATCTACACTATTCGATACACAAGTCTCTTCGTCCAAGGAATTCTAAAGATGGACAACACTTGGCAGAAAGCAACGCTGAAACTGGCCAGTACAGCATCTGGTAGACTGAAAACAAAGAGGATGCCCGGCCAAAGACTGACGAGTGTTTCTCCTTGCTACAAAGCGATTTGGCAAGGAAATATACTGCGAGTGATGCAGATTGGATTGTATCTTATAGAGCATGCACACATTGCTGATCTTCCGGCGATGTGCAAGGTTCCATTGGACATTACCGCCACAAAGAAAGCTGGCAGTATAAGAGACTCTGTCACTAAGATCCATGTCGTAGAATAGGCTCCCGACGATATACCATATATAACTATTCGTTGAGGGAATTATTCTAATATTTCGAGTGCGTGGTAATCTGATTGACCGAGGTTAGTTCAAAAGGGTGGGGGGGGCCTGGAGAGGCTTATTTATCTTCAATATGCTTAAGAAGTAGAACGGAGCACAAGGATAAATAATATGGCTACCATTAATAAAATAGTTTTATTAATGTTTACATAAACGGGGTCATGGGAATATCTGACTAATCTGAGGATTAAGATTTGGAGAGATTTAAAAAGATAAACAAACAAAAAATAAAGGGAGGAATGGTTCGCTAAACCATTCTCCCGGGAATGTCCCGGTGGCGCCTGGGAAAATACCTTATCTGCCCATAAGTCTAATTCAATCTGGCGAGATCGACGTATGGAGGCGAAACGGGGGAGTGAACCTCCTTGATTAAACATTGGCTATGATGGGAGATAATGCGCTTCTGCTTCCTCTCGCAGGCCGGATGCACGTGGTTAAGCATGGTTAACACGTGATAGAGGCTTAATTAAAGCGGCCTTAGACCGTTCTATCACAATGCAAGTGTGAGGTAGCTGCAGACGACCAGACAGGGGCACAATATTCCAAAGCTGGAAGAATAAAGCTTCGGAAGCATCATTGAAGGTGGCATAGGCCTTTCTTATGATTCCCAATTTCTGCGAAGCAGTAGTCACAAGAGATCTGATGTGACGCTCAAAAGTTAATTTGGAATCAAATTTAACGCCCAAAATGTCCAGTTCGTCCACATCGTTCAATGCTAAACTAGCAACAGGGAGAGGTTCATGTTGAGGAAAAGGGCTACGAGATCTTGAGATACACATACATTTAGATTTAGCGATGTTAAGCTTCATGTTCCATGTATGGCACCATATAGAAATGCATCGAAGATCTTCATTGAGGGAATTAGATGCAATGCTGCGAGAGTGAGGGGAATCAATAGTCGCGAGCAGAGTTACATCGTCTGCATAACCATACGGAATATTTTTTGTGATGCTAAAGAAGTCAGCAGTGTAAATATTGAAGAGCAGAGGTCCGAGAACACTGCCCTGCGGAACGCCCGAGTGGACAGGATGCCAGTTACTGAAGTTGGCATCAACTCAAACCCTATGGGTGTGACCCACCAGGAATTGCTCTAAAATAGATCAAATCCGTCCACCAACAACAATATCTCTTAGCTTCTTCAGCAAACCATTATGATTTACTCTATCAAAGGCAGCTGAGAGATCTCGTTTAACTATGTGGGCCTCATATCCCTGGTCTAGTGCTAACTGGATCTTGTGAGAGATCGTAAGAAGTGCATCCGTTGTACCAAGCTTTTTCCGATAAGCAAATTGATTACAGGGAAGAACACCTGATCTCTCAAGAAAGCGGGAAAGGCCAACTGCAACGAGGTGCTCAAAAACTTTATACAATGCAATAGAATGCGTTTTCCCCCAGACTGCTCGGCCCATTCTTGTTGAATGCCCCATCTGGTTGATCTTCGTGCACGTTACCGGTACCTGGACGAGCGAGGTCGCTACCTCTTGTCCCTTGTATTCGAGACGGGTTCGTACACACAGACTTGTAGACTACGATTTTTTGCCAGCCTCCTCCACTTTATCTGACTGCTGTAGGTCGCATTATTCCTGCGCCGGGGGAAGGCGGACCTACCCCCCGACGCCAGAGCCTGCTTCCTTGTTGCTTTTTTGCTTTTTCATTTTGTTGTTTTTATCGTTGTTATTTGTTATTTGTTTTGAAATATAGTCTAATAGCCACGACCATAGTCCACAAGACGCTTGATTTCCATGGCCAGGTACCGCCAAGGATTCCCATACTAGGTGATAAAACATTAATTCCGTTGCCCTACCCACCCTATTCTATGTGGACTGCTCTCTGGTGCCAATGATTGCCATACTGAAGTTTATATAGATTTTATTATCCGATCGGGGGGCGCCGCCATAGAAAAAGGACTGGTGAAATATATAATTAATAATAATACCCGTAAAAGTTATGGGAAGTGTTTAAGCAAGTTTATTTTAATTCATTTTTTAGCCCTACCATCCTAACTGGGGATGTGGGGGTAGAGCGTATAAATGGTTGCCTCTCTCGACTCGCATCGGCCGCTTTATGCTTGGTGATATTTACCTAGCAATCCAACTGTCGCGTTTTGTCATTGGCCCAAATCGCTTGTTGCCCGCTCCCTTTGGTTGGGCTGTGCTGACTCTGTCTGCCTTGCTTACCCATGATGTTGCCGCTGGTGTCGCCGTTAGATACACATCAAATTAGGGTAGAAAGACGTTCCTCGTCAATAGAGGCAAAAGCGCGTGCGCATACCTTGAGACGGGTGAGGTAGGCGTCCACATTCAAGAGCAGCGGCTAGCCTTCCATCAAAAGAACATCGAATTCTGTTGGTGCCCTGCTCATGTGGGCGTCGGTGGTAATGAGAAAGTAGACAAAGCATCTAAATCAGCCACTAGTAATAAGAGAACTACAAACAAATCCACTTTATATAATGATTACTGCCACCTATACTCTAAAATGCCGAATGAGTGAACAATCCACGGTCGTCAACACATTCGTCAAATTAAGGAGACAGACGTCTGACATTTGGAGAAGATCGAACGGAAAATCTCGACTCTTGCGTATGGGACACACCAAAACCAACCTTACGCACACCTATCGTTTTGATAACTCCCCATCCCCATTCTGCATGACTTGCAACAGCCATTTAACCATCTACCATGTATTATTAAGTTGCAGAAAATACTAGCCATAAAGAAGAAAACGCTTGAAAAACTACATCACACTTAAGGTAATCCCAGCAGATAACAGAAAATATAAACGCCTGATAAATTTTTTAAAAGAAACAAATCTGCTCAGAAAACTTTCAACAGCCCACTAGTCAAATAGGAACACGCGTGCTTAGACCCATATATGGGGTGAAAGAGGGCGCTAAACGCTTAAAAAAAGAGAATGGGACAGAAAGGGAATAGTGAAAATAACTAATTTATTAGTGGGGCTGTGGCTGGAGGGCATATGTCATAACCGCCATCAACGAGGAATCTAAATTAATTATATAATCAATTACGTCATCGGTCCATTCCAATGTTGATTCTACCCCCATAATCCCAACCACTTAAAAAAAAAACGCATAAAGATCAGAATAACAATCGCTGGCAAGCCAGAAGGAATTGAGACCAATATTCGAGGAGGGGAGGTGCAGAAAGATCGTTAATACAATTTTGGTTACCAACCAGCGAGAGCTGGAACCCTCCGTGTCCCAAGGGAGAGCTACGCTTTACACGTCAGAGATCGTCTCCCTTCCCCCCCAATTTAATGGAGCGTCCCTTTGCACCCTACTGCAACAACTGAGTTGTCCCCTATACTGTTCAGCACTTTCTCGTCGAATGTCCCAGTCTGGGTGGTCTTCCCGCACGTTACTTGTCCCAGTACCTGGAAGAGCGGGGTCGTTACCGCTTGTCTCTTGTACTCGGGACGGGTTCGTCCGCACAGACTTCTTGGAGGATGCTGGCCTCCTCCATTTCATTTGACTCTCTTTGGTGTTGGTAGCCTAGTTAGTGTATTTGACTGGAAAATAATTACGTTGATTTATGCCCTCGGTTGCAGTCGCCAGATAGGCGCTATTTAATTAAATATAAAATCCACACCAGGGCGGGGGGGGGGTAGAGAGAACCTCTCTATCGAGCTCCGTAGACGGAAGAGTAATGTGATGTGCACGCGGAGGGGTTAGAGAAGGAAGGAGACAGCACTGGTTTGATTGGATGTGTTTACGCATGTATGACTCGGCGCACCGCCATTAACGATTAGCTTCCTGATTTCGGGTTTTTTCTGCTCCCGCCGGGGATCGAATCCGGTACGTAAGCGTGTTTATCCAACGTCTTATCCAACAGGATAGCGAAAGATACAGGAATCTTAATAGCACGCAAGGGTGGGTGCAGTAGGGAGAAGTAAAGCCAGGTGATGCACTTGGAACCTGGAGAGAGAACGCGCCCTCCCGACCCCAGTCTATCCACTGTAAACGGGTGTCGAGTGTAGCATGGACCAGCATGTTTACATCTGGGGAATTGCGTTCCTTCCAGGCCCCAATGCTCGTAGAGGATTTAGAGCTATTATTGTCTTCCACACATTTTCACTTCCTCTACAACTTTCTATGGGAGATGCTCTCGTTTGATTTCGATTTAAAATTGAAAAAAAGGAATTTGTGGTTCAAACGCAAACCCGTTTCGATGGAACAATTGGGTGTCGCTGGCCAAGAACGTTTTTTTGCGGCGGCGGTGTGGCTACTTATCTCGGCTGTCCTCTAATTAATTGTCCCTCACCAGTCGTCATCCGCGTCTCGTTTCCTTCACACTCTGGAGCGCAACAGCCTCACTGGCCACGCCCTCGGAAAGCAGGCACCCCTCCGCCACGTTCCGAGTTCAGAGGAAGGAAGTTGGTTCGCTAACCTCGCTGCTCTTATTTCCCCTATAATTGCCGCTCTAAGGGGTTCGGTTACCTTAACTACTTTGTATCAAGAGCTTGCTTCCTCCTTGTTATGATTTTCCCTTATTATTGTTGTTGTTATTGTTTTTCATTCTTATTTTAAAGTAGCCTAGTGCTAGGCTGTCGTGAGTGCGGCGACTTGTGCCCAAGTGGGTAGTCGCCAGATAGGCTCTTACCCCCCTCCCCCCTGTTATTTAATGGTTGTGAGGTTTGTGGTATCAATCTAGGTCGTCCTCGACCTTCCTCATCATTCCTGACTTTTTTTAGCCACTTTTTCATTGGCCTGCCCTCCTCAGTACCCCCAAACTAGCCTGTAAAGTCACCTGCCTTCATTGCAGAGGCTGGACGAGGTTCTGGAGAGATGCGCGGTCTCTCTTCCACCCGCCCAACTTATTAATTTAGTCTATGACTACGCGGCCAATGCGCCATCTTACTTAGCCCCTTTTAAAAACCTGTCGGAGATGCCCACGTTACTTTTTTATCTTTATAGTTTAAAATAATAATGATCCCATGAGGTTATCTGCCCTCGTTGGATTATACTTTTTTTCTGGGAATATATAATCTCCACGTCTCCAGCAATCTTCCAATTTCGCGGGTGCGAGATTTGTAATTGTTGGCAGATGGAAAATACTCGGGCGTATGCCTTGACGCCATCCTGCACCTGACAGCTTTATTTATCCTCTCCCTCCCTCTACTCCCTGCATACCCCGCCCTCTCCCTGCTTCCCCCACCCCTACCCCACCACGAGTCTTCGTTTTAGGAACGCGTACCCCCTCGACTAATATCTTTGCTCGAAGATGCTCTGAGATGGTGGAATTAAGGTGAATAAAAGTGTGTAGAAAATCCAACGCTAAATTAACCTACAGAGGATTCCACTTAAGGTGGTCGGGACCGAGAAGTAGGCGACCCTTCTGACTGCCCAATTACCTCTGTGAACGAATTGAGTGCGATGGAAGTTAGCCGTCATAAATATATCCATAATTACTTGGCGGCGTCTGTGAATGTCTACTATGATTGTAGTTTTTGTGACGAATATAATTCAACTAAAATCCATTTTGTTTTTTCCTTGAAAAATACGAATATATCCATTAATACCTAATGTTTAATAAGCCTTTAATGGGCATCGAGGTTTGCGGACTACGACCCAGCAGATTAGAAAACAACTATGGCCGGAGTTGATTCACAGTGTCCCTTGTCGCTGGATGGTAGTTCCAGCCTCCCGTGGTTCGGATTCCACCTTAAACCATCACGTGTGATTTCGTTCGTCAAAACTGTTATAAAAGAACCTACATTTGTGCCATCACAAAAAATCCTATCCATATTGTATGGTAATGTTCTCTCATTCTACCGATGTCAGTTAAAACTGTTAATGTCACATGGTTTGGAAAAATCGTTGAACTTGTTCTGAATTTTTCGAAAACTACGCGAATCAAGCATGTTGGTCCTCGGTCTAATGACTGGAGGGGTCGGTTACAATTTTGATTCTCAAAGTTTCGACCTGGTATTAAAAGTCTAAATAAAGGTCAAGGAGTTTGTTGAGGACAAGGATTGAGACGAATCCTCGGACAACAACAGTACCCAAGTTTACAGACAACCGAGGAGTACACAGATTAAGCGTTGTTTTTCGCGAATTTAAAGCGCAATTACAACGAGGCCGTATCGCACAGAAAGTAGTAAAGATGGAAGAAGTAGAAATGTGTGGAAGATAGATAGCTGCAGATCTACTTCGAGGCATTTGGGCCAGGAAGGGATATATAATCTTCGACATATCACCTTTCATCCAATTACGGGTCCGTAAAAGAATAGATAAGAAAAAAATTATGGTGAAGGTGGGGGGGGGGGTAGAAATAGAAAAGGGTGGGGAAAACGCAGATTTTAAAAACCGACCACCTTACCAGAGCCAAGGGGTAGGGGTGAACCAGCTTCCTTACCATCCACTTTCAAGGATGAATGGACGAAAGCCGGTCGGCGACCATCCTGCGAAATCAGCCGCCAGACAAGAAAATAGGTGAGCTTGTAAAGAAAGCGGCGGAAAAGGGATAAAATGGAAATGTCTATAATATATAAAGCCCAGATAGTCTCTAGTACGAGACCCGGGGCCATTGGACCCGGAAGGGCATGCCGTTCGTCCAGCATTGACAGCACGTAATAAATAATTTTGTAGGGCTTTTAATCACCGATCTGCCTCCGTTTTGAGGCCTTTTATTTACTGATTAACGTGAGATCCGAACCACGGGTATCTACAGGGTATGACAGCCGCCGTTAAGGTAGCCCGAATCGTGACTACATCTGGCGGCTGTTCACCCGATTTAGCTTAACTTCTACTCAGCTAGGCCGTAGACCCATAGAGTGTATGGGTGAGAGAGAAGTTGATTGGGGTCTTGGCAGCTGATGGATGGTCTAATTTGTGGGGTCCTCTCTCTCCAAGAAGCAGTAATCAAGTCAGTCACGAATTCCAAACCCACCTTCGAACTTTGGACCACCCTGTGTTTGCTCCATTGCAGTCGATGTTTTCACGCTACCCCGAAAGAATATAGGGGTTTCAACGCCCCTTTTCACCTGTAGTCTGGTCTAATCAGGCGTGGAAAATAACCATAACTGGATGTGACTGCGACTTTGCGACTCTGTTTTTGCCCCCCCACCCCCACCCCCAGTGCGACTTGCGACTGCGACTTTTTTTCCCCGGTGCGAATCTGATAAATTACAAAGTAAACTTTAGCGCGATAACAGAAAAATGCTTTTATAAGGCACAAAAACACATATTTATTAATTTTTTTAATTAAAACACAGCCTAAACTAATATCTACAGGTCACCATCCTCCTCCTCCTCCAGGAGGTCCATTTTTCCTTTGAGAAAAACAAGCTCCTCAAAGTTGACCTCATCCAGGGAGGATCTTTTGGCCCTGAGGACGCCTCCGGCTGCGCTGAATAGCCTGCCTCTCCACAGCTGCAGAGCTGGGAAGGGTGGTATTGTACTTAATGAATAATTCCACCCACACCTCTGTGCTGGTAGGGGAAGAAGGACCAGGCCAGCTTGCCTTTAGAGGGCACCCACTCCTCCATGGACTTCCTCAGGACCTCTCTCACATCCTGCTGCTGGTTGGCCGGGCCTCTAGCAAACAACTTGTTGAAGATGGGGCGTCCAGGTCCTGGGGTTCCTGTACTTCTGGCTGGCCAGACTGACGCTGCTGTTGCTTTCCCTTCCTGGGCTTGATGACGACCCTTAGCTCCTTGGTGATCGTGTCCCTGATCTCCACCTTGTCAGGGGCAATGCTTTCCAGGGCCTGGGGGTGAGGTTGGGGTGGACGGCTGTGGCCAAACCTCTTTTCATGGCCCCTGAGGAGGGCCTGGCACACACCAAGTCGCCATTCTGGCTCTGCTCCTCTAGGCTGGGGAGGAGGGTGCCCATGTAGGTTTTTTTCTCCCCCTGAAGCATGTCAAGGCACTGCGCCACAGGCTGCATGCATCACTTGCTTATACTCTTCGAAGACCTGAAAAATAAACATTAATATATTTTTTTAGTTAACTAAGCTTATATAATTAAACTTAGAACAATTTCATTTCTAAGTAAAAATATTAAAATAGCGATCGCTATTAGCGCGCTACTTTATGCTTACCTGGATGTCCACCTCTGTGATGGGAGAACCCCCCCTTGGGCTGGTTGATCAGGATGGTGTTGATGGCATCCAGCTGGTCACCAACACTCAGGACCTCCAGCAGGACCACCACACAATCATAGAGGCAGTTCCATCTGTAGAAATAAAACATTTTATTCAAATAAACTATCAGAAACTTACAAAATCCAATTTTATATAATCGCCAACAATTTCTTATGTTAAATTTAAATTTTATAATAGTACCACCTAGTCACCACTGGTGGCCTCCTTGATCTGGTTGGCCGCCACTGGGGACCTGTTCTGGAGGTTCCACAGGGCCTGGGTCTTGGCTGTGGTCCTCCTCCACTCTGATCCCCCCTTGCTCCAGCCCTGGACATCCCTAACATGTGTTGTCGCCAACATATTGACTGTGTGGGCGCTGAAACAATAAGATATTTAAATATTCAATAAATTCAAAGATTAGTTAAATGACTTCAATCTTTATTTCTTAATATATTAACGCCAGATGCCGCTAGTGTTAGTTACTAAACAATCGAGATTTTCTAAGTTCATAGGGTGGCCTAATGAACGTAAGATGGTCTAATTTTTACTTATATTATTTAATTTTAGGCATGTTAAAGATAGAATGCTGTTAGATTTTAATTACTTCTTACACTTCACAGTAATTTTTTCGTCTTAGCCACAAGAAAAGTATAAGCACATATTAAAATACGAGAAAATGAGATTAATTCCACGTTGAACGCCACAAGGCATAGCACATTCCCGAACGTTTTTAACTGACAAGACAGGTTTAAAACTTGGTTCACTAATTTAGAATAAAATTCAGTGACAAACTTTTGGGGGTTACGTTTAGGTAGTTTCATGTAACGTCAGTCTCATATAATGTGAAGAATTTAATTTATCGTAAAAGGAAAGTTAAATATGTGATAAAAAATAAAGTTAGCTGTTACCAACTCAAAACAGCCGCGCAATTTCTTTCAAAAAAGTCGTCTTTGTTCCTGTTCAAAGTCGCGGAAAAGTGGCGGGGTGACTTTGCTTAGTCCGACTTTTTCAAAACGTTTGCGACTTCAAAATTCATATTGCGGTAAAGTTGCAACTCGTTGCAGCAACGCCCAGCTCTGAAAATAACGGAGACGAATATAGAAAAGAATGGGAAAAAAGGTGAATAAAGAGAAAAATGGGAAAATGTGCATGGAAGAAATGTAGTAGCAAACCACATTAATCTTAAATGCTGATGCCAGGAATGCGTTTAAAATATTTCCCCAGATCCAGCTAGGGGATTTCAGGTGCCCTCGTTTGAATTCGATTTATTTTTTCTGTCTGTTCCTGACCTCAAATTCCCTGCAGACTGGCTGTGTCCTTCGACGAATTATCCCTGTCCGGAACCTTAGAATACATGTCTTCTGACCCCTTCGCTTCCGTGCCAACACACAGAGGGACGAACGCACTGGGTTCCTATTAATTGTAAGAGGACCTTTATATTGCCATTGCATGATAGCTGGATTGGTTCCATATAGTAATTGAACGGTACTTGACCATTGGCCAGACAAATGTCTGGTTTTGTGGCACTTCTTGCTCTGTCGAGGGTGGGAAATCGGGGCCGATGCGTTGAACGATGTGTCTGTCTACCAAGGTGTCAAGGCTCATTCCGATCCCCTTGGTTATTCTGTAAGCCGGATTAGGATTGTTTGGTCCTTCTGCCAAATAGGCCAGTGAGAAACTGCATGAATAAAGTCTTTGCTTGACAGTTTGTATCCGTTGGCTATAACCATCTTCTCTAAGTCTAGCTCGACTTCATCGTCAAATAGGACTCTCCCAAGTTCCTAAGGTGTTTGTATTTGATCACTTTCTTTATCGCAATAGCGGTATGGTCGTACCGCTATGCAAGTAATTTGTGAATAAAGATGTTTCCGTAAAGAGTTATTTTTATAGTCAAGCCATTTGTGTTCAGTTGCATTATCTTGAGGACGCTTCTTTGCATGATGGTGTGTTAACTACCGGTTTCCATTCTTCTTGTGACCAGGCTTTTCATTCTTTTGGCGTTTTTGGACTTGCTCTCTGTCACCTTCGCTTGCGTGCAAGGTTCTTCTCGAGTCTTGGCGAAGAGGTTTCTTTCGAGATTATTTCTATTAATCTTTCTTTTTTCGATTAATAATTCCTTCAATATGTGGGAGTATTCGGGATTCTCTGTCATCGTTACAGCTGGAAGGCCATTTTCTTTAAGCAGGTCTTTGGGGAACCTCTGATAGCAGCCGCATTGTATAGCGTTTGTTACTTTCATGTGAATAATTATGCACGTGAGGGTAGGCGCATTTAAATCACCTGTGATATTTAACGGAGATACATTTTATGGTTGTTCTTGCCGCGCTTGCATAGCTGACCTGGTAGAATCAACTACCACTGTCTGGGGTGCCACTCTCTCACGGGCTTGGATATCAAAGTTGCCTCTAGTATACACAAGACGGTTACGTGTTCCTCCATGGTCCTGGATGGGTCCTCACGAGCGGGTTTTGATTCCCGTTCCCCAAGGTTGCGACCCAGTCTCATTCCGGAAAAGTTTCTGACCCTGATTTGCGTTGTGGGCTAAGAGGTGGAGAATTCTCTCTGAGCTTTCGCTGTATATTGATTTCGGGCTTCATCTCCTTGAGTAAATGCTTCGGGATCATTAAGCATCGGATATCTGAATTTCTTCGGAGAATAGAGGTGTTTTAGACAAGTATTTCTGTTTATTTATCCTCAACTACACCAGATATTATCTTAACAAACCCGAACTTCGTCTTTAATCACTACACAAAAACTAGTTCCGGAACCTCGTAAACCATATGGATTTTCGGGTTTTTTCTGCTCCCGAATCTGGTACGTAAGCGTGTTTATCCAACGTCTTATCCAACAGGATAGCGAAAGATACAGGAATCTTAATAGCACGCAAGGGTGGGTGCAGTAGGGAGAAGTAAAGCCAGGTGATACACTTGAAACCTGGAGAGAGAACGCGCCCTCCCGACCCCAGTCTATCCACTGTAAACGGGTGTCGAGTGTAACATGGACCAGCATGTTTACATCTGGGGAATTGTGTTCCTTCCAGGCCCCAATGCTCGTAGAGGATTTAGAGCTATTATTGTCTTCCACACATTTTCACTTCCTCTACAACTTCCTCTACAGTCTTTTCAATTGGCTCCAAAATTTCTCGGGGTCCCTTTCTGCATCAACTTTAGCTATGATGTTATTCCACTTTTCTCCCAATTTCTCCCTGATAAGTTGCTTGGTTTCAATTCTTGTATCTCTGAGCTCTCTGTAATGATGTGCAGTGTTACCATAAGTATTTATCTGGTTGATTAGGGCTTTAATTTGGTGCATTTTGTTTAATATATTATTTGCTTCCCAGCTTGGAGCTGGTAGTACTTTGAATTCTGTCCAGGGAACAACTAAGCGATCGGCTTCCACGAGCTTTGTTATTATGTGATTCAGCTGTCTTCCGATATATTCAGGTGTGGCTCCTGTATGTTCGTGAGATACTCCTTGTATGCGGCCCAGTTTGCTTTGGCCAGACATTTCCGTCTTGGTATTTTTACCTTTATTGGAGATGTTGAGACGGTTGTTATCGTGCTAACATAATCGGACGGGATATATGGACCTGGAGTTGTCACTTGATTGAGAGATAAGTTGGGGTTCGTCAATAGTATATCAGGTGTAGTCGAAGACCTTCCTGGGTAAAATGTAGCAAAATAGGGGCCTTCTCTTTGTACGATATCCCTGCTAATTAATAGGCTTAGCGAAGTCCCAGCGCCGTTGAACGCGGTGGTGTATCCAGCTTCTCTACATCGTGTGTTTAGATATATTAAAATGGTTGATGCCTTTCTTCTAAACAGTCAGATAGAGTTAGGGTTCGGTAAATATGGGCGTCTTGGTGGCTGGTATCCCACTGCCACAATTATATCATCGTAGGTTATTTTATTTCTTAATGGCTAAGTAGGATTCCACCAGATCTTGGATTTCTTTGAAATCTGATGCCTTCCCTAATCACAATGGCAACTCCGTCATATCTTTCCTTGAATGGCTTGTCATTAGCACCACATAGTTATAGATCTTTATATGTTCACTCTCCGTCCAAACCATGCTCAGATATTAGTACGATGTCTGGGGATACTGATCTAATAATCTCGTATATACCGCCTTTGTTCCTCCATCCATTAACGTTGAGAGAGAATATTTTCTGTTTTTTAATGTATCTGACGTCGGTCTCCATGTTTAGTTCTTATTAAGTTGTTTACTTTTTCTCCTTTTTCTTTTGCTAGAGATCTCACCCTTCCCGATCTTTTATTTTTGAATTGATCTTGACTTAGGTTGTGGCATGATTCTGGGCAAATCTCAACTAGCCCTTATCTAATTGCCTGGAGTAATTCCTATTCCTTCATATCAGCGTCAAAATCCCATTTATTTTTCCCTTTGATTATCCCGTCGTTGATATAATCCGTTTTAGATAATTTCGAAATTGGTGCTGATGGAGATCCTTATATCTTCATACATAGTTCTTTGGTTGTGAAGCTTGGTGTATGTGACGTTGACGGTTTCACTGATACGGTCTCGCTGCTTGCTGGTTGTGACTTCCATTTGTGACTCCGTTTGTTCTGCCGTTTTTAGTTTGTTTAATATTGGTTCTCGAGAGGTGGATCGCTTCCTTGGTACGGCTTCAGACATTTTCTTAATCTGCGCCTAGAACAACTCGCCAGAGGGCGGGTTTTCCGGGAATAACATCGGTTTAAGGCCGTTGTAGACTAGCATTTTGTTGAGTTCGGTTGCGTAGCTGCCTGTTAATAACGTTAGCGAAGTGAGCATGGAGAATGCACATTATTAAATCTGGTCTCATGTTCTTGTCAATTGGAACAATCGTCTTCTCCTGATCAGATTTTCTCGCCGCCTGCGTATACGTGGTATTGGCCCTTTTGTTTCTCTCCTCAATCATGTGCTTTTTCTTGTCAGTAATCAGTGTCTTTTTTACTGGGCAGGCCATTGATAATTTTCGGTGCTGATTGCCGCAATTAAGACATTTTTTATTAGGGTTACTGCACCCCCTCCATGTGTGACCAGAATCAGCACACTCTTAGCAAACTTTGCCCTCAAGTTTACATTCTTTGGTGGAAGGTTTCTCAAGAGCATAATATGAGAAACAGATTTGCAGTGGAACGAATACCTCACGTTCGATACAACAAGCAGTCACTTTAGTGTTAAACATAACCAATCTTTTTTCATTTGCTTTCGCAGCCATTTCTGTGGTCTGGAAGGTCACTTTAAAGACGTGTATATATTATTAACTTTCGCGGTTTTTTAATTTATGTGTCTCGTCTATTTTTGCCCATTCCTAATTGAATTCGATTTCGTTTTTGATTTCCTCCGCTGAGTGTAATCCAACGTAGGGATTAATTCGTCGACATATGATCGATCTCTTAGAAGCAACATGCGGTGGTATTTTCGGGATAAGACCAATTTTCTCCAGGATTTTTCGCTCAATATGTTGTCCATATCTTGATTGATGTTGCAAAATGCCAGGTAGCCATATGCTTATTCCTTCAGCTTACAGAGCGCAATTCCCAATTTCGAGTAGACCATTTCAAAGACCTCACTCGTTGGTTTTTGGCAATGCTACTTTACCCGGAGCAGGACACGTTTGTCGGTGCTGGGGTCGTCCATGACGGCCCTTATCCCAGGGGCGTGTTCTTAGATCTTCCTTGGTTCACCCTTATCTGCCCTACCAAAATAATTTGTCTGTCAGAGTCTTCCTTCCTGCCCTGACCACTCCGCCCCAGAGCGGGGCCCCTGTGAGGCTTCCTTCCGGGGTTCGGACACGCACAGAGACAGGAGGAACTAAAGACCTTCCACCGGCAGAAAGGTTATTTGAACTAGGGATGTGCTGCTGTGACAATAGAAGTTTTCTGATCGAGTTCTACGTCTTCGATTCCTCTCTTGGGCTCACGCGCGCGCGCGATTAACGATCCGTGAAGATAGTCCAGTCGATAGTAGCTGGATCCAAGCGTAGATGAGGAATTCCGGGTCTCCTCTTCACCTACTATTCGTAGCGTTGAAAACAGAAGACAATTGTAGTAGGACTTATTTGTAGCTTTTCCTCCTTTACCAATGCAGGTCAAGTCGTTCCAGCGAAATCAGTCCGGAAACAACACTGGCGCTCATTACCGAAAATATTGCGGTCGAATTGGCAAGAAGCAACGTAGTGGATTTGACACCCCGCGATGTTTGTTGCCAAAACCTTCGACAAGGTATGGGTTCCAGGGTTAAAAATAAAACTAACAGAACTACAACTGAAGAACAACCTTACTCGAATCCTCTGCAACTATTTATAAGAAGAGAGAAAAAACAAAATCACCATTATCTAGTACACCGCTCAATCGTTCACCATAGAGGCTGCGATTCCCCAAGGAGAGTGCCTTAGCCCTATTATTATCTACGCCGTGTACAAGAGAGACCTTCCACAAAGAACTGAAGACTACGAGATGTATGCCCAACTAGCAGACATTTCTTGTGTTGTCTCAGGCAAATACAAAATCCTAGACACATAGTGCAATGAACGAACGGCACGTGAAATATAAATCGACAATGACTTCGTAAAAAGGAATAAGATCAAAACAAACAACAAACTTAAAATTATCCCATTAAACAGAAGAAAGACAACCTATAACTACCGACAATGTTGAGTACCAGTACGGCACAGAGGGAAAAAGTCCTCGGCTTTAAAATAACTAAGATTGCATACAATGCGACCAATCTTAACCTACCTGATAATTCAGGCCCATATCTTATCCAACACCAACACGACCAAAATGCAGAGTACTTACCAACCGACTCCATTTATAATTATTAATGCACCAAGATCTGAAAGAATTTCGTCCCGAGAACTTCATATAAGAACCAACCGATAAACAAACTAGTACAAGAACCTACCTCTGAAATATGAAGCAAAATAGAAGAAAATTCCCGAACGAAATCCTAAATAATATAATACCGATCCAGGAATAAGACAGAATGTTGAATTACACACAAAAATTTAAAAGAAGAAGAATGAAAATTCAAGAAAAAACATAACTGATCTACAGCCAAATCTGACAGTAAAATAAAATGAAGCAAGCTTAAAAAATAAAAGCAAAGGATAAGAATATAAAGGAAAATAAATGGAATACTCGGATATTCTAATAAAGCTCGAATGGACACAATGAGAACAAAGGCTTGAATGCTGAAAAGTAAAAATAAAATGAAACATCAAATGCAACATAAAAATGAAAGCTAATAATACGAACGATAGCATTTGCTAGGGAACCCGACACAATTTCTTATCATCCTCATCCCTCATTTATCTTAACCTATCTATCTTTTACACAAATATTTCTAACTATTCTTCGTTCTTCATGCGTCTGTTACCACTTAAATCATCCCAATCCCATAACGTCATTCCTGCGTCGCTCTACGGAACATTCACGCTGATGCCTGCTGCACCTCTGGTAAACGTTGCAAGGAAACTGGAAAGGATAACGTTCAATCTGCTTCTACCAACTAAAAGACTTCCCTCTGAAGATGCCTTAGGAAAGGCGAAAGCTCACGGATAAATTAAAGTATACAATTATTAAAATGGATTTATTTACCTGAATTAATTTTCCAGTTCCCTCCCTTAATTAAGAATTGCGTTCGCAAAATCGAGAAGAATAAAATTAGACTAGTCAGAAGAGCCAAGTTCAACCTGATCTTTAACCGAACACTCTTACAAGAAAAGCTGCTTTCTTCGTGTACTTATATATATAAGTACAAATTAAAGAACCGAAGTCAAGCAGCCGAAGACCTGAATTACTTTGGAAATGAATAGGAAAGCTTAGCGACATCTCCAGAAGCGACATGCTTAAAACACAAACTAACTAATCAATGCATCTTATCACACGTGACTTAGTGAATTAAAATTTTGGCACTAATGACTAAACAAAACACAGCACCCAGAAACTGAGGTAAGCCCAGGGAGAAACTAAGATAAGAATAACCCGCAGGGGAGATTATAAGGAGTACAAAAATACGGTTGATGGATATAGCGAAATGACTAAAAGTTCTGAAGTGAAAATGGGCAGAACGCATCGTCGCAAGTAAGGATAAAAGATAGACGAATGAGGTTGTCAACTGAGGGACCTTAATAAATAAGGAGACTGAGAGATGACTTCGTACAAGATGTGGAGATGATATTTGCTCACTAGCAGGAATAACGTAGATAGCGATGATCAGTGTAAATTTGGGGGAATTTTTTCCCCAACCGTAGAATTAGGCAGATAAATATATGAGTACCAACCAGGCAATGGCTTCGCTACTCCCCTGAGCTTGCGCTTCGCTATTAAGATTAAAATTTAAAATCTAAAAAAAAAGCAGTCATGGTTAATTTTTTATTCAAAATTCACAAAATTTCGATATCTATATTTATTCCTGAACTTCACCATTTTTTTTATATTATAAGAGAATTATTAGAAATAACTTTGATAAAAAACATAAGTCTTGACCAAACTAAGATGAAATTATTATTCAAATACTCAAAAATATCCCTTCTTAAATTATTGAGTTAGTGATGATGATAATCTCAAGGCATCTCTCAATGCCTTGGTTGAGGAAAGTCGTCCCTGACACCAAGACACGATGAAAAGGGTTTGAGAGATTGAATAATTGGCAATGAATTGCGATGCTCGTAAAATATGTGAACAGGGAACGTGTATAAAACTATGTAATGAGGAAGAACCTACTAACAGTGTGCAAAGAACCACTGCCTTCCACGAAGTACTTTGTATGCAAGAGTATCAGCGGGCAATGATACAAAAATGACTTTCCCCCCTCTCTCTTGGACACCGAGGTGGTTCTCTGGGCTCCTTTGTGTGTTCCCAGAAGCCTTCAATTAATATATTCGTATTGCGATACCTTTTATGTGTTCCTGTATGTCTTTATACTTACATTTCTGGCTCAATGTGCACCTCTTACTACCTTCGGTGCGCCGCCTCCATTTTATTTGACTCCTTTTTGGTGTTGGTTGCATTCTCCTGCGCCGGTGATAGGCGGTCATCTCCCTGACCACGTAGCGTTTTTTTCTTCTTGCTTTTTTGTTTGTTTTGTTTTTTCCTAATTTTAAAATGGACCGTAAGGTCCATTCAAAATAGGAGCAGATATGTTTCTCCTTCAGCTAGTTAAAGCTAGACACCGCGGGGGGAGTCCAGCTGATAGGATCGGGTCCCGTTTTCTTTAACATATCATTAAGGGGTTACGCTATAGTGGCGAAATTGGAAACGAAGCGCCTATAAAATGGAGCAGAACCCAGAAATGACCGCAGCTGCTTCTTCGAAGGGACTGTACGTGTTGGTCCCATGTACGGTTGGCAACGTACACATCAAAATTTAAGGTTACACTGACTAGGCCGTCTACAATTCGATGCATCATTCGATTGTAGTTACCGCATACACTTACCAAACCAAAGGGAAGACGAGTAAATTGCATTAATCTTTTCTCTGTAGCAAAAGCTGTAAAGCGCTTAGAACATTCGGAGAGCGGAATCTAATGGTAGGCCTTACAAAGATCAATTTCAGAGATGAATTTTGCATCTTCGAAAAGATGTAAGTTTTGATCAATCAAAGGTATGGGTTCGACGTCGAACTGGGTGACTGAATTTAATTTGCGAAAATCGACGCATATCCTAAATGATTGATCGGCCTTTCTGACCATCACAATCGGAGCACAAAAGTCAGATGAGGAAGGCTCGGTGATCCCCAACCTGAGCAAATTTTCTACTTCGGCGTTAAACGCGGGGCGTAAATGAACGGGAATAGGCTAAGGCTTAGTTCTTACTGGTTCTTGTGTTTTTGAAATAATCTCATGAGTGAATTAGGTTGAACAACCTGGAGTTTCGGAGACTACGTTCGAGAATTCACTTAGGAAGAGGAAGCTCGCCAATTGAGCCATCTCGAAGGGTCGGAGATGGGGGGTTAAAATCGAGCTCGGGGGTTGAGTCCGATTGGGGGGAAGGGAGAGACGGCAAAAGGTATAGGTCGTCTGCTCCCACGCAGACCGTTTGAACGAGGTAAAGCAGTTCGACCAGGTAAGTTACCTCTAAGACGAGTTCTTCGTCTAAAGCGGCCACATTATTAACGCACGCGCGTCGGTGGTACCTTTATAACAGGTTGACGTGGTATACTTTATTACCCGAGGGAGTCTGAATTAATTAGTCGACCGGGCCTCGGGGTTCTACTACTGAAAAAGGTCCTTTCCACTGAGATAGGAGCTTATTAGACTCAGAGGGCAACAGAAGTCGTACTTCGTCTCCTGCTTTGGATTTGATGTCAAAATACGTTCTGTATTTTTCCAAATTCACCTCAGAATTCTTGAAGGCGAGATCTTCAAAATTGTTTAGGCGAGTACGCAAATCCAACACATAAGCTTAGGAGGACTTAATCTCCTCGTCAAGCTTGAGGTTTGACCATAATTCTTTTAGGGTGTTCATCGTCCCGCGGACGTTTCGTCCGTACAATAGCTTGAACGCGGCAAATCCGAGCGTTCGATGTGGAATTTCTCGACACGCAAATAAAGCCACAGGGAGGTGGCGGTGCCATTCTCGCGGTTGGGCGTGGCACAATTTCTTAAGAACTGATTTGAGAGTCCCGTTACATTTCTCGCACATCCCATTTGAGGCAGGGTGATAAGGGGTTGAGAAAAGGGGTTTAACCAGCAGCAGCTTTTCTATATACTCCATCAATTCTGAAGTGAATTGACGGCCTCTGTCCGATAGGATCTCCTTCGGGATTTCTACTCGGGAAAAAATAGAAATCAATGCCTCTGCACACGAAATACTATCAATGTTCTTCAAAGGGACCGCATCCGGGAAACGAGTGGCACAATCTACGAGGGTCAAAATATAGGAATTTCCCTCAAATCGATCGCGACCCTGTAGAAGGGTTCAGACACGATTGAGGTCTTCTGAAGGGGAGCAGGGGCAACACGACCTTTGGCAGTAACCTTTTGACAGATGTCACAGGACTTTCAAAAGTCGGATATTTCTTTGGCAGCGCTTAGCCAAAAGAAATATTTTAAGACCTGCTGGGCAGTCTTATGACTGAAATGCCCATCCATTATTCTGTCGTGAGCCATCTGCAGAACTTGACGTACATACATCCTGGGTACACACAGGGTAGTGACCGGGGCGTTATCTGGTCCTATAAAAGATCGATGTAGCAACGAATCCTTTTCTATGTAGTCGATTCTTCTATTTACTCGAAAGGTTTTGGGCTCCTTTTTTCTAGCCTTCTCCCACACGGGTTGCAAAGAAAGGCAATTCTTTTGAGCTTCTGCAAACTGAACATTGTTGGATAACGACGTCCGGGGTTGACGAGGATGTTAAAGGTATCGGGTTAACGGCATCTTTTGCAGCTTGGGCCCAGGTGATCACTGGTTACTCGCACCACTGATGTCAGCATGCTTGCCAAAGGCATGAGAGGACATCATTAACTAGCTTGATTGGCAGAGAGACGAAGGTGACCCGTTTCTCGGAAGGGAGCCTTCTGGCAAATGCGTCGGATCCCTCCGAGGTGGCCATGATTAGTGCCCTTTGGATACTTAATGGCTCGCCAGTGAGTGTGACGCCGCACTCTACCATGAACTGTGTGAAAGGCGTGGTTTATGCGAGGGAACTCATAGACTACTCCATAGATGGCATTACCTTATAGCTGGCCGATCAAGATGCGGTCAATATTGAATAAGTGATGATAAAAAACAGGGAGGGGCCTCGAGACCCACCCTTACACTCTTCGTCACGTTCGACTGTGACAGGCTCCTTGACCCGGAGTTGTCGGTTGGTATCGCTACCGCGTAAAGGCATTCATACCAATGCCGTGGATATGCTACTGCTGCGACCGCTTCTGCCATTTGAATCGCTCCTATAGAATTGCTAAGTCTGGTTTACCCGAAGTCTGTGTAAGTTGCTCTAAGGCCGTCCACGATAAGTCCCTATCACTTAAGGCCAAGTGTATCAATGGACTACTCCATAGATGACACCTTAGAGCTGGCCGACCAAGGAGCGGTCAAAGTCGAATAAGTGATGAAAAAAACAGGGAGGGGCCTCGAGACCCACCCCTACACTCTTCGTCACGTTCGACTGTGACATGCTCCTTGACTCGGAGTTGTCGGTTGGTATCGCTACCGCGTAAAGGCATTCGTACCAATGCCGTGGATATGCTACTGCTGCGACCGCTTCTGCCATTTGAATCGCTCCTCTAGAATTGCTAAGTCTGGTTTACTCGAAGTCTGTGTAAGTTGCTCTAAGGCCGTCCACGATAAGTCCCTATCACTTAAGGCTAAGTGTGTCAATTGCGGAGAGCCACCCCCTGCTTATTTGAAGCAATGTGGTGCGTATTTCCTAGAGAACGAAATCTTAGACGTTCAGGCTACGGATCGTCTCTCATTTCGCGAGGGTGGAGATTGGTGTCCTAAATGTGGATGAGTTTACGCATCATTGCTCGACAACCACTTCCTTTACGTGTCTTGATCCATCGCTGTGGTCTCCAGATGCACAGCTTGATTTCAGGTGGGAGGTAGTCGATGATCTCCATGGTTGTGATCACTTTCACATTATTTTCTGGACCGCTGTTGCCTGAAATACCCTCACCCCCTGGTGGTGCTTGGTTTGGCGCGGGCGCGGCTGTCGGCATTTTAGGAAATGATTTATTTAACTGTCCCATTTAAGTAGTTTAGACCGTTGCGTTCTTCAGTAAATTCATCGCCGTTGTCCTGGCTACTCATCCTAGAACGTCTGGCCGTTTTGCACGCCAACCGCTTCTGTGGTGGTCAGCCGAATGTGAGACGGCCCTTAAACAGAAGCGTTATGTCTGCATGCGTATAAGCGCTGCCCGAACGAATTCACTGTCGGTGAATTTTGTCGAGCTAGGTCTAGGTTCCAGTATGTTTCAAAGCATACCCTCTGCTCTTCCTGGCGGTTATACGTGTCTTCACCTAGTGGGAAGACCCCTCTAGCACAGGTGTAGAAGCGAGTCAAAAAGATTCTGGGCAAGTTCTCGCAGGACCCCCCTTCCGTTCTCCAGGTGAAGCGGACCACAATCTCAGACTCCGGCTCCGTGTCGGACCCTTTGGCGACCGTTTTCACCACATTCTCTACTCTAGCCGAGACTCACCTCGACTAGCATTGCTACATGCCATGCACGTCATTATGTCGCTGAAAGCCGCCCAGTGCAATTTACCCCCAGAGAAGGAGAACCCTTCAGCGGCAAGATTACATTGAGTGAGTTGTGTGCCGCTCTCGCTTCATGCGCGTACACTGCCCTTAGTCCAGATAACGTCCTTTATGCCATGCTTCGATACCTAGGTAAGCAAGGCATGGCGTTTCTGCTAGATTTGTTCAAAGGATCTGGACAGAGGGTATCTTATATAATCCTGGTGAATGGCTACTATACTCGCTTATCGCAAACCGGGTACAAATCACTCTACCCCGGATGGTTTCTGCCCAATCTCTCTAAGATCCTGCTTGTGCAATTTGGTGGAAAAATTGGTAAATGTTAGACTAGTTTTTTTCCTGGACTGCGGAGGCCACCTGTTTCCACACAGTGCAGCTTCCGCAAGTTCCACTCCACGGCAGATGCTCTGCTCCGACCTGAAAATGCCTTCTGCGAGGCCTTCCTTCGTAGACGTCACTACGACATGGGGTTTTTCCACTGACGCTTTCCTGGGAGGTTCATATTCGCGGCCAAAGTGTCTCTTAGATATTCATCACTCCGTAATGTTCAGCATCTATCGATCCTTTGTTCGTTCGAAGCTTGACTAGAAATGCCAGTTTTATGCATTCGCAGCCGAGTGTGTATTGTGGAATGTGGACTCGATTCACCACACCGGACTTCGCCTGGCGACTGGTGCCTTCCGCGCTTACCCCATTGAGAGCCTACTTGTCGATGCTGGGGAGATGCCACTTGCTGTGCGCCGTGCACAGTGCATTATTTGCCTGTACGCACGAGCCCCGCGCCTCCCTCAGTTGCCAACAACTCACTTCATCCGCAGCTTATCTCGACGGTGCCTATGCCGCCGAGAGACGCCAGTCACCCTAAGCTCTTTGGGTTTCAGTTTAGGAAACTCCTTCCTGAGCTCAGTGTAGCTCACGGGCGGGTGGCGCCCCTAGTTTTACCCACGACCCCACTGGTGGGTACCACCTTTGACTATCGCCACGCCTCTGCCCCCAAAGCCTCCAGAGCGCCGGGACTATATCGTTAAGCCTTTCCGTGCAATTGTATACAGATAGCTCCAATTCCTAGGAAGGGGGTCGGTTTCCACGCCGTATCTCCTCTCTTTAAATTCAGCTGGCTCTACAAGCTGCTGCGTCCGTCTTCACGGCCATCTGGTTGCCCTTCACCTCTCTGTTCGATAGAAAATGTGTCGTGCCAGGTTTGGAGACCGAATTGTGATCATTAGCGATTCACAAAGCGCCTGAGTGATCTCGGGACATTGGAACCACCACACCTTCTTGTACGCGGTATCCGTGACGCCACGGTTGCCGCCAGCTTGGCGGATGTAGAGAGTATCTTCTGCTTGGTTCCTGCAAATGTGGGAATTCCGGGGAATGAGGACGCCAAAGAGTCCTCTAAGACTGGGCAACCAGAACATCATTTCGCTCTTCCTCACACCGATTACCTGGCAGGAACGGGGCAAAGAAAATGGGAGGCAGTCGAGGGAAACATAAAGTTGCGTGAAATTACGCCTCGACCATTCCTATAGACCTAACCCCCAAGGCCGCGATGGCTTCAGGCTGCTTTCTGTACTATGCGAATTGGGCATTCGTAAGACGCACCGCCATTTGATGGAGCACCCACCCGCACTTAATTGCGACGACTGCGTTGTTTCCCAGACTGTTCGGCACATTCGTATTGATTGTCCGAGTCTGGGTGTTCTTTGCGCACGTTACCTGCCCTGGTATCGGGACGAGCGGGATTGCTACCGCTTCTCTCTTGTACTCGACGGGTTCGTGTATAAAGACTTGTGAACTATCTGTTTTTTTTTGCTGAGGCTGACCTCACCCATTTTATTTGACTGTTGTAGGTTCGTTGTTTCTGCGCCGCGAAGCGTCCCTCCCTCTCGACGCCAGAGCGTGCTTCATTGTTTTTGTTTTTTTGTATTTATTTTTTCTTTGTTTAGTTTTGTTTTGTTAACTTATAGTAACCTGGCAGTAGCTTGACATTTTAAATTACCGCGAATTATTGCCCTCAAAGCAGTCGCCAGATAGATGCGTTAAAAAGATAATCACATTGATAATTTGTGGAAGACGCTAAGAGAAATAAGAAATTTGGGAAATATTACAAGAGGAATAGATAAAAATAATACCAGAAGAATGAATTCGGTTAGTGCGCTCCTGTGGTGCATAATTGATAGAAAAGGTCTACATACTAAGTACTAATATATTGTAACAACCGAAAAGTATTTGCAGAGTAACTTATGCCATTGTACCTTCTCGTCTACGTCTGTTGTGTTATCTGTCCCGATCATTTTGACCATTATATTTTGGGGAATAAAAATGCTCTTATGCAACTAATTTGCTGTTACATCCATCCTATCATTACAAGGTACATGTACACAACTTATAACAATGCTTATTTTATATTGAACAATAAAATTCAAGTCAATTTGGTTAGGTAAGGATAATATTAAGAATTTCTTAATCCGCCAGAAAAGTCTCCTGAGTTCCTCAATCGTCTTCAGGAGCGCGACCCATACTACTGGACAACCATCCATTTTTCTAAAAAAGAGAAATTTCAAGAAGACTTTTGTACAAGACAGAGTTTACTTTAAAGAAAACCGGAATGCGAATGTCCTCGCGGATTTTCGCCCTTCTAATTTGGGGATTATTGAACATTATATATATATATATATATATATATATATATATATATATATATATATATATATATATATATATATATATATATGTAAAAAAACTCAATATGCACTTGAATCAAATTAGGGCGAAACACCCATAAAGAAGAAGTGAAAAAACGATTTCGAGTGCTTTAGTGCAATTCTGATCGCAGTTTCGAAAAGAAGGTTAAGACCAAAACGTGTGAAAACATTGATAATTAATTATATTATTGTTCAATGACGTTTCCAAATCCACCCTCCTCATCAGGAGAGTGCAAGTTGAAAGGCACAAACGAACACCTACTCGGTTAAATGAGAATAACTTGCCAAATTCTTAAATACTCTATGCATACATCCACATCAATTACGGAAATACTTATCTACTATCGACACGGATTTTTTTTATTATTATTATTTTAAAGTCCTTTTTGACGATTGCCAGCAAAGGCATAGCCGATATTGACAAGAAGGTGGAAGATTGAGTGAAGGTTTTAATTTCTTAATGAAAATGGATATGAAAATTCGTAGTCAAATGTGAAGATAAATTAGAAAGAAATTATCCACACATATTACCCCTTTAAAACACTAAATGCTCTCGATTGTCTGAGTGGTCGGAACATCTTAAAATTTCACCAGTGCGACTGCCCCCTCCTTCCTTAAGTGCGGATTGATTCTACTGTGAGGGCTCTAGTAGTCATCCCAACAACATAAGATGCCCCTTTCATATCTTTCATACCTCTTCTCAAAAATTTATCTGACTAATGGCAATAAAATTATGTCTTGAGGTTCATCGTATTTTAGGATTACTACCAGAACCATCCACCACTAGGGTTGACCAGCACTTGGGCCAGAGCATTCGGAGTGATCAAACTTAAAGATGTGCCAACCACTCACCCAATTGAGAGCATTCAGTCTTTAATAACATCAGTATATCTTGCTCCCAGATAGATAGCGGCAGCACCTTCATTGGAAGAAAATTTCGAGGGGGATGGTAGTTTGGTCAAAGCGTCTCCTTTGTCTGGCGAGATTTGAATCATCACCGCTCGGGAACTATGGGAATGAGGAGAGAGAGAGAGGCCTGCACTTAAAATCCCATGGTCATTTAGTTCTTTTTTACTATTCGCATTCTTAAAAAATAATAAAATGAGATTCCCGAATTGTTCCTGTGTGCCATACAGAAGATAAATACTCAAATACAGAATATTGAAAGCATCTTTGATTCTCTCCATCACGACGTTAGTTTGTCCAGGATGGCATCCTTAACCCGTTTCTGTCGCTGCGAGAGTGCTTCCACTGACGAGTAGTTGCGCCGGGTTCTTTTGTTACAAAAAAAAACCCCGCTTGCAATATTGTTCGTTCCATTATAACTTGCATGTCGGAATTGCCAGGCCGACGAGTCCTTTGGAGGCCCAGGTAAACGGCCCCAACCAACTTGTTTGTTGGGTGAATGGTCCATGCATTTGTTCTCCTTTTCCGAGTCGCCTGGATACACCGCCAAGGAAGTTAGGTTTAATCCTGATTTTCTCTGTTTGTGAACACAATTAGGCAATCGCTCTTCGACTGAGTTCTGTGAAACTTTCTGTAAGAGTTTGCTGAAAGTTCGCCCAATGGAAGCGAACTTTATTTGCCAGCTTGATTCCGGACTGGACAATTTTAAAAGGAGCCAAGTGTATATTTATTGGTAGTAATCCGATACCCCATCCCCTCCCGCAGTCAAAGAGTAACCGAGTTCCTAGAATTCGGTCCGTTTATGAGGAACGTGGCCGGGAAAATTAAACCCTTTCGATTTCGGTCTTCCCGGGAAATTGCTTTAAATTAAAACAAAGAAGCGAAAACGAACGAGGGCATCTCCGCAAGAAAGTTTGTTAGAAGAGGTATGCAAATATAATGATGAAGTGAAAATGTATGGAAGAGATAGCCGCAGATCCACTTCTTAGTTTAAAGGCATGCAATTCTACAGATGTCAGCTGCACCTTGGTTGACTATGCTACACCTATCAGCCCCTAGTGGGGTCCTCCTTGCAGAATGACCGTCTATTGCATTCCCTGTATGTGAATCGATTTACGGGAGTCAATCCTCTTATAACTCGCTATTGTGTGTTGTTTGGCGAGGCCTTTTTCACTTTGCTTTCAGGTAGGATTACACTTTATTATTATTATATTCCTGTTATGAGAGAAACCGGCAAGGTCACTCGTCCTATGTCAAAAAACTTAAAGTTACCCACAAGAACGGACCTCGAGCCCCATTACCTATGCCCTCGAGGAAGTTTAGAGTTGGTTCATCTGATCCCGCTTCTTTTTTTTGCCCCTCCCTATCCTCCCTGGCTCTAGTTCCTGCGCGTCCTCCTCCCCCACCACCTGGAAGAAGATGGGACTCTTCTTCTAAACGCCGAGGAAGTGGGCATCCTGCGCCGTCTGCGCAAGTACCTGATCGAAAGCAATGTAAACAGAAAAGGAGTCTCCCCCCCCCCCACAATCGAGCCCACATCCGTACCTTATACTACCGCACCGGTCCAATTTGATCTACCCTTCACCTGAATGCCACTATTATCTTTATCGCCACCGTTGTATGTAAACCTTAATTTTGTATACACCTGTTCCTCACTCGTTGTTTTATTAATTAGAGGGATTTGGGGTTTGTGGGTTTCTATGTTGGTGTATGGATTTGAGTGTACACTATGTGAGATGGGGGCCTCATTGGTTTTTGCCGTTTATAAAAAAAAAAATCATTACCTTTATTCCTTTCTTTTTTGGTGACAACTTATTTTTAAGTTAATTTGTTTGCACACATCCCTTAGAACTACGATTAACACCGCACACATCAGACACGGCTGACACCCATTCTCTCTGCAAACATCGACAACGAGGACGGTCAGATAAGTCCACGAGCTGCTCGGAGTCCCTGGTGCACAGTTGGTCTCACCAGCCTCGTTTAGAATTCAGAAACAATAAAAGAAGCGAGAGTTCGCATATGGAATCATCACTTGCTGCATGATTGTCACCGAATCTAATTTTAAAGAATCGAAATCCAATTTATTAATTGAACTACACTCGAGTGGACCCATCTGGATTTGCCCTGGCTTATAAAAAAAAACAGGTTAATTGGAATCGCTGATATTTTTTTAAACGCTCAACTCATTTTAGTATGTTACTTCACTCCTCTTCTAACCGGTACCTCTAAAGACAGGGTATGTACCCCAGATGAAATATTTAATTTAGGCTACGGTTAAATTATAATTTATTGGATTATTATATTTAAAAATAAAACAAACTTAAGAAAAATTAAGGCAGTATACGGCTTCAGGCCGCAGGTTGCCCCTAAATGTTTTAAGCCAACTGAAGCTTGTCTGCCACTGGTACAACCAATCGAAGTGTGTTATCGGTTGAACCGTACCAGGCTTTGTTTTGTTTTTTATTCCCATGACCCTAAATGCTCAATTTGTACCAAGAATGCGGAAACAATCCGCCATCTAACTAAACCAGTGGTTCCCAGCCGGTTTTGGCTTATGACCCCCTTAGAAACCTTATTACCTGTGGATCGCATAAGTGTTATTTTCAGTAGGTAATTTGCAAATTAACTTTATTTTACCAAATAAATATAAATAATATTAAAACAACTCTTTGTATTCAGATATAATATTTGTCAAAGAGATGCAAAATATTTCTTTACAGATAAATTAAAATTATATTATAAAATATCCATAATACGAAGGAAAATATATGTATTAATATTTATTTTTTTAGTTTAATTCGACTATATGGTGGTCCGAATGTCTTGTTGTCACTCTCTATAAATATTGTTTTAATTGTATATTTTACATGTGTTTTATGTTATTATATTGTTTCTCTATTGAAATTATATACACTAAAACCAATAGATGTGTTTGATATTATTATATTGTTATTACTTTTCGGTAGGGGTGACAAGACTTTCGGACCACCCTATACATAAATTTAAATTATCTATTGGCCTAAGTATAATTTAGGCTTCAATATATTGAGTCTTGTGACCCCCCTTGATGGAGTGTGTGGCCCCTCCAGACCTTAAATTTTCATGTAGCCCCCTTTAAATTTGCCATGGCCCCCGGTCGGTAGGCGATCTAAACTGCTGCGATAGTATGTGTAAAGGCGGCGATTTAGGGGTCATTTGGAGTGCGATTTTTCCCTCTCCGCTTCTTAGTCTCGACCACAGGGGTGAGGTAATAGACGTATGGGTGGGGTCTGGAACCGGTTTAAATGGGTAAAGAAATTTGGGGTGTCCAACAAGAACATTTTGGTTCATAAAATATGAATAGAACGGTAAATAAATAGCACAGTTAGCGATACACCTGAAATACCAATTTGCTCAACCTTAAATACTGGGGACAGGAGGGTGTATTTATTTACCCACAGGGCCAATTTTGTACAGAGAAAACACTCGAAAGTAGGAATCCCATTTGTGGTGGATAGAGAGAAAAGAATGAGTGGGAAGTTAGTAGTTGGTGCCGTCCACTCACGATAGTAGAATGTGGTTGAGCGTGAGTTTGATGTTCATGCTCGTTCCCGATAATGTTTGGACAGAGCATCCAAAAATCGAGCGATCCTTATCAATTTATGTAAACAATTGTTTACGCCTAAATAAACAGAAAATAAGATCAAACGACAGTCCCATCACACTGCCAGTCTCGGCCCGTGCCGATTCTCACAGCCGCCCTTCTAGTTTATTGGTTTACTTTCTTCTTTTTATTTATTTCTGCATATATACACTACCATCCAAAAGTTTGGGGCCGCCCTAGAATTTTTAATAAATAGGGTAAATTTTCCATTTTATTTCTTGCAAAGTAGGAATGAATGGAAAATATACAGTAAGTACTTATGATTTATTAATTATAGCAATTTAGGAGCGATAACAAATTTTTGCAAAATAAACCTAAACTTTGGCTTCATCAAAATACGCTCATTTTGGTTTAATCACTAACGATCAAATCCTGGGCATTCTAAGCAATAATGAGTGAAAGTACTTGTTTGGCACTGCGCTCTAAACAACCTTCAAGCACTCAAACAGCTGAGATGCATTTGTTGGCTGCGTTTTGCGCATATCCCTATCGATCTGGTCCCATGCAAGTTCTATTGGAGAGAGATCCAGGGATAGTGGTGGCAAGTCTTAATTCTTACAACTTTTGCTTGTTCTTTTCTGACAATATAATTTTTGCATAAATTTGAAGCTTGCTTTGGATCATAATCTTTGTGTAATATAAAAAATGGTCTTCTTCTTTTCATTATGCCCTTGAATTGAACCAAATCGACGGTTTTGCCGTAGCAGACCCTCCGCCAAGTTTCTCACTTGGCACTAACACAATCTTCCTTTACTCTTTCTCCAACTTTCGATATAAACTCTTCTGTTATTTTTCAAATAATCCAAATTTGGACTCATCAGTCCATTAAACATTTGCCCAGTCTCTTATCGTTCCCTTTTGATGACATTTAGCCCACTGTAATCTCTTCTTTTAGTTGACTGATCGTAGTAGTGGCTTTACAGAAGCTACACGACTAAAAAGGCAAACTGCCATAAGTCTCCTCCGTAAAGGCTGATGATCTTGGACTGGTTCTTGTGCTGTTGATTTCTTCTACCAACTGTGGAGCATTTTTCTTTCTGTTTCTCTTACTTAAGATGACTATATTTCTATCATCTGTTGAAAATGTTGCTTTTTTCCTCCCTGCATTACTTCCCGCCTGGCACTTCCTTTTAAGCGCATACTGAACACCATGCCTTGATATTTATAGTTTCCTGGCAATCATTCGCTGTGAATAACCTTCCTTAGGTAATATTTCTATTTGAGCTCGTACTCCAATTGATAATTTTCTGCTTCGTTTTTAGCGACTAAAGGGTAATTCAATACAAAGTTAAGTTAGAAATTAAAAAAATTACCACATATCCCTTTTAATCTTTCGCTATCAGTAGAAAAATAATTTAAAAGACAAGCCGAGATTATTCTGAAACAGAGCAAAACTTAACACTGCTTTCCAACCAGAATTGGACTGAATTACTAGAGAAAAAAAGATAAGTTAAAGAACTCAAGAAATTTGTTCCGCAGTGATTAATTAAAGCGAATGGAGGGTATTTTGATGAAGCCAAAGTTTAGATTTATTTTGGAAATATTGCTGTTATCGTTGCTAAATTAATATAATTGATAAGTTATAAGTATTTATATATTTTTTTATTATCCTACTTTGTATGAAATAAAATGGCATATTTATTAAAATTCTATTACTTCTATCTTTGAGACAACCAACTAATTTAAGTTAATAACTTATTTCTTGGAATTACTAGCACTTTCAGTCATTACCTTGTCAAGTTCCGATTAACAAACATGTCTAGGGGACCCACTACACCTGCCTAATATCCAGAAGCTAATTGTTAAGTTACGTCAAGAGGATCATCTCTCCATCAGAACCATAGCTGAAAAGGTTAGACGTCCAAAAGTGTCGTACATAATATTATATGAGGTCACGTAACCACAAGCTCATCATATCAGTAGAATTTCTACTAGTAGGACAGCAGCCTTCAACTCTGAAGGATTTATGGACAAAAATTGAGCAAGAATGGAACAAAATAACACCAGAATTTTACAAGAAAATGGTGAGGTCCTGTGGTCGTCGTTGGACAGAAGTAAGGAAAAACAGAAACTTCAACACCTCCTGTAGTGTTTGGTTTCATCCTTGTCAAATCTTGCTTTCTTTCAAGTGTATTTGCTTGCTAAGCAATTCTGTGAAAGAATTGAGGAAAAAAGAGGGGATCTTCCACGACCTGATCTTGTGTTATGCTTGTATGCACTTTTCTTATATTTTCTATCCAGTGTCAGTTGAAAAAGGGTGTGAGATACACCGAAACTGTTCTGAATTAAATTGTCTTCGGAGAATGTGGTTTAATTCCTCATCTTTTCTTGCGATATTGCATTAATTTTCATCATATATATATATATATATATATATATATATATATATATATATATATATATATATATATATATATATATATATATATATATATATATATATATATATATATATATATATATATATATATATATATATATATATATATATATATATATATATATATATATATGAGGAATTAAACCACATTCTCCGAAGACAATTTAATTCAGAACAGTTTCGGTGTATCTCACACCCTTTTTCAACTGACACTGGATGGAAAATATTTGAAAATGCTTACATATATAACACAGTCAGGTCGTGAAAGATCCGCTCTTTTTTCCCCATTTCACTATTGGATCATGTTATTTGAGCCATGGCAATTATGTGTGAAAAATAATATCGCCTAAATATCCGCCAAGGCTTCGGCGGCACACCTCCACTCGGTGGTCAAAATTTTTTAGGATGTGTCTGCATAGTTGCTCCTCGATCTCACCAATATGCCTTATTATCTCATCCTTCAGTTGTTGAATTGTTGTTGGCTTGTTGGCATAGACCTTACTTTTGAGATGACTCCAAAGGAAGAAATCTAAAGGCGTCAAGTCACACGATCGTGGTGGCCAATTGGCCTCACTGTTTCGAGAGATGATGCGACCTGGGAACTTCTCATTCAATAAAGCCATTGTTGCATTGGCTGTGTTGCATGTGGCGCCGTCCTGTTGAAACCACAAATCTTCGACATCCATAGAATTCAATTCAGGTTATAAAAAGTTGGTTATCATGGCACGGTATCGGTCGCCTGTCACCATAACAGAATTCCCGGCATCATTTTCGAAGAAATACGGCCCAATGATTCCGCTAGCGAAAAATGCAAACCAAACAGTGACCTTTTGTGGATGCAGTGGCTTTTTAACAATCTTCCTGGGATTTTCATCAGCCCAAATGCGACAATTCTGCTTATTAACGAATCCACCAAGATGAAAATGGGCTTCATCACTAAAGATGATTTTTTGCGAAAAATTATCATCGGCTTGTCTTTGCACCCAATTGACGAATGTACGGCGCTTCAAATGGTCAGCAGTCTTCAGTTCTTGTGTCAATTGAATTTTGTAAGCGTGTAGAGACAAATCTTTTGTCAAAATTCGATGTAACGTTGTTGTGGAGAGGTTCAATTCCTGCGCGCGATGACGAATGGAGGTGTCTGGATCTTCGGCCACATTCTCGCGCACTGCAGCAATGTTTTCAGCTGAAGGGCCTAAACGAGCACGGAATGGCGTTTTCATATCTGCCACCGACCCCGTTTGTTTGAATTTACGAACAATTTTCCCAATTGCATTCTCGGTTGGTCGATTATGTTGACCAAAAAAAATCGCGAAGCGCCCGAAATGCGTTTCTGTTTGAACGTCCATTTTCGTAATAGGCTTCAATAACTTTAACACATTGTTCGATTGTGAATCTTTTCATGGTTGAAATTGCCAAAGACTGAAGTTGTTAAATCTGAAAGAAAAAGACAAAAATCATTAGACACTTAAAATTAACTCGCATTTAAAATTGGTCCAAGTTATTGGAACACCCTTTATATGTATTATCCCACAAAAAGGTATAAGCCAACTTTAGATTTGAATTTCTCTTCTAAAATTTGAGATATTTTGAAACTGTTTGTTTGATTTTTTAGAAAAAAGTATTCTTTGTTAACGTGTAAATGTAATCATGTTCAATTGATTTAGTTTTCTAGTTTTCTGCTTTTAACTGAAGGGTGTCAAAAAAGAAATTGCGCCGAGTGGTCTTTTCTCGCAGGTCAGTTACCACTCCATGTTGCCTTAACCATTATGTTACTTTTTAACTCGAAGGATTTTCCAAATATATAATTTTTTTAAATACGAAGGTTTGGTATTTATGATACGAGGCGTACACACCAATGACGAAGATCAGAATCTGAATTACTAAATTTCTAAGGTCTTTGAAACACGAGGGCAATGTGTTTAAAATAGTTACAACTTGTCTGAAGACTAAAACCTTAAAACAAGGTCATAATAGCTTCGAATAGAAATTTACTGATACAGCTTCTTTATCAACCAGATAATTTTGAAAGACTGTTCATAAGTACAACTAAGAAGGAGCGGTTCTCAATCAAAACAAGTGACGTTCAGGACATCCGAGATCTGCACTGACAAAGGGAAACATCATCATATGCAGCATTTATTACTGGAACATCCCACTCTTCACCAGGCGAAATGATAAAGGACTCATGAATGCCATTTCATCGATTAGTTCGTGAAGATTTGAAATTGTATCGAATGCAAATTCGACATCAACTCAGTGAAGGTGATCGACATCGCCGTCTAAGATATGTTCCGTGGTTTCTTGAATAATAATTATACTAATATTAATAGCAATTTATCTACGTGAAACCATGCATACATATGATCTCACATGCTCCAAGTGTACATACACGATGACGCCATTGCTCAGTGCACAGATTTGCGGTGCACGCGCAACCACTTGAGAAAATGATAATAATAAAATAACTTTAATAGCCCCCAGCCATTTACATATATATGCTTAAAATATCCCAACGGGAAATAACGCAAGGAAGCCGTATCGCTTTCGCGTTGGCACATTCAGGAGCTAATAAAGAATAAAAAAAGCGAAAGAAAAACAAACTTTAAAGAAAAAAATATGACGTCACCCAAACTAGTGAGTAAACGCACTAAATAAAAATAAAATATTTAAAAGAAATAAAACGAACATAAAATGCTATATTTATAAGATTAATAGGATAAATTAAATTTATATTGAGTGCCAATTTTATTAATTAGGAAGTTATCTAAGTTGTAAACATTCGCTGAGCTCTTGTTTTTTCAGCTAGCTCTCTTCGTGTAAACTTAATCCACACACACCCTACCCACTTTTCTAAACCCCTTCGCAACCTACCCACTTTAAACCCTTTGTTCGTCACCTATCACTCTCTCAGTTATCTTCTTATACGCCCATTCACAATTTTTCAATACACTTCGCCTACAACCACTCAACAAACTTTATCCCCTTGTAGCTCTTGGATTCTCCTTTCTCCCATTTACCCATATACAGGAAAGTCCATGGTAACTCGAACTCCAGATATGGATAGATAGACTCATAGGCTCCTTCTTCCTAGTTCCCGTAGTAGTACTCTGTCGCTAAGGCTCATTCGTGGGTTTATTGTGTGGTGCAAACATGTTTGTTCTAGGAAATTGGTGCGGTTAGAGTAAAGCAGTGGTTTAAGGATCTTGCGATTTATTCAAGGGTAAGGGAAATTGGAGGATGGCGGACATGTGAATGTAGGGAGAGAGAGGGTAGAAGTTAATCGCGATTGGAGAACGATTTCTGAGACCTAGAATACACCCCTCCCCCCAAAAAAAATCCCTACTCAGGTTCATAAAACAACCAAAATTCGTGGACGAAATTAAAATCCCCGTTTAGCCTTTTTTCATTCGTCCCTCTTCCGTCTTTCGTTCTTCCTTCACAAGGGTAAGAAATTTCCTTAGTTAGTTAAGAAATCGAGCCTCGTAAGTCACTAAATCCCGGCCTTCGCCAATTGCTAAGTTCCCCATAATTGAGTAGGAATGTTCCTTCTTTCAAAAAAAGCGTCCGAGGAAGAATTGTGCCCTAATCTCGGTTATGATCCTCGGAGCAGGTTTTTTTACCTGTGTTCCAGCATTGGGAAGTGTTCCTCACTTCCCTTCACTAATCTCAAATGCTCTCGTATAAGAGGATTTAGTCGTCTTTATCAACTTTAGCGCCCTCTCACATTATTAGCCTGGTTTCCCCCATATTCTTTCCCCACTCAGCCCAACTTTCTAGTCAAGGGGTTCTCAACCGGGGTGGGATTTCAGGGTTTCAGGGGGGAAATTGGGACCAGAGATTGGCAGACTCTAACTCTTGGAATATTGAGCTCCCCAAGGAAAGGGGGGCGGCACAAAACGCAGTATGCATTGGTTACCTGCTGCAAGCACGAGTACCCCCTCCCCCCCATAATGTTTTGAAATTTGGACTGCACCTTTTGAGGCAGACAATCTTGGAAGGAGGGGGGGAATGACATTCAGAAATATGGTGAAAGGGGTGCATGGGGCAAACAAAGTTGAGAACCACTGTTCTAGTCGGTCGCTTCAACCTTTGCACCCCATGCGCTTCCTTCTTATCCTCCTCTCTCGGGTGTTTGTTTTTGTCTCTCTGCCTGCAAGGGGGTGGATGGTGTAGCACGTGATATCCTCTTTGGTTTGCGTTTCCAATTTAAAGAAATTATATTTTCCCAACTATTTGTTTTTCTTTTATCTCACTCTCCCCTCGCAGGGGGTAGGTACCTTGTGTAGCCTTGTACATTAAATAAGCCCTTACACCCACAGGAGGACAAGCACCAAAATCATTGTTTTGAATAATTCATGGTTAAAGTTGACACATATTTAAAGAACCGCAACTTCCTTATTACTTGTGAGATATTGAAGTGATTCAAGTGGCAGAGTGTAACTTGTCCAATGATAATTTTAGAAGTATAAGACAAGAAAATTGGAAATAAATATTGTTTTGGGCAAACAAAATTTAAAATACCAAACCAAAAATTCGATGTTTGATAGACGAGGATAAAGATGACATACAGTCGCTCAAAAAAACCCAAAATCACAAGGACTAAGTAAAAATGTAAGCTCCGTACTTATCTCTGCTTTAATGTAAACACAAAAGAAAATAAAAATGTAGGAATGCTGCAGCTTAAAGGACAAATAAGCACCACTTACACTTCTGATGCTCATGCTAATGTCGTCACTCTCGCCTGCCAGTCAGGAAATTCTGACACCATTAGTCTCTAAAGAAAAAGATTTTTACTAAATTACCAATTTGCTCCTACAAACAATCAATCTTATTATACAATGCCAATTTGGTCCTACAAACAATCAATCTTATTATAAAATGCCAATTTGGTTCTACAAACAATCAATCTTATTATACAATGCCAATTTGGTCCTACAAACAATCAATCTTATTATACAATGCCAATTTGGTCCTACAAACAATCAATCTTATTATACAATGCCAATTTGGTCCTACAAACAATCAATCTTATTATACAATTCCAATTTGGTCCTACAATCAATCAATCTTATTATACAATGATAATTTGGTCCTACAAACAATCAATCTTATTATACAATGATAATTTGGTCCTACAAACAATCAATCTTATTATACAATGCCAATTTGGTCCTACAAACAATCAATCTTATTATTCAATGCCAATTTGGTCCTACAAACAATCAATCTTATTATACGATGCCAATTTGATCCTACAAACAATTAATCTCATTATGCAATGCCAATTTGGTCCTACAAACAATCAATCTTATTATACAATGCCAATTTGGTCCTACAAACAATCAATCTTATTATACAATGCCAATTTGGTTCTACAAACAATCTTATTATTCAATGCCAATTTGGTCCTACAAATAATCAATCTTATTATACAATGCCAATTTGGTCCTACAAACAATCAATCTTATTATACCATACCAATTTGCTCCTAAAAAACAATCAATCTTATTATACAATGCAAATTTGGTCCTACAAACAATCAATCTTATTATGCAATACCAATTTGGTCCTACAAACAATCAATCTTATTATACAATGCCAATTTGGTCCTATAATCAATCAATCTTATTATGCAATGCCAATTTGGTCCTACAAACAATCAGTCTTATTATACAATGCCAATTTGGTCCTACAAACAATCAATCTTATTATACAATGCCAATTTGGTCCTACAAACAATCAATCTTATTATACAATGCCAATTTGGTCCTACAAACAATCAATCTTATTATACAATTCCAATTTGGTCCTACAATCAATCAATCTTATTATACAATGATAATTTGGTCCTACAAACAATCAATCTTATTATACAATGATAATTTGGTCCTACAAACAATCAATCTTATTATACAATGCCAATTTGGTCCTACAAACAATCAATCTTATTATTCAATGCCAATTTGGTCCTACAAACAATCAATCTTATTATACGATGCCAATTTGATCCTACAAACAATTAATCTCATTATGCAATGCCAATTTGGTCCTACAAACAATCAATCTTATTATACAATGCCAATTTGGTCCTACAAACAATCAATCTTATTATACAATGCCAATTTGGTCCTACAAACAATCAATCTTATTATACAATGCCAATTTGGTCCTACAAACAATCAATCTTATTATACCTTGCCAATTTGGTTCTACAAACAATCTTATTATTCAATGCCAATTTGGTCCTACAAATAATCAATCTTATTATACAATGCCAATTTGGTCCTACAAACAATCAATCTTATTATACAATGCCAATTTGGTCCTACAAACAATCAATCTTATTATACCATACCAATTTGCTCCTAAAAAACAATCAATCTTATTATACAATGCAAATTTGGTCCTCAAACAATCAATCTTATTATACAATGCAAATTTGGTCCTACAAACAATCAATCTTATTATACAATGCCAATTTGGTCCTATAATCAATCAATCTTATTATGCAATGCCAATTTGGTCCTACAAACAATCAGTCTTATTATACAATGCCAATTTGGTCCTACAAACAATCAATCTTATTATACAATGCCAATTTGGTCCTGCAAACATTCAATCTTATTATACAATGCCAATTTGGTCCTACAAACAATCAATCTTATTATACAATGCCAATTTGGTCCTACAAACAATCAATCTTATTATACAATTCCAATTTGGTACTACAAACAATCAATCTTATTATACAATGCCAATTTGGTCCTGCAAACAATCAATCTTATTATACAATGCCAATTTGGTCCTATAAACAATCAATCTTATTATACAATTCCAATTTGGTCCTACAAACAATCAATCTTATTATACAATGCCAATTTGGTCCTACAAACAATCAATCTCATTATGCAATGCCAATTTGGTCCTACAAACAATCAATCTTATTATACAATGCCAATTTGGTCCTACAAACAATCAATCTTATTATACAATGCCAATTTGGTCCTACAAACAATCAATCTTATTATACAATGCCACTTTGGTCCTACAAACAATCAATCTTATTATGCAATACCAATTTGGTCCTACAAACAATCAATCTTATTATGCAATGCCAATTTGGTCCTAAAAACAATCAATATTATTATACAAGGCTAATTTGGTCCTAAAAACAATCAATCTTATTAGACAATGCCAACATAATCAGCTGTTTATTAATACTATCAAAATGAATGCCTTGAAGCTGTAGAAAAACCGATGGTAAAAGGTTATTCATAGATTATTATTACTATTACTACCATTATCCTTGTATCATTACCATAATCATTAATAATAATATAATAATAAAGAGTGCAGCACTACTGATACTGTATGACTCACCACATGACACAGCAAAGACACCATCACTTCCCCATCCAGCTAGCCTCTCCCCTCACTTATACTGTTTTTTTTAAGATTCACTCCTATTGGCCCATATTCCCAAATTTTAGCATACACCAGTGGCGGATCCAGGATAAAAATTGAGGAGGGGGGCTAACCTGAATTCCCCCCTCGGAGTAGTTTGAGAAAAGAGCATTGATGATTAATAATGGTTATCTTACACAACATTGATAATTAATAATTAAGTACCTATAATACTGAATTTAATAGTTATTTTTGAGATTTACTTGCATTTTGACATGTATCATATAAGATACATTCGATCGTAATGGTTTAAAAAATAACTTTTTATATATATTTATATTATTTCATTACTCTTTCTGAATAGCAGAATACAAATATGCCTTTGAAAAAGAGCTTCGTTAGGAAACGGGCCTCGCAGTGGAGCGCGGTGCAGGTTTGGTCGAGACACCTTTATTAAAAAGACTCAGTCGTACGTTTGCTTCTTCTTTGGGACAAAGAGTGTCGCTCCAGACACAAGAATGATCTTTCAATGGAAATGAACAGTAGACAGGATTTCAGGGTGTCTGGCCCTTGTCCTCCTGTGGTTGATACCTGGAGGAGGTATACGTCATCCCGTCCCAAGGGCAAATTAGGGTTGACCTGAACTCTGACCGGACCATGCAATTTGTTGTGCTCCATCCTCGTTCTCTCTCAGGATTCCTTTTTTTACGACTCTTTAAACCGTGTTAGAAGAGAGACTTTGAAAGCACTATAAATAAAGCCCTTTTATGCCTGCAGGTCGCAAGAGACGAGGACTTGAGGGGTTTTTTTACGTTGGAGCGCGATTAATGGGAATGTCGGTTTTGCCCTAATAACCACCCAGCGGCCTTTCTCGGATACATAAAACTATACCTATAATGGACGCGGCTTTTACTGCCTTGTCGGCTGCCATGCCAACTAAAAGTCTCTGGGTCTATCACAACAGATCCAGATCCTGGCCGATCCCTGAACCTTAGGCGGGTGGAAATGGTCCCAAAACTGCCCCTGACCACCACCGAGCTAGGCCTAGTGGGCATATAACCTCATTGGAATTGCTGTCGACTACGGGCCAACTGAGAGGAGCTGCGGAGGCCCGTCTCCTCCCGTTCTCTTAACCTATCATTTTACAGGAGATCATGCTCGGCGCTTGCTCCCTGCCTACCCTTCCGTCTATATAAGAATTTTCCGACACTGCCACGGCCTTTTGATAGCAGATGGTAAATTTTCTTACGAAGATTTTCGGACAGCGATTCAAACCTCATAACTGATTGAAGTTCAGTGCATCGTTTTCTCCTGGAAAAGAAGATTTTGTGACTGATTGACAAGACTTCACTCTACTAAGACTTGACCATCGACATATACTCTTGCTTCTCTACCCCACCTCTTCTTAGGGCGTGTCGGTTAGGGAAGCTGAATCTCCATAGATACTCATAAGGACAGGAGCTATATCTGAACCGGGCGGCTTACTGGGCGCAGGCCGAAGCTTAGCCCGGGACAGGTTAGTGGAGTAAATACTGTTAGGGTTAGGCGCCAGGCAAGTTGCTAGCGGAATAAGCCAGACGAATAACTGGATCTCAGTCGCACCTTCTAACTTTCTGTTTTCTCGCTTTTTCCATACTTTTTCCACCTTAGAACGCTAAATGAAGAAAAGGAAGAAGCTCGACTAGAATAATGGAAGGAACGAAAAGGGTCCCATTGCGGACTATAAAAGGAGCACAAAAACCGGAACGCACTCTTGTATTTAACGTGATATATGGGGAACTAGGAATAGTACTCATCCGACTCCTAGACTACTCAACCAGCTATGTGCCCATTTGTCAACGGAAAAAGATATGGATAACTTACTCACTGAGAAAGCCACATCGAGCCTCCAGAAAATCGGACTAGAAGCTAAAGTTCCTCCGCAAGTGGAGGCCCAAAAGGCCATATACTGTCGACAGATAGATCCGTAGATAGGGTTGCATACGGCAACTGAAATAAAAGAAGAATGGGCTAAAGTCAAGGAAGTTGTGAAATTCAGAAACAAAAATAACAATGAAGAGTATACCCATGTTTTTAAAGTTTTGTTCAGAGAAACAAGCATGGCATGTAGGGCAAGAGAGAACGGCCTGTTAGCATTTAACCTAAAGATAACCCATGACTAAATCAAAAGCGATGAGTTCATAAATGTTCTTACTTGTTTCTGCTGCTTCGCTTTAGACCAGCATACGTCTAGGAAATGCCCCCCCAAAGAAGAAACAAAATGCTCAGAATGCAGCTCAACTTTACACACATGGAAAGATTGTTAAAGCCAAGAAAAGAAGTGCGCGAATTGTGGCGAGAACCATCGCACAATGACGATGGCTTGTCCCATTAAGAAAGAGATTATCGAGAAGAAGATAAGGCTTGAGGAGGAGAAGAAAAACCAAACATATGTCAAAGTAGCTAAGGCAACAGCGGAACAAATAGTACGGCAAAAAATATATTAGAGCTCAAACAAGAAAAATCTTTAAATATACTGGCGTGCATACTACATGCACACGTATGAACGTTGCAAACGCTGGAACCTATTCCAAGGAACTTAAAATGCTAAGTAATAACGGGTTGGAACCTATGTGGTTCCCAGAGAACCCGCCATCGGCGGACGTATTAAACATCAAATACACTACGCCGACACCGGAAACCCAAACACAAGCAGGTGAAAATGAACCCTCCATCCAGGACTTAGGAACAAACAAGCACAGGAAGAGGA